>CM037870.1:69199471-69616971 GCA_021292105.1 Anadara kagoshimensis
CCTCTTGCTAAATTTAATTCATTAATAACATTATTTAAGAATGTTAAAGCTGAAAATATCCAACATCTGCAGAGTGGTAAAATACAGTATGATTCTTCATATACAATGGACGAGTTTATTGATGCCATTAATGAAAAATTTGTTATTGATACAAATGCTAAGCTAAAATCGGCTACTGTAATGTCATTGTTATGTGATGAGAGTACTGATATTGCAACCCACAAAAAACTAGCACTGTGAGCCAGAGTGATTGATATCAATGGTGATAATCCCAACCCTGAAACAATTTTCATAACTGACAAATTTATACCAAAGGGTGATGGTGAAACTATTGCTAATGTTATTAAAACTGAGTTATCTGAAAGAGGGGTGCCTATGTCAAAGGTGTTAGGTTTAGGGTCTGATGGTGCTTCGGTTATGACAGGTACTAATAAAGGAGTGACTGGGCTTTTAATGAGAGAAAATCCACTTTTAATAAATGTACATTGCATAGCTCATAGAGTTGCATTAATCACTTCCCAAACTTCCCAAAGTTTTCCTACATTAAAGGATTTTCAGCAAACCCTGACAAACTTATTTTATTACTTTTGTAAAAGCTCGAATAAAACCCAAAAACTTGAAGAAATCCAAAAAGTTTTGGAATTGTCAGTTCTTAAAATAAAGGAAATCCATGAAGTACGTTGGCTCTCTTTTTATGATGCTCTTTCCTCTGTATTTCGCAGCTTGCCGGCACTTTTGTCTTATTTTGAGGGCATTGATAAATCAAAAGATCCGAAGGGTGAGGGCATAGCAAGAAAAGTAGCTACAAAGCGTTTTATTTATCTCACTTGCTTACTACTAGATATCCTTGCACCAATCATGGTTTTATCACAAAAATTTCAGGAACAAAATTTAGACCCTTCAATGGTAAAAGTCCATATTGATACCTGTAAATCAGACTTGCTAAAAATTAGAGATAATGTGGACACTGAAGGGTACCTACCTAAAAGTTATTCAGAAATAAATGAAGTTGACAAAACTTATAAAGGGTTTTGTATATCTATGAATGAACCATCTAACATTAAAGTTAAATACATTGATGCTTTAATTTCTAGCATCGACAAAAGATTTCCCCAAATAGATATTCTTAATGCATTTGGCATTTTGGGGTTAAGACCCATTTCATTTTTATCGGATAGCCAGCTTGAATGCTGGGGTAATGACCAAATAAATAAACTGTGTAATCATTTTGGTACTTCTGGAGAACATCGCTATAAATCAGATGATGGTTCTTCTCAAACTGTTTATTGTGAACCTTTCATTGACCCCAAGAAGGTAATGGAGGAATGGTTGGTCTGTAAAAGAGTTGTACTTCAGCAATTATATCCAAGGGATAATATGCTAATTTTATGGCAGTTAATAATGAAGTACCACAGTAAGGACTTTCCAAATTTGATCCTCCTTGCAGCTGTAGCACTTACATGCCCGACAAATACAGCTGACTGTGAAAGATCTTTCTCAGTTCAAAATTACATCACAACTCATCGAAGGGCATCTATGTCTCCTGAAAAGTGTGACAAATTAATGAGAATAAACATCTGTGGTCCACCTATTGGAGACATGGACTTCCTTTCTGCTGCCCATATATGGTGTAAGAAAAAGGACAGGTATCTCTTTAAAAGCACTAGCAATTGAAATGAGTGAAAGCCCAAGTTGACAAATGGACTGTTTCAGTGTTTTGTTATTGTATAAAGGATGTATTGCTGTGGTGTTCTAACTTCTAGCATTGTTACTTTGTATTTTGTAAAAGATTGCATATGTGGTGAATCATTCTAAAAGAATAAAAACAAAGGCAATTTGATTTTTTTTTTTGTGTATTTATTTACAAATACAAAAATAATTTAAAAAAAGCATTAGCAATAACTTTTAAGAAATGCGGAAAAAACATTGGCCCATAAAATTAAAAAATGACCCCTCATTTCTGGACTCAATGGGCCCAACGGGCCCCTTGATTTTTAAAACAATCTGAAGCACTGCTTTTATGTTGACTGTCATATCACAAAATGTGGTCTGCTGTGAAAAAAGGCTATTATGTGCGTAAACAGTCAGACAGCAGTAGCAACAGTATCAATACTTTTTAGATTTTACAGCATATCCTTTAGAAAAAAAAGTAGGGAGTAATGACCCTTTATGTCCAATTCTTATCTGGAGCTCTGTGGATTATTTTTTATAAAAGAAATAGTTAGAACTATCTGAGATACATGTATATAATATTGATAGTATACTACTTTACCTCTGTCCTTCTGTCCGTCAGACACAAAAGATTTATCTTAACAGTTTTCTCAGCAACTACTAAGCACAGCCACTTGTTATTTTGTATGTCAGTTCAGCATCTGAAAAAGTATCTATTTCAAGTCTAATGGACATCTACTTCCTGTTTCCTGAGTTTGTTTAATTTTCAACATTAATGGTTAAAGAGGGGGTAAACTTAGTGAGCAGTGGCTCACAGATTTCTTGTTATTTTTTTCTGTATAAAGTGAAGTGTGTTTTTGCACGCATTCACAATCCTTTCATCTTTTTGAGGCAGGCATTTCTGCACGGTCAATGAAACCCCATGGTCAGTGTCCAGTTAAAGCATTGACCTCTTGATACATCTTCAGGATTTTAGACGTCTCTGACAACAAATATCTTTTTTTGTGTGGAGATATGATTGAGTTTTACATCCTAGTCAAGAATATTTCATTTTTATTGAGACATCACCAGCAATTATTGAAGTGAGATATTTTGACCTTTGCAGTGTACTAACTGCTCAGGTCAATGACCAATGAAGTTTCCTAGCATAAGTACACAGCTCCACACTGTAGCAGATCAACCAGTACAGGAACAACTACCACAACACTACACAACAACACATCAACAGCTATTAGTCCAAAATGAAACACCACAATACACATTAGCACCACAAACATTTGCAAGAAGATCACTGAACTACAATGACACCACATCAGATTTTATTGGTAACAGTTTTTCAGTTTTGTATGGCCAAATAGGACACCAAACACCCACAGAGCTGCCTACACAAGTACAGTGTTGCTGCCATTGTTCTCATTATGGTAACATGACTATGAATTTGCAACAGAGTGTTCAGGATTTACAGACAGAGGTTGGAAGACTGCAGGTATCTTAATTTGGTAATACATTTGTATAAGACAACCAATTTTAAAAAAATGACCCCAACAGCTTTCTGATTTTTAAAAATACTATCAGTGGTAGTCTGGTAGAAAATGTTTTTTCTTTTGGGAATTTACAGTACTGTACAGACATCACCAGCAATTATTGAAGTGAGATATTTTGACCTTTGCAGTGTACTAACTGCTCAGGTCAATGACCAATGAAGTTTCCTAGCATAAGGTCACAACTGAGGGATCTGTGACTTACATTTTCAAATGCAGAGTGCTTTGTAATAGAACAGTCACTACTTATTTTCAAGGCTAGGTAAAACCCACCGGGTTAATATACAAAGTGAACCTTCTTCCAGAGAGTTACGTGTGGAGAGACTAAATGATTACAACACGAGGTTAAATGCAGTTTAACATACATGTAACTATGTGTAGATTTCAGTTGCATTCAACTTTATGTTGACAAAATACTCAACTAATTTTATTTTGCCTTGTTGAAGCAAGCCATATAACAAACAAGAGTTTTGATAAAAGACTGTCCATTTCACTGTAACTTTAATGAGGCCCTTTTCTGTTTATCATGATTATATTTTACATGATTGTTACCCATCATATTAAATGTGTACTTATACTTGTAATTTCTGTAAAAAGACTTCTTTAGTTTGTTCCTCATAAAGAAAATTGCATAACTATTTTAAATAAAATAAAGAAAAGCAATTAATAGATGTGCAAAAAATTGCCAAAGTCTTCCAAGAAATGGATAAAAAGTGTAGGTGGCATCATTAAAAGAGCAACTCCCCAAAAAAAGATACCATCTAATGTATGTATATCTTTTGTAAAAACATTATGGTTTTGAGCAATTTTTTTGAGATTTAGAATGAGTCAACTGAGCATTTGAAACTTGCCCTGAATACTATGAGTGTGGAAAATCAACCTTTATCATACTACATAATAATTGAATTTTTCAAAATTGTGAGGAAATCAATATATCAATTCAAAATGCAGAATTAATACAATACATTATATGTAAGAATATAAACTGATGTGATAAACTGTTTGGAGTGAAATTTGGACTTGCTAAATAATATGTGCAGATTATAAAGCTAAAAACATTAGTTTTTATGGAATTGATACCACAACATGAACATTAAAGTTTAATGAGATTAAATCATCTATGACAGTATTTTTTCAAAGGTCTCCAAATAATTATATCACTAATGAAGGTCTGAACCCGACAATTAAGTTTGACAAAAAGACGATGTTGCAATGTTATTATATCTGAACCAAAATTCATATGCATAAATATTCCAAGCTTTATAAACTGTAGATATAACAAAATGTAGTGTAGCACATATTTTTATTTGCAGGAACAATTCAACTGTAAAATCATGAGTTCTAAAGATTTTTCAAAAGCAACTAAACTATTATTTAGAACCATGTATACAAAAGAGGAAATAGTTGGCCGTTCAGCTACTGGATTTTCGGGCAGAAATGCCATTGATCAACAAAAAAAAGGTTTTAATAGGTACATATGTAATTACTAAGACTTGGTATAAATATTATTGCCAAAGAATTTGTAAGGGGTATACTGGTTCCACCTTGTCTGTCAGGATGCACACACTTGTCTGCACTTCCAAGTTTTTTTGGCTGTGGACAGTAATATTTTGTACAGGTACACACAATAGACAGAAGGAAGAACTGACCTCACGAAATTTAGTAGCTGAAACTTGTCTGAATTGATTGCTGAATTTTGTCTGAAACAATTGCTGAATCTTGCTGAATGCCATATAAGGTTGTAATGCTGAATTTTTCCTGAATTTGGCACCGTTTCAGCAAAGTTTCAGGCACTGCTGAATTTTGGCTGAATTCATTAAGTATTCAGCCATTATTCAGCAAATTCTGAATTTTGCCTAAATCTCAAATATTCAGATATTATTCAGTTTGTCACATTCAGCCTTATTCAGCTTGATTCAGTTGAAATTCAGCCACAAGGTAAGTTAATTCAGATGGTTTTCAGCCTTATTCAGCTTGATTCAGTTGAAATTCAGCCACAAGGTAAACTAATTCAGATGTTTTCGGCCTTATTCAATTAAAATTCAGCCACAATTCAGCAAATTCCTTAAAAATTCAGGTATGTTTCAGATCCAATTCAGCCATGTTCAGCAAAGATTCAGATACACCTGCAGTTTCCATATTCAGCAAAATAAAGAGAATTGATCAGAACATGTTTTAAATCAACCATGTTCAAAAATAGTCCAGATTTGGCTAATTCTAATTGTAAGATATTACAATAAATAAAACAAATGCTTTTGTCAGGAAAAGAACATATATTTGGCAAATGTATACAAGATACATACATAAAACTTAAAACATATTAAGTGAAATTTCATAGCAAATTGTAAATGTGTAATGGGGACGATAAATTGTCTTCCTTAATGTTAAGGAATGATTGTAAAACTGGGGATAAGATTGCAAGTTTCAGTGGCATTAAAACTTATACCCATTTCAGATTAAAACATAATATTTCTGATCTATAGCTTTCTACCAGAAAACAAAATTATATAATTTTAAACCATTCAGTTGCCCATATTATTCCTTATTACTAACTCTGAAATGCTAACACAAATTAAGCTTGAATTGTGTCTTTAAATTTATTCATTTCATGGAGATAAACTTACTTGACCTGCACACGTTCGCCAATTCTGTATGATTCCAGGTCTTTTCTCGGTTGAATAATGGAGGAAAGAGATATTACACTGCTCATCCCCTCGCCTTCCCAATCGATAAATCCGTACATGATATTTCTTGTATGATATGGATGATAAAACAAATATGTCCGAGATCTTCTGCAAACTGGCGTAATTCAAATTGGCGCAATTATTTGCAAAACTAAACGGGTCCAGCTTACATTATATTGCTATATATCCGATCGGCCATATCCGATATCTACAAGTCTAGCTACAGCTGGGTACCTTGACTCTGGGGACCCAGTGAATTTCAAAACGAGGTTATTACTAACCGGAAGATCAGTCGTAATCAGTCGCCATTTCATTTACGTAATCAGTCGTGAAGTAAGGGCGATAATCATTCATGTTCATATCTAATACCAGAAACAAACAAGTATTGTCGCATATCATCTTTCAAAACATTTAAAAACTTTTTAAAATTACACATTTAGGCAACCATAATTTGGATGGTATAATATGTTATTTTAATGATCGATAAAAATTAAAATCCGAAACGCAGGCCGTCCGTTTTCGCATCGAGTTTTACCTACATCGTCGTAAACAACAGCATGGCTGATAAACGCAAAAAAAAAATATATGACTTACTTACGAGACCCATTAAATCAACTACCAAAGAGAACAGCAGCCAGAATGCGATCAAGAATGTCAGACCAAGCCTGCTTTTCTGGAGAAAGCAGTCAGAGGCAAAATGCAGAGATACCATTCAGACAATGATTATGATCAGACCATGGAGTCCATGGTCATGGATTTGCTCGATCTACAATCCTATCTCGCCGGTTGATATAAATATTTTAGCGGATGATGAAAGTGATGTCATAAATCTTCAGAATGACATTTTTTCAGAATTGGACATATTGGAGCTTGGTGACATGGATCTGGATTGGCTTGATACGGATAGCGAAATTCCTTTACATGACGAGATTGAATTTAATGAACATGACCCGATGTTTGAAGGCTCAAGGCTATCTTTCCATGATTTGGCAGTACTTATAATTTCACTAAAGACAACATTTCAGTTGTCCAGTATAATAATTGCTTTGTTGTTTATCTATTTCATCTTGCCGCAACAAATTTTCAATTCAGATTTATTCAAAAATCTGAATCATTCAGCCATCTGATAATAAAAATTGAGATTTATTCAGCATTATTCTGGTTGATTCACTTTGTCTGAATTATTCAGCTAGTCAGCCTGAATCATTCAGCCATTTTCTCAAACTGATAACAGAAATTCAGAATTATTCAGCAATGTTCTGAATGATTCAGTGTGTCTGAATTATTCAGCAAGGTAGTCTGAATCATTCAGACACTATTCAGCAAATATTCAGAATGTATTCAGACGAAATTCAAAAGTTTAGTTTCTGAATAATGTCTGAATAAAAATGCTCAGCCAAAATTCAGTAAGAAGATCTCAATGATTTTGGATGCCATGATAATAAACTGTAGATCACAGTGATCTTGGCATTAAATATTTCTAAAAAATCCTTTTCTCCAAAACTTATGACGGAAGAAGTAATCTGATGTGATTTTATGATTCTTTGGGGTCTTAAGACATTAGTTGAATTATTTTAAGACATTTATTAAACAAGAGGCCCATGGGCCTTAACGCTCACCTGAAGAAGAGTACATATCTTATGCAGAGGTTCAATGGTCAATGACATTAATAAAAGAGAATATCAAAATTTTCAGCAGTAAGGGCCAATAATATGCAAGTATTTTTGCAAATTAATTATAATAATTATTATATAAGTATGCTATATATATTATATTTAAAGTCTAGCTACAATATATTATTTATAAACAGCTAAAACATCTGTATATTAAAATGTGCATTAGGCCAATACCTACAGTTTTCCAATATACATGCCTATACAAAGAGTTTATAGTTTTTGAGATAATTAACCATTTAAGTATTCATTTGCATCTATGACCTTGACCTTTAAACCTATGACCTTCATTCATATATCAAAATGATTGTTGTGCAAATGCCTACAATATTCCAATGTACATGCCTATACAAAAAGTTTATAGTTTTTGAGATAATTAACCATTTAAGTATTCGTTCGCGTCTATGACCTTGACCTTTGAACCTATGACCTTCATTCATATATCAAAATGATCGTTAGGCCAATACGTACCTTATTCCAATATACATGCCTATACAAAAAGTTTATAGTTTTTTAGATAATTAACCATTTAAGTATTCATTTTGCATCTATAACCTTGACCTTTGAACTTATGACCTTCATTCATATATCAAAATGATCGTTAGGCCAATACATACCTTATTCCAATATACATGCCTATACAAAAAGTTTATAGTTTTTGAGATAATTAACCTTTTAAGTATTCATTTGCATCTATGACCTTGACCTTTGAACCTATGACCTTCATTCATATATCAAAATGATCGATAGGCCAATACCTACAATATTCTAATATACATGCCTATACAAAAAGTTTATAGTTTCTGAGATAATTAACCATTTAAATATTCGTTCGCAGCTATGACCTTGACCTTTGAACCTATGAACTTCATTCATATATCAAAATGATTGTTGTGCAAATGCCTACAATATTCTAATATACATGCTTATACAAAAAGTTTATAGTTTTTGAGATAATTAACCATTTAAATATTCGTTCGCAGCTATGACCTTGACCTTTGAACCTATGACCTTCATTCATATATCAAAATGATCGTTAGACCAATACCTACAATATTCCAATATACATGCCTATACAAAAAGTTTATAGTTTTTGAGATAATTAACCATTTAATTATTCGTTCAATTCTATGACCTTGACCTTTGAACCTATGACCTTCATTCATATATCAAAATGATCATTATGCCAATACCTACAATATTCCAATATACATGCCTATACAAAAAGTTTATAGTTTTTGAGATAATTAACCATTTAAGTATTCGTTCGCGTCTATGACCTTGACCTTTGAAATTTATCTATATATCAAAATTATTGTTAGGCCAATACCTACAATATTCCAATATACATGCCTATACAAAAAGTTTATAGTTTTTGAGATAATTAACTATTTTGGTATTCTTGGACATATGTGACCTTCGACCTTTGAACCCATGACCCTGATCTATGTATCAAAATGATTGTCATGTTAATACCTACAAATAACTGAAAATCCTACGCCATTTTCACGAGAAATGTTAAAAAAATAGCATTTTTTATCAAAACTGGGACATGACCTTGACCTTCGACCTTGACATTAATTGGAAGAAAATTGCAAGACAAGATCAACAGTGAAAACTCCATACAATTATCTTCAGCCGTTATGATGTTATAACAATAAATGTCTTATTTTAAAAATTACGTAATTTTACGCAAAAAACGCTTAACCTATTTTTCGTCTAATTTTCATGAAAAACACAATTTTAATGTTCCCAGGTATGCTGAATCCAAATATCCAATCAAAATTTGCCTGCACCTTTTGGTTTCAGAGAAGAAGATTTTTTTGTCTTTTTGCTATTTTTAGTAACAGCGGCCATCTTGTTGGGCGTGGCCAAACCCCGAACACAATTTTGAAAGGCTGCTACCCAGGCATGATAATCACTAAGTTTCATCAAATATGGCCCAGTAGTTTTGGAGGAGAAGATTAAAATGTAAAGTTTACACACGACGGACGACGCACGGTGATAGATTGCAATAGCTCATCTGAGCCTTTGGCTCAGGTGAGCTAAAAAATTAGGTTACATGTTTTTTCAATTAATCCCCAGTTTAAGTAAAAATAGTGTTTGGGTTAAATAAAAATGTCTATACAATGTTATATTGAAAGAATGTATTCCCAACTGAGATTTTTTATTTTCATTTTACAATTTATATTTTTATTTGACCCCTGTCTATTTTTGAATTTTTATTTACCATATTTTGAAATTCTATTTCCAGAGATTGTTCAGAAGTTCCATGCGACGGTAGCTGAAATTAATAGGAAAATAGGGGAACTATTGAAACCCTCTGGACGGGACATTAAAAAGTAGTGCACAATGTGAAAAAGTGACATTTAAGAAATAAATAGGAAATAGGGGACCGGACGGGATGTTAGAAATGAAGTGCAAATGTGAAAAAGTGACAATGAATTTTAATATGCTTTAATTTTTTATTTATTATTTTTGTTTTGTTTGAAATAAACCTTTTATGCATTAAATATATTGAAAATTCAAATATTCAATTTTTTTGTTTTTATCAATATGGATTATCAAGGATCTGAGATTCACCTGGAGAGTGTGTAAATTGAATTTCACATATTTTCACACTTGTAGAAAATATGTAGAAAAACCATGTGGAATATTTTCCACACTTGTAAAAAATGTGTGGAAAAAATTACACATTTATGTGGAAAATGTGTGGAAGAAAAATTTACACACTAGTGGAAGTACATATCCACTCTTTTCCCCCTTTTTTCCACAATAGAGGAAAGGGACAAGGAGACAATAAAGTTCCTTGGGCATCCAAACAGCTCAAATTTTTATGGACTGATATATTGTTTCATTCACATTCTTGGCATGATGTGTTATATTATGACAATGATAGACTTGTAGAAGTTACATCCCTTATATCATTAGTTCAAACTGTATTTTTAGATTGAGTTTTTTCCCTTTGTGTGCATGTGCAACAGACATGCCATTGTTTTATTGTAAACATAACATGGTGTCAAAAGAAAGTCAATAATTGGCAAGTAGTAAGTGCCCCCAGCAACCTTAAACCCGACGGGAAACCTTGTCGAGAGCTGGTGTAGGTTTAAACAACAATAAGATACCTAGGAAGTAGCATCAGGAGTAAACAAAAAAGAGGGTGCAATTAGAGCAGCGTTTTACACAACTTTTCAAAAATGTGGGTTTTTGTGACTCCAATAAAAAAGTAATTGGGCTCCAATCTTTTAAATGTGGGTCCTAAAACTGAATTAAATTAAAAGTATTAATTGTATAGTTATGATTATATATATAGTCCTGGTGTCGTGATAATGTTGAATTTTGAAAATTGTTACAACCGACTGTGAATGCATTGTTTTTCGATGCATGGATGATTAAATCACAAGCCACCACCTTTTTTGCATTGTATTTCACACATGGATACCGCGTTAACCATGCTGAAAAAACCCTTGTTCTCTTTTAAATGTCAAGTCAGATGAGCCTGACTGCACAGGTTCTGAATCGGGTATCTTTGATTTTTTTTCTTTTGGTGTACACTTAGAAAATCGCCAATATTAATTTGCTGTTTGTTCATGCAAGCTACTGATGTCAAGGTGTCTAACCGATCCAAAGCGAATTCCACTACCGGCAAATCAAAACTTTGCCGGAAATTTACGAGTGCTATTTTTACACACCAATGTATTTTTAGTATGTGGGGAATCCAACATTCAGAGGGTTTTCGAAAAATCCTTGTCCATATTAACCGAAATTTAAAACAAGTTTTCCAATTCAATTTAAATTGGTTTCCAGATTTTTTGCGTCCTTCTGGAGGCACACGATAATTTTGTTTGCGTTCAACATAATTTATTTTGTGTAAAAAACGCAGAATTGCGCGTCCCTTAAAACCCCTGAATTAGAGCACATACTTTTCTGCACATTGTAGGTTCTGAATCCCTTGAAATATATAACAAATCCACCTGGGATGAAGAAGGGGACGAACTTAGGCTTGATAAAATATCTTGAGAAATTTGCCAATTATTGCAATCTCCGCAAAAACATTACTTATAAGAGACATATTTTCTTTCCCGTAATCAGCAAGAAGGGGGAGAAATGCGCTTGCTATTATTGTGGTGAAACATTTTCCATTTAAAAATTTAGGCAATTCCCACAATAATTTAAAAGTACTTAATGATAAAAATAGTGTCCTTATTGTTGACCGCTGTCCAGCGAGTGATAAAAATTATAAATCTTTTCTACTATGCTCTTATTGCTTAGGATTTTTCTTCTCTGATGAAATGTGGCATCATGCAAAAGTTTGTCCATATTTAGATAAGAAAGAACTAAAGGGAAAAGAAGCTTATGGTATCAAGAAAGGAGTTGTTAGGATCCAATGACATAAATTCAGATATCAATTCTTAGTTTTCAACCATAGTATAAGGAAGTATGAAACGTGATTAAGTATTTGAAACTGTAAAAGGTGACAAGAGTTTACAACTTCTTGGGGCATGTATGCTTAAAAGAGTTGGAAAATCATGTGTACACAATGTAAGACAAAAATTGAGACAACTTGCAAGACTTCTTATACTGTTAAGATCACAGGATAAACAACTGCAGGATACTGAGCCCACCACATGCTTCAGTGTTTTCATTCCCTCTGGAAATTTTGATTATATGATTGCATGTGTTAGGCAGCTTTGCATGTCTGAAGCAGAGAAAGAAACAGAAAGAGGCTGCCCAAAGTATGATGAAACAACATTGGCTCTTAAAATTGGTCATTTCTCAGGAAAAATGGCAAATATAAAAATAGGTACTGCAATTCATTCAGGAGACTGTTTCCAAAGACAGCAAGCTGAAGATTACTTGATTCTTCAGAAAAAGGAGTGGGATGAAAAAATTAGCAGTCATGCAAGACAAACTGTTGCAGAAAGAAAATACAACAAACCCAACATCCTACTTAACTCAAGATGTTGTAAATCTCAGGAAATTCCTGCTGCAAGAAATAAACTGATTTATTGAATTGTTAAATTCTCACCTGGACTTAAAAGCGTGGAGAAAACTTGCTTTGGCTACTTTATGCAGAGTTACAGTATTTAATAAAAGACGAGGTGATGAAACTGGACAAATTACTACAGACTTACCAGAATAGGCAAACCAATTGGAATGAAGGTGGAAATGCTGATATTGCTGCTTCACTTGAACCTATATAAGGAAGTTTGATCAATAGGTTGGTAATGTTTTGTAGTAAACTGTTGTAGATCTTTAACACTTATATTCTTTTAACTGAAATTGATGCTCATGTTAGTCCCCATAGGGGACTTCAGATTTTCACTCTGCCCATCTGTCCTATTGGCAATTCAGTTTTCCAGTTACTTTTGAACATAGTTTACTATGTTACAAACCAAGATAAAATTTGGTTCTGGTTTGTTGAATTTTAGCTCATCTTAGCCAAAGGTTTTGAGCTATTGTGGTGGTACATGTAGATTGTCCATTGCTGTATGTCAGTTCAAACTTTTATTGAAAAGACATCTCAAACAAAATGGCAATGCCAATTATAATATAATGTAATAGTCCAAACTTTCCTTCAAATGTTAATTATCAGTATTTAGGTGACCAGGTGAACATCCAAACTGAAAAAAATACAAAGCTTTTGGTTTTGATTTTGTGACAGGTTCTGCTAAGCTGACTTTTAGAACCTTTTTTTTGTTTTCTTTCATTGTAAACTGGTGGAAATCATTGATAAGAACAAGAACAGAAACGTTCCTGTATTGCTGACAGATGATATGACAAAAGCCCTAGACTGTTTGATTGAGTATAGACCAATTATTGGCATACCAGTCACCAATAAGTATTTATTTGCAGCACCAAATTCAAAAACTGGTTATTTGAAACGCTGGGATGCATTGCATAGGTATGCTGGTGGTGGCCATTTTGGCATCAGATAAAATCCGTTTTGATTCCTTGAGAAGCGGTAGTTGTGGTTCAAATTGGGTGGAACGTCTCCATGATGTAGCAGAAGCTATCAATAACCAACCAAAAAAAGTGTTTGCATATCAAACACTGTTTCAGTGCTATTTCAGGAGGGGTGAAAATATCTCTGTGGATGTTATTCGCAAGAAAACTGAAATAGCATCGGAAAGATGTCAAAAACGTACTGTTTTGGCCCAGAAAGAACGGTTGTTCAATTTACAAAGGGGACAGAGTTCTTCTGCAACACCCATTTGGATGTAGCCGTGTTCCCTATAAAGGAAGTGTCTTATAAGCCAAAATTTTGACAAATATTTCATAGTATTTAAAGATAGAAACAACACAGTATCGGTAATGAAGAAGTTGGTGACATTGATAACACTGTAAAGTTGCAGACAGATACAGCACAGGATGAAATGCCATCTATAAGCCACCTATAAGCTGGCTTATAGACAGTTTTTCATCTTGTGCAGGTATAGGAAAAGAAAGTACTGACACAGACAACAGTATAAAGCAGGTTGTTGAGATAGTTAAGAACAGTATTGTTAATGAAGAAGTGGGTGACATTGATAACACTGTAAAGTTGCCAACTGCTACAAGTGTAAGTGTAGATTGCGAAAAAGAAATGACAAAAGAACAGAAGCAGTATAGCAGTTGTCATTCAAGTGATTCCATATTTTCACATAAATGTTTAAAAAAAATACTATATATACAGGGATTTTTCTGGGTATCCACAGGGTCCGGTAAAGGGACCCATTCCCAATGCAAAAAAAAAAACATACATTTGTCCCAATTCTGTAGTAAAAAAATCCCAATTAGCTATGTTTATCGATTGTTTTAGAAAAAAAAAAAATTCACACGATCATCAACATCATGTTCGGAGGATATCTTGTTCTGATAACGATTTCAATCTTTATTAACCCACATTTTGCTGAATGATTTATATAGAGACAAAAGAGACAGCGCTATTTCATGTATTTTGCTGTGAATACAGATATAATTGTTCAATTACCAGTATTCTAGTGGTCTAGAATTTCTAAATAGTTGTTGTGATTTTTCCCAAAATTACATTTTTGATGAGCATTTTCCCAATTTCATCCCAAGGTCCTTTTCCCAAAAAGGTCAGAAAAATCCCTGATATACCCGTATATGTTGTTATAATTTTAAGCACTTGTCTGAACATAATCTCATTCTGTCTGAATAAATAAGTAATATAAACATAATCAGTTTTATTACCTCAGAAATATGTTCTCATGGGTGATCTACCTTTTTATATACTGGATTGTCAAACTCAAGGTTGAGGGATTTTGTGTGATATGTTAATTGTTATGTTTTCAAGTGCTTGTCGGAACATGATCTCCATCTGTTTGAAGAAGTACACAAGATGAATAGGAAAGAATCTTTTGGCTGAAGGATTTTGTCTGCACATGCAGGGTCAAGAAAAATGCATGAACTGTCAAAAATTAGCAAGAATCTGGCAATCACGTCAACATTCAGGATTCAGTTTTTCTCAATTTTTTTGAATATACTCAAATGTCATTAATCTCAACCTTCTTTTTTTTAATTTCAGGTGAAATTTTCAGCCAGTTCAAAGTTGATTCGGAGGAGGAGAGGAAAAGTTGTGGTTAGAAACAATTGTGCCAAAGATGAACAATAAAATTCGTGGGATAAGAAATAACAAATACATCAGAAAATAAAACAACATCATTGTGAAACAAAATTGCCTTTGTATTTTGATTGTTTGACCAGTGACGATTGTCTTATTTTCAGTTGCAGACCTTACAGAAATTTTTTATCATAGATCAGTATTTTGAACATGCAGATATATGTTTATAGTGTTCTTGTACATGCAGAGATTTTATCAAAATATCACTGAGATTTCATCAAAATTCTTAATAAATTTTATTGAAAACTTGATGAATTTCACCTGTATTTTGCCCAAATATTTCACCAAAATTTCAGTGTTATTTTGCCCAAATATTTCAATGAAATTTTGGCGAAATCTCAGTGAAATTTCAGTACTATTTTCACTGGGGAACCATGAACACAACAAAAGAAAGGACGAGTAAACAAAGGCAAGGATAAACACATATTTAGACAGACCACTGATTATAAAACACCCTATGCAGCACAAGATATTTTTATCAATAATAAAGCAGTAGAATTAGTAATTTTTAATCAAAATAAATTATTATGATTTACCAAATGGCCACTAAATACTAATTTCCACTAGAACCAACCTAGTATCTAATAAGTATTGATGGATGTTTGTTTTACCAATCTGAAAAGAAATTTTAGATATTTATATAATCATAATGTAGTGAATTTATTGACACTTTGAAATGAATACTGTATTGTGTTTCAGTGCCATCAACATCTTTGTCAACAGCGAGACATTCAGCAACCATGGTCTCGGCTGCAACAGTGGCTACGGCAGCAACAACAGTCTCGACTGGAACTACAGCCTCTGACACACCAATTTCAACTCCAACAAATGCAAAAACCCCTTCATTAGAAAAACGGTCAACAGCATCTGCAGCCACACAGCCGGTATTGAAAACACCATTAAGCGTAAGTGACTTACTTGTAAAAGTTTTAATGGATGGACAGCATATTAATCCCCAATTGACCTGTCTAGCAAGTACTAGTTTTTACTTGTTCTTATCAGTTTTAAAAACATGGAGGTGTTTTTTTTTCTTATTCCAGAAATACCGTATATATATCATATTTGTTTTAGTTGTATTAACATGCTATATTAAGAGCTTTTGTGAGAAGCTTAAATAAGATAATAAGTTTACATGTACATCCATGATTTAGATTTGGGTCTAACAAAAACAAAATACAAGAAAAATACATGGATAAAATTTCTATTTGTGAAATGTAAGAAAGGATACCATGTTACAATACAGATGTCAAGAACTATTCAGTTGGTAGTGGATATTCAGTACATTGATATATGTTGTTTTTATGATTTAGTTGAAGAACTTTCAAAAAAGAAAAATATATATTTAATTGGTGGATCACCAATATTTTTACATGTCCTGTTGTCATTTTCATTTTATCTTAGGCAGTTGGTCCTGTCAATGTGGAGCCCTATTGTATTGGTTAGAACATAATGGAAGTGTTTTTAAGTATGAATGGAAGACTTTGAGGTTTAAAATTGAATATATAATTAACTTGTCAACATGTTTTAATAAAAGGAATTTGCTTTATTTGCGTATATGTATATTCTGTGCACAAGGTTTTATTATAACACCTTTAAACATTTCTTTAATATTGTCTGTACCTTTCAAGCACCCAAAGATATAAACTGAGTTTAACTTAAATTTCATTCTTTTATTACAGCCACAACAGATGGTTAATTTGACACCTGGTTATGGCATCCAGATTACATCCCAACAGATGAACGTGTGTATAAGAAAGGCAAGAGGCAGTCCCACAGCTCTTGCCCGACTTCTGCTGGTTGTGTTTTTTGATAATGACACTTTGATCAGGAGTTGTGCAAGGGGTACAACAAATAGAGCTGCCCTGAATCCAGATATTTTGGATGCAATCATCCGTAAGTTAACAACTTTGACTGTTTCATAACGTAGTATTTATGGGCCCATTTGTTTTTTTGATAAAAAAATGTAAAACTTTTCATTTTCAAGAATTTCCATAAACATGTACTGTAAACTGAAAAAGTCTGTTCAATTTTCACAAGAATTTATTGGTATTTTAATTCAGATGCATTTTCACAAGAAGTGGAATTTCAATTCAAATAATTCATGTTAAGTATTTACGACAGATTTTTTTTTTACCTTCTAGAATTAAGTATTAAAATATAAAGTCCCAAATTTACAATACTGTGTTTATGGCTTACCACTGGTTATAAAATAAGTTGGATGGTTGAGGGCCCTCGGATATTAGTATAACTACACTTAAATTTTCCATTTTATCAAACAGTCCAGTGCCCTTCCAAAGTCGGAGTTTTATAATCAGTGGTCCCAATATGTGTTTGCCCATTCTAGTCTTGTTTTCTTGTTCTTTCTTTGGGTTGTGTTAGTGTTCTCCGTTGCATTGGCTTTGGCCATGTACATGTTTTTCAGCTACAAACATTATGTTTTATTTTATAACATGTCTTATTTGCTTGTTTCGTGGTTTTCAGCTACAAACTGCTTCCTGCTATTTTATATATTATATATATATATAAATTTCACTGGGGTGTACTGTTTGCATAGTGATTTGATAAGGCTTATTGAAGAACAGTCTACTTTTATAACCATTCATCTGACAACCTGAAATATAAATTGACATGGAATTTCTTCAGTAATTTCATGCAAATGGAGTTCAGTATAATATACCAGGGTACACAAAATTTCAGATATTGGCATAGTATTGTTTTTATAAGCTAGGCAATCAATCAATATATTTTCTGTCATAAGACAGGCCATGTTATGGTATGATGCTGTCTGTTTATGACAATAATTTGTAGGTGTTCCAACTGTACAACAACAGCTGTCAACTTCATGGCTGGACACCCCATGGAACAGGGATGTTCCCTTAGAGCAATTCTGTTTATGGCATAGACATAACATATCATAGATACATGTTTTTTTATATTATTTGTAGGATGCTGTGTGGAATTCAGCAATGGCAAGACACCGAAAAAAGACATTGTACAGGCAATAAATGGGAAGTGCTCAGATGCACGGCAAACCAAAGCAACTTCTGTAACACCAAAGCTTTAAGAAAAATGGAATTCAGTTGTAATTTATTGTGTTATGGGCCTGAATCATTTCAGTCAATTGCATAAACGTGAAATATATATTTAGAATTGATTTTATCTTTTTTTAATTATTCAAGAAGATTAAAATGGCAATGAGTTGGGTTGACAATATACCAGAACACTTTTACATCATTCGATTTGATGTGCATCTTATCGATATTTTTACTAAACAATTGATGCTGATGTATTGACTGATCTGAAGCACAATGACTGTTCGAGCAACAACCCTAATTGTTATTTTTTTTAAAGCAGAACGCTCCCTTTAAGCTGGCATTTATAAAAACAGTAAACATAAATGCATTGCAGGTTAAATGGGTTCATTTTCCAGTGTAGGATCCACTCATTAGCGGCTAACAGGTAAAGTATAAGTGGCTAATGAGCGGCTCATATGTTAATATGTCACTTATAAGTGGCTAATACTTATGCAAATTTAAGACCTAATTTGCATACAAAATCCTAGCACTTCACTCATGAGCGGCTCATTAGCGAAGTCACTTATAAGTAGCTAATGAGTCAGTTTCGTAAGGGGAGTTGCAAAAATGCAAGGACTGTCTCCGTAATATGTATAAGGCAAGTCTCAACATTCAAACTAAGACATTTTTTATGGCATACCCCTGGCACGAGTGTCAGCATCCAAAGTTTTTGGTTAAATTTTCATGTTTATCAACTAGATGTGCAGGCAAAATATGCTGTCTTGTCTACTTCAGAACAACATAATTTGAAAATTACTTTGTGGGTACAGCTGCATAGTAATCTGTTTAACCCTATCTCACAGTGCATTTTTTCTACCAAAGAAAGAACATTTCTTTGTTGCACCAATTTAATAGAATTGTTCTGTAAATGCTTGTTGTGTACAAGTTTCTAAAATTGTTATTAAATAGTTTCAGATGTAATCAGTCATAATGGAATTACAATGCATTATAAAAAGAGCAACTTTAAATTTGTAACTTATTTTGCATGCCTATTGATAAAGTGATGTACCATATATGCAGACAATGTGTTGAGATTAATATTTAAGAACATTCATATCAGCAAAGACTTCATTTTTACTTTTTACATGGTAATCTCTCTTATTAGGAGTGCAACAGACATTCAGCACTAAAAACAGCAAGACAGCAGGTAAAACACCATCCACTAGCAAGACAGCAGGTAAAACACCATCCCCTAGCAAGACAGCAGGTAAAACACCATCCACTAGCAAGACAGCAGGTAAAACACCATCCACTAGCAAGACAGCAGGTAAAACACCATCCACTAGCAAGACAGCAGGTAAAACACCATCCACTAGAAAGACAGCAGGTAAAACACCATCCACTAACAAGACAGCAGGTAAAACACCATCCACTAGAAAGACAGCAGGTAAAACACCATCCACTAACAAGACAGCAGGTAAAACACCATCCACTAGCAAGACAGCAGGTAAAACACCATCCACTAGCAAGACAGCAGGTAAAACACCATCCACTAGAAAGACAGCAGGTAAAACACCATCCACTAGCAAGACAGCAGGTAAAACACCATCCACTAACAAGACAGCAGGTAAAACACCATCCACTAGCAAGACAGCAGGTAAAACACCATCCACTAGCAAGACAGCAGGTACAACACCATCCACTAGCAAGACAGCAGGTAAAACACCATCCACTAGCCATAGCAGTTCACATGAGGTAATAATCTATAAGAATTTCTTACACATTCAATTGTAGTAATTTTAGTTATCCATGAAATTTTAACTGATGTTACTCAAGTGGTACTTAAAATTTTCATTATGATAAAAAATGTGGTTAGAGCTGAAATGAACAGTCCTACACCAAAAGGTTTTGAACAGCATTCTAAAGGTACAAGTATTTTGGCATTTGAATACTCATTTTGAAATGATACTTGTACCTTGTTGTGATGATAATGACAATACTGATCTGAAGATATTCAATGTCCAGGTGCATTTTGAAATTTTTAACAGGCACAATTTACTGCCAGGTATACTGATATACCTATCAATGGGACACCTGAAATCCCTAATGCTGTCAAGAAAAAAAAAGAAAGGTTTTTGTGTACTCTTACATACATGTAGCAGAACAGCTTTAGAAATAATTTTTGTTTGATTTGGGTTGAAAAGTTGACTTTTTGGTGAAAAATCTGGAATTTTGAAAAACTGCTCTTGTACATTTACATTGTATGTCAGGTCCAAGAGAGTACTAGTATTAGTTTACAAGATGAAGAGCAGGAAGCCTCATCACAAGAAGGAAGGTTATATTATTAGAATAAGGCAATTGTAGAAGATGACTCCTTTATCAAACATATTGCTGCTTTGAGAGTAGATTCCTTAGGGGAAGAAGGAGATTACAAATTCAACGATATGTATAAGGGTTTCCCATTGTTGTAGAACTTTAGCAAGATTGGTTCTAGAAGACAAGAAGATGCGGTCAGAAACTCTTATCAGCCTTGATTATCTTGTGAGACCTGAAAATTTGATTTAGTGGTTGAATGTACAAAGGCATTGTCATTAAGAAATGACAATCCAGCATTGACCCTTGGTAAGTTCATAGGGAACCTGTTAAATCATGTTGTCCAAATTAAGGTTGGCCATGAATTGCGTGTAAATGATGATAAAAGGAATCAAGTTGGAATTAATTTTCAAAAATTGATGAAAGCTGAATGGAACTGTCGAGTGAATTCAGTATGTCTTAAGCGTATTAATGCTGTGAAGCGAACAAAAGTTCAAACAATTCCCCTAACACACATTCAGACAAGTATGGAAACCAGTTCTATTGCTCTGACTTAAACTAGACTGCCTTGCCATTGGACAGACCTTGCACAACTGACAATGTGTCGCTTAATCCTCTTCAACAAAAGACAAAGAGCTGAGGTCAAAGATTTGAAAGTTTGTGAATATCTACAGAGGCCAAATTGGAAAGATGAGGACGATGGAGAATTTGGACTTGCTTTATCAGAAGTGGACAGGTTAACTTGCAGACAGGTAATTATATCAAATACAATTTAAACATAACTGTAAGTTGAATGGATGCCATGGTCACACGATCATGACATCATTTATCTATCTGTTGATTTGCCATATTCTTTGACAAAATACGTCAGAAAAGTTATAACAGAACATTTTTCGATGCATTATCCTTATTTATTTTTTTTGCAATATAGAACCGATTGATTTCAATTAAAGAAAGAAAAGGTAAAATCAATAGCTAATAAGAAAAGTCTTGCTTTACTGGTGCTAACAGATTAAACAAATTTTCATCATTGTTCAGTTTTATCTTTCAATAACTTGGAAATCTTCTTAACTATGGTATTAATTAGCTATATGGGAAAATGGTGCTGGAGTAGGACTATGAATTTAACCGAAATCCCCCCACCCCGGGAGGCATGGATGCATAGTTAGATGGATGGTGTTTTTGAAAAAGCAAAAATATGAACCACACCATGTATTGCTCAGTAAAAACCAATATAACAATTCCATCAATATATGAAAAAAGACTATCAGTAATTAAAATTTAATAAAGTTTTATTAATTGTACCTTCAGGATGGACCGTTGTTTATCAGTTAGAGAAAGAAGGGTTTTTGCAAACCTTACCGCTGCTGAGAATACATTGTCATCCCTTGTATGAAAAAACTATTACAAATATATATAAATATTATGGTGTTTTGGTGTCTAAACTTGTTTCAGACATCTTTAACACCAACTAAATATCTGTGTTTCCTCTGGAACATACAACTAAGAAGAAGGAAGAGACAAATAGTGAGTAAGGAAAATTGTACACCATCTACTTCATCAAATGAACAACATGAAAATGTTGGGAAATAAAATCACTAAAAGTATAGATTAAAACAACAAAGAGGACATCTGCCAAAGTTTCTGAGAGAAAACAACAACAAGCTGACTGTGCACAAAAACATTCTGTGGAAACAGCTGCAAAAAACATGTTAAGAGACAATGCTTGATCCAATATTTCCACCTCAATCCGAGCAGATTGTGTTTACAGTTGTAGCAAGTAGAGAAAAAATGTGTTTCAAATTTTTGTGGTATTACTAGAAAGCTTAATAACATTTTTGGTACAAAGAATCACCCATTTGTACATATACCGATATATATTTCAGGGACATTCAAGATTGCTCTCAGGGAATGATGTGTTTGTCCTAACTGCATCTCTACGTAAACTGAAATCAGAAAGTACCAGTGGGAAGAAAATTATGCTGGGACTTATACCCTTCGTGTTTTCTGAAAATATATTGTGATCTTCCTGTGGCTTGGGATTGCGCAAGAGTAAAAAGGACGAGTAACAGTGGCTTTTGCCACTGGACAAGGAGAAAGCCAATGTAATATGTGAATACACAGATAATGTTTGCAAAAAATAAAATTCTTTCAATTCAATATATAGAGATGTATTCAATGTAACTTGATGTATAGAGTACTTGATATTATTTTAATGTTCTCATACTAACTTTTTGTATAAATTTTTTTCAGCATCTTGGTGGCAAAGTGCAAAGAAAAGTCATGGAACATGATTGAAGCTAAAGTGTTCAATACAAAATTTACAAACAAATGTGGAAATGCTTGGCAGGATTTAAAAATCCGGTCTGTATGAGCAGAAATTACTAAAGCACCTGACATTGACAATCAGTAGCTTGTTTAATAACTTCAGAAAAAATACATACATGTACATTAAATACTATATCTCATTTTAATTACAGATGTAAAAAGTACTAGCAAAAAGGTAACACTTAAAGAATATACTATTGTAGAGAATGAGTTGAATTATGAAGAAGAGGAGGATGAATATATACCTTCAAAAGAAAGTGAAAATGAGGCAAATGATGATACTGACACTGACATTGATGAAAACTCTGTAATAGAAGGTGACGAATTTATTGCAGACAGGTCAGATACAGAATCTATTGAAATACTGGTGCAGACAGTAAAGTGCAATGAAATAAAACTGCAACAACCACTGAAAAATGCAAATGCAAAGCGTGCAAACAAATATCATTACTGTCCTTTTTGTGACAAAGTATTTTTTAAATTACCAAGGCATTTAGATACAAGAGAAAACAAACAGTATATCGGTGCAGGGACTGTGAAAAACCGCTGTGTCTTACAGATTGCTTTCGAATTTATCACACCGTTCAGAACTATAAAGCTGTTTTGACACCTGGCACAGGTGATAACGAGGATTCCACCGACTCTGAATCGACTCTGAATCGGACTAAGATTACTGTTACTGTATTTGTTAAATAAATTAGGTGTTTTGTTGGAAAAGTTTAGCTAGGTTATGTCAAATATATACAACAAATAATTTATTTTGTAAAATACAGATTGGTAAATTACCTGGAATTTACCTGAATTGTATTGGCACCTGATGTAAATATTTATACTAATTTCACTTTTGTGATGTTACTTGTGACAATGGCTGACATTTAGTGAAGTTTAAACTTATAAGAATCCACATTTCTAAGTGACTTTAGAAGATGCACCTGGAATTTACCTTGTTACACCTTTATACTCACCTGTATAGGTAAATATTAGAGTTGAAACAATTTAATTAGCATATTCTGAAAGATGAAACAACGCTAATGCATTTTCATATATGTTTTATTTATCTATTGTAAAAACTTATAAAGTTATGATAGTTTACATATACCCACCCTATTCTTTCATATTTGCAAAAAAAATAATAATTTAGCATTGGAAGCCCATATCATACAGATTAACATAGCAGCTTAAGGGTTAATTATTTGTTATATAATTATAATTCTTGTATTGTACTACTACTGGAAGTAGAGATTTTGTAATCAACTCCCACTTCTGATTTTCTTTAATCTTTGTGAACTCTTAAACTTTTATTTACATTATATTGTCATAAGATGCTAGAACAGCTCACCCAGACGAAATGACCATGGTCACCATAGTATTTCATGGTCAATGATGGTTGACCATGAACTATCATGGTCAGCAATGATTGACCATGATCTTGACCATGGTCATCCATGAATTTGACCATGGTCAAAGCTGATCAGCATGGTCAACCAATCTTGACCATGGTCAAATAGAATTGATCGTGGTTGACCATGGTCAACCACCTGTTGACCATGGTCTTCTATGAACTGACCATGGTTTGCCAATAAATTATCATTACTGGATCGTGCTTGACCATGGTCCACCAAGAACTGACCATGGTTGATCATGGTAAAAAATTGCCATCATGGTTCATGGTCAACAAGTTCTGACCATGGTTGAAAATGGTCAAAGAGTGCCAATCATAGTTATGTCAACTGCAAAACAGACAACTCCACCAGGGAGAGAAAAAACAACCGAAAGTACTTCATGTACCAGTTCAAGCTGATAGCAATTGTCTAAATTAATCATTACAAAAAACTCTGATATATCAAGTTCCATTTTAAGCTAATCTTATTATTTACCCAATACACAATGATCAGAAAACCTCATATGACTATAATGAAGAAATTATCAGTTTGCTGTTCAGTATAATTATCTGAGGCTAATATTGCTCATATGTGCATTTGGTAAACAATACGATAAGCTTGACACATGTAACAGGGAGTAGATATTTGAATTCTGCTAATTGCTGTGAATGGTGTGGTACAATTTGTATAAAATAATGAACAATTAATATTCCAGCATGAAAAATGAACATTTATTAATATATGTACACTGAAAATTTAATATTCTGATACTTCCTTTACCTATGACCTTGAAAACTGGTAGCTTTAAATATCTTGAAAGAACTAACAACGTATCAAGTTTTGTCATAATCCATTTGACAATGTTGATTCTAGAATGTTCTCTAGTTTTTCATATTACTAAAAAGATCAAAGATCTTGAAAATCAGTATTAAATAAAAGAATGCATACAAGATTCTCACAGTAACCAAAGTTAAGTAAATCCCTATATTACCAAAGTTTTAAATCAATGAACATGAACAATGTCTTTCTTATACATTATGTACACTAATGTTTATCATGCAAAGATAAATCCTTACCATCACACTTAAATTTTAATTTGTCACTTCACTTAAACACACTATGTCCTATTTTATTTGGAATGAATGCAATGTAAGACCTTCCTTCAATCTGCATCAAGAAAACTTTATCAACAATGCATTCTACTGGAATCACATGTGTTTCAGGATCCATAGCTTCAATGACTCTGATAATGTGTCTTGGAATGCTGTCACAAAGAAAACTTTGACCATGAATTTCAAGTTTTTCAGTGTATGCAAAAACTTTTTGTGTAATAGTATCAACAACAAAATAAAGAACCTTCCTGATTTCTCCATTTTCAGTTCTGACTACATGACAAATACGTTTCTTCATTCTTTTGTATTCTTGACAGTAAAATTTCTCTCCCTTCGATTTGATTCGCAGTCCAATTTTGACATTTTCAATTGATTGAACATCAGTGGACTCAAGAATTAATTCCTTAGCATCTTCTGGTAGATCTGAAGATGCTGTTAAACGGCCTGCAACAAAAACATTCCCAAATGTTTTACCACATGACCACAATTTAGCTTGCGTTTTTGATTTGCCAAGATGTTCCCTTAGTTGTGATTCTCGAATACAATTGAGATCTATCTTATTCAACTTCAATTCAATCTCTCGAAGACGTAAACACTGTTTGGTAACATCACCTGTACCGTGCACTGAACGTAAAATTACAGAGTTTAAATCTTCAAACGGGAAACAGCTCCAGGACCAGAGTGGTCCCCATAACTGAACGTAAAACACCAGGTGAGCACCTATGTTATGAACATTAAGACCTGTGCTACCTTTTCCATACAGGACTTGGAATTGTTTATAAAAAGTATCCAAACAGGATTCTGCCATCTTTAAATCTTCAGAAGATATTGAATCTCCCAACAGTAAATGCAAACCTCGACTTAAATTTGCCAGATGTTTCAAATATACCTCGTCTAATATACCTTGTAAACAAGGTATTGCATAGAAAAGCAACCATGCTTGTAACTCTGTAGCTTTGAAATTGTTGTAGTGCTTTTCAATATCACGAGGCATTCGTTCAATGTAATCTGGTGGTTTGATGCTCTGAAGTCTTTTAGATATGGTTTTTAAGCTTTTACCAACAAAATATGGTTTTCCACTATTAGTAGAGGAGAAGAATTTATACAAGAGGGCTTTTGTAGTGCCCATGAGGACACAATGCATATAATCTGGAACAACTCCAATGACTACATCAAACCATGGCATTGATGATAAACCTGTTTGTCCACAAATCCCTTTAATTCTATTAGCTTGTGATGCATTTGGTCCTAAGTTGTCTTTAATATCTGTAGAATTTCTTAACCTTGGTTTTTGATTTGGTGGTCTATGTGGGTAATACCTTGCAGTTCCCTTTCCTTGCTTCACACTTTCTCCTTCTTCCTCACATGTGCAGCAACCATATTTGCCATTATGCATAGTCATATTAAGCACGTATGCTTTTGCCTGAAGATCCATTGTTGCCAAAAATATTCCCATTCGTACATTTATTGTCTCTGATGCATCTTCAATTTTCAATGGAAAACCATCAACATATAGCCTATGCATTTCTTCACCAAATGAAGATATATATTCATAGAAAGGAGGTTTGTTTTTCCCCTGCCAGATAGCTGCAAAAATCATATTGTCTCTACAAAAACGTGTAATAGGAGGTATTTCGTTTATAGCCAAGAAGATTGGCCACAGTTTCACGTTAGATGAACTATAAAGGGGTATGCCATCAGTATTCATAATGGCACTTAATGCATATGCATCATGCAAAAACTGACCCTCTTCACACAGTGAACGATAAAAGCTTCCATCAGTAATATCATGTAAAAAATTGTTATTTTGATGTTTAATTTTGTCTTTGGTACTTTGCACACTTTGCCATACATCTTTTTTTCCTAAGATGTATTGTAATTGTTTTTGAATATCAGCAATGATGAAGCAATTTCTTGGTTGACGATTGGTACTTTTTTGTGATGCTAATGAACCTTTGTACCTAAAAGTATTACAGTTTTCAGCTTGACATCTGTACTCATCTGGATCACTAGGAAATTTTCTTTCACAAGATGAACAGTAATCAACAGTTTTGAATGAAGTTTCTCCACATATAGCAATGATCTTTTCATAAGATAGTTTTTCATATTTATTGTAGCTAGGTGCCAGAACATGTAAGAGCTTCAACAAATCTGCAGCTGCAACCCCTGTCAAATTATGCCTTAATATGTGAGACATGATACACATAGCCTGTGCTTCAGTTTCAGAGTACTTTGAAATATTTGGCCTTGCACATGAATCTGTATTGCTTTCAACTATCTGGGCACATGAATCTGTATCACTGTCAACCTCAGATGACATTTCTGAACTACTACTGCTGTCATGATATTCACTTTCCATTTCTGAAAATGAATCATAACTTTCATCACACGAATCAGTTGAAATCGTTATGTCAGAAGCATTATTTTCAATGGTGTTGCAACTGCTTTCACTACATTCACTACTTGCATGATTTTCACTCAGACAATCATCTGAACCTGTTAAGGCATTATTAAACTCAATTCCTTGTTGGCATTCTTCTTCACTGACTGTTGAAGATGCATTTAATTCACTGTCTTGAAAAACATTCTTTAGAGCTTGATGTCGAAATGCCGTGCGTTTTGGTATTGGTATGGTAGGATCATCTTCATATGCTTTATACACCCTTTTTAAAGGACCTGAAAGATAAAAGATTAAGTTTAAAGTTTAAAAATGTAGCTGCGCACAGTGCAGCATGACTGCAGCATATTAAATAGGGATATTTGTGGGCAAGTGTTGACCAAAATGGAAAGTGGACATACACAGTTATATAAATTTCATTGGCAATTATATAAAACATCATATGGAAACAAGAGGCTCTCAAGAGTCTGTATCGCTCACCTGACACCTGGGTCTTTAATGTTTTTTTAAAATGGCAGTCAACGAACAATTTTCAACACTGGTTTTGAAGTCACAACATCAATATCTATTTGGAAACCAAATTTCATTGAAATCGGACAATGTTGAATTTTCTCACCCTTTTTGGCAGCCATTTTGAAATTGGCAGTCAGCGAACAATTTTCAATACAAGTTTTGAAGTCGCAACATCAATGTCTATTTGGAAACCAAATTTCATTGAAATCGGACAATGTGGAATTTTCCTGCCTTTTTGGTGGCCATTTTGAAAATGGCGGACAACAACAAATTTTCAACATTGGTCATGAAGTCGCTACATTATGGCAAACATTTTTTCAATTTACACTTGACCTCTATCTGTTACATTTTTTGAAATAAAAAATAAAAAATGTAAAAATTTTGAAAATTTTACAGAAAAAGGGCAATAACTCCAACATGGGTTGTCAGATTTTTGTAAAAATTGGACAGCAGGTAGATCTCATCATGTTGATCATTTTTACCCTCGTCAGATTTTTGATATCTGTGACGGTTTTTGAGTTATTCCCCAAAAACAGCAATTTACCCCTATGTTCTATTTTTAGCAACGGCGGCCATGTTGGTTGACGGATCAACTAATCGAACACAATTTTTAAACACCATACCCTAGTAATAATTCAGGCCAAGTTTGGTTACATTTGGCCCAGTGGTTTCAGAGGAGAAGATTTTTGAAAAAAAGTTTACGGACGGACGGATGACGGACGCCGGACGCAAAGTGATGACAAAAGCTCACCCTGGCATAGCCAGGTGAGCTAAAAACAAAATATTGAATATCCAAAGAATGTGTGCCAAAATACAAGTTTCAGTACTTTGGGATTTTTGCAAAGTATAGAAGTGTCAGAGTATAAAGTACCTAAGTGTGTGTCAATGTAAACTGTAAATTTGATATGCTGCATGTGCACAGTTTTTGAAAATTTGAAAGATGTCTGATACCCTATCCACATAATTTTTTTTTTCATTTAATAACAAGCGCAATTTTTGGGGGATGGGTGGGTGTTAAAAAAAAAAAAGGTACAAACTTAGTAAGGGATGCCCAAAGGAACAATTGTGCAAGTGAAGGATACCCAAAAGAACAATCAAGCAATTGTTTATCATTTGTTTCACAAATTATACCAGGTAGATGCAGTGCAGAAAGTTTTTTACCATTTAATAATGACGACTACATACAAGGGAAGCATTAAATTATTTGACACTTATTTAGGTGAAAAAGTTTGGGCAACATGAAGGACAAGTGAGAGTTTTACATCTATGTCTTACTTTTGACCACTTGGCCAGTTGGATCAGGAAGCCTTTAAATAACAGCAACTTACTTTTGTCATGCTTGCTTGTCAGATGAAGAAGCACTCTCTGTTTTGAACTAAGAGTTTGTCCACATATCTTGCATTCATATCTTTTCCTACCATCTATGTCAACTGCCATATAACAATCATCTTTTCCACCAATAATATCATAATCATAACCTTGATTCCAACTCCTTTAAAAAAAAAGAAAGAGACATAATATACATGTATTTAACATCATATACCTTTCTAGAACAATATACATTCATTAAATGGCAAAGCATTTTGTTCTGTTAAGGATTATAGGTAACTAGTGGCAAAAATCACTAAAGCCAAAAGGGTGAAAAAGGAATTTACTTTCTCAGGATCAATACAAGTGATTAAAATTGCATATCCAAATTTTCCGGGGAGGGGGGGGGGGGGAGGGAGGAATGTCATTTGGGACCATTAGCTGATGTAGCATACATAATATCAAGTGGTTCTGATCAGTAGTTACAGATGGACAGACAGAGCTAAAACTGTATATACCCCCACTTCCTTGAAGCAGGGATATAAAACAAATTTTGAATTTCCTGCATACTTTTATAATGCAAGTCTATATGAATAAAATTTAACTGTTGGCCAGTGGTGAGGAAAAAAAATTTTTGTCAGGTCCAGTCCATCAGTAAATTTACCTACTTAGGTATTTAGACCTACCATGAGTAGCTATATTTAGCTCATTTTAAACATATTGCTATTTTGTCACTTGTATGTACAAAAAGTCGCAGGTTAACTAGTAGCCAGTCTCCAAGTTTATATTACTTAATACAGTATCAATTAAGGTGGTTAATACCTTTAGTGAAAAGTAATGTCATTTTTTTCATACTTCTCATAAAATAGTTGAGGAAAAGTACCAAAATTTTTTGTAAAAAAAAAAATATGTCGATGAATGCTTGTTTTCAAGATATATTGGCTCAAAAATGGTGCTTTTCTGGAAAAATGCCAAAATTATCTTAAAATTGTGTGTTGGCATATGAGACATCATACCGCTTTCAAATTTGATATTCTTTCTCCCAGATTTGTCATATCCATCAATAATGGAGTAGTAGATATTTTTATGTACAAAAATATATAAATTTATATATTAGTGGATTTAACACTGTTTTTGTATTTCAAACAACTGTTTTTGTATTTCAAACAACATATTTTTGTTAAAAAGGCAAAAATTGTATTTTTTAAAACATTTTACCTTAGATTATCACCATCACTTTAGAGTATTTTCAATTTCCTGAAACTCGTCATACATAATTTTCAAGCCATTCTGAAGAGATTAAGAAAAATAAAAATCATATGCTTGCGATCTTCTTTTTTCGCTACAAGAGTTTGAAAATGGTACAGCTTGCATAAAAATGATGTTTTTGTGAGAAAAATACCCAAAACTAAAAATATAAAAAAAAAAAAAACATTTACCTTAAAGATTAGTATTTTTATGTAAAATTTTAGTAATTTACTGCCAAATTGTCAATAATTATATTATACTATCTGTGTGTTTTGACCAAAGCGAAAATAAATGTAAAATCTGGATTTCAAACGTGTATATGTACAACTTTGTAAAACGTTTGTACACCAAGTCATTGTGATGTCAGTATTTTCAAGACGTCATAATCCATGTCCAGATAGTTCATTTGTAAAAGGGTTCTACCACTTTAAGTTAAAATTCTCTCAACTTATTGCATTCAAAAGAAATCCAGAGTCAAAAAATATAGAAGACTTAAGCTAGTTAAAGGTAGTCATGTTGTTTACTGGCAGTTACTCCATGACTCTACATGTATGGTCAACAAGATGATCAAGTGAAAATCATTCACAACAATACAAGGAAATCATGCTTATTCATGCCTCATCGCACACAGGTAAATAACTGCACTTCAAACAAAAGAAACTCTATTATGTCTGAATGTGTTTTTAAAATGGCAGCAGTATTTGTACAGATTGGATATTAAGTAAAAGATTAGGTAACTGTCATCATGTGACTTTTGTTAATATGCGGGTGTCTGATGAAGTAGCTAAATATAGGTACTTTTGGTAGTTTTAAATATCGAGGTAGGAAAATATAGCTACGAAGGTAAATTTACTGATTGGACTACACCTGTCTGTTCTTGTCCAAAAACAAAAAAAAAAATCTCACCAGATAAAACATCACATTCCCTCCCTCATAAAAAAGGCTGCTGCCTTAATAAACCTTGGTCGAGTTAAACTATGGATTAAACGTTCTTTGGCTGAAGTTTGAAGGACGAGGTGACTCGAAATATTAAACGTGAAAAAAATATCAATATTTTTAAATTAGTGATTCGGACAGGTCCAAATCACCTTTGCACAACTCCCCTATCAGAATCAAATGGCTATGTTCAAATACGTCTAGTATCTAGTTTGAAATAACATCGTAATCTTTTAAATACGTCTAGTATCTACTTTGAAATTACATCGTAATCTTTTAACATTTTCTGTAGCAAGATCGTGTATCATATATCAGTCGCCATGTTGCTGATGCTGTCGAGATATCTTTTGAAACGCTTCGCATGATTGGTCGAAAAAAAGAGGAAAATTACAAAATCGCAATACGATTGGATTAAATGAAATTTCATCCTTCGAAAGTTTAACGGTGATTGGTAATTGCAAAGTGCGCCAAATTACAGAGAAAGATGTCTGGTAAAATGTTCGCATTGATACAGTGGTCCGATCTTTTTACGAGCGTAATAGATTTGAACAACGTGTGTAGTCCGAAAAAAGAAGTAAGCCAGTATGAGGAAGGGGAATACATCGAAGCAAAGTACCAAGGCAAGGTGTACAGGGCGGTGATCTCGCATATAAATGGTAGGTGACAGGTATTTGCAGAGAAAACAAATATACAAACAATATATATTCGTATATCATCATGACCATGCCTAATCCTAATAACGTATTAGGGACCGTCCATTTTTATAACAGGGAAGGGGGTGCTGGGATTTAAAAAAAAAATATTGGCCTTCATTTACTTTAGGGGTCCCAATCCACCTCCCAAAAATTACAATACACATTCCCGGGGTTTCCTCCGTGCGCATGCGCATTGCGTCCAATAATGGCGACTTCCATGAATAACAATCTAGTGGGGGTCTAAAAATCGTCAAAAACACTTACAAACATGACAAATGGGAATTTTAACACTTGAAAACATGATAAAATAGCATCTGGTAGGTAAAATGAACAAAACGATTTTAAAAATCAGACAATGCTGAAAAAAAGGTTGCATGTACACCGTATAAGGAATATGCTTTAGATAGAATGATCTATCTTAAATTTGACATGGGGTTTGAACCCATTTAACGATAGAATTCGATACATGCCCCTGTATCGTAGTAAACATTTTTCTGTGAATTTGCCGGCTGCATCATACACAATGACTCAAACTATTATATCTTATAATCGTGATAATATGCGAGATTTCATATTGTTTTGCCGTCTGCTACCCCGTCTGACACCCGAAATTTTTCATGTCTATTTTCGAAACCATGTCACATTCTGCCATATGCCAGAGGTCAAGCAAAGAGTGCATGTGCAAGCAAACTGTGTTAAAAAGATGTTGCTAGATCTATCACATTCTAGTTTGTATCCATGGTTATATTTAAACAGACGTGTAATAATTATGATTCTAACCAATTTCTGGTATATTTTCCATAGATAAAGCTTTTTTAACATTTTAAATTGCATTTCAAATGATACTCGACTTTTCCAGTAAGGGTGACCTAACATGCGTAGAGTTGAAAACGGCAGCATTTAAAATGCAGACGAAACGTTGGAAATTATTTTTCAGTGAGATTTTTATTTTATTCTTGGATGTATTGGCTTTTTGAAAGTACAAACATATCAAGGTTTGTTTATTTTAATCATCCGTTATAAAAAAACGGAGCTGGATTGTTTTGTATCTTCAAAATCAATAAGGACCCCATCCGGTCCATTTCTGCTACACAGAGAGCTAATGAGATATTCTAACTGTAGTAGGGGGTAGCCCCATACACAGAACATTCAAACTACGTTTAAATATATATTTTAAAAATATATTTTAACTTTTATAACACTTTTAGAAAAAAATTACTCTTGTGCTACATGTTTGGAAATAAAGGGAGCAACATTTGATTTTTATGGGGGGGGGGGGGGGAAGACTTTGCCAAAAAAAAAAAAATTACCAGCTTGGATTTTTTTGGAAAAAATAACGGAAATCCTGGTTCAACAAGTGTTACAGGAGGTATGGGACTTTGTTGAATTTGTACATGATACACTATAGGAACACTTTGTTGAACAACTCACCCCTTAGAGACCGATGTACAGATTTTGTTGAAATTTTGTAGGATTGTAAGTCACAATACATAGTTGATCAAATTGCGTTATACAAACTTTACAGGACTTGTTGGACTTTTGGTCTTTAACTTTTTTGGCGGCAGGGGACATACGGCTACATGTAGCATTTTATTATCTTGTTCACATGCACATTATTTGTTGTATTTATAGCTACTGAAAGAAGTATTTATTTTCAGATGATCGAAAGAAACTCAAGGGTCTGCCCCTGCAATTTACATTCAAAAAGCGTAAATGTGGTAAGTAATTTTTATTAGACCACAAAAAGTGGGAGTCACATTATAATATTGGTCAGCGTCTGTTTACATAAATCTTATCTGAAAGCAAACAACGGATTGGAATCAAACTTTGTATGATGTTACCTTAGGGCATCCTGCACAGAACTGATGTGGCGATTTTTGATTGGTTAACAAATGTGGCTGGTTGCTAAAAATAGAACATAGGGGTAAATTGCAGTTTTTTTGACAAACTCAAAAACAGTAACAGCTATTAAAAATATGATGAAGTGAAATTGTTCAAAATTGCAAGATCTACCCAGTACCGGTAATTTTGGAAATTGACTAAAAGTTTTTTTTTGGGGGGGGGGGGAATCTGGCCAACATTTAAGCAAGAAAAGTTACATTTCTGTACCAGCCCGAATCCAGCACAAGTTACAATTCTGTACCAGCCCAAATCCAGCACAAGCTTCTGTTTCGGGGAAAATCAAATGGCCCACAACTTGCTAAAATACAGAACAATTATTATTTCTTTATTTATGGTTAATTTAATAATTAATATATATTCATGATGTACTTACCTAAATATCAATGAACCAATTCATATTTGCAGATGAAGATGAAAGCAGTCAGTCTGGTGAAGATCAGTCTGGTGAACATTTAGTAAGCAGCTCAACAACAAAAGGTATTGTGTTCTTTTAACATCTTTTGATTCCGTAAATGGGCAAAAGTTTTTCAGAACGGTGTCTGTAGCCATTACCACCAGCATAAGTTTTCTAATGTGATTTATGCTTGTTATAATAAAAATCATCTGACCATGCAATATATACAGGTATTTACTGGCTACAAGTTTGTTCGAATAGCCAGTAAATGATTGTTTTAGGCCTAAATTAAAAATAAGTTTGTTTGCCGTTCACCGACCAACCTGATAAGTGATTGGAAGGGCCAGACCAAACTATTTGATTGCCATTTTCTCAATTTTTTTTTTGTAACTTCCGGTCTTTTGACTTTCGAATACCCTCGGACATTTGGTAAAATAACGCCCCTTCCGACCAACCCAACCTAACCATTGGGTCTTGGAACAGCAGGCATATTTTTATGTTTGGCCTTATTGTACAGAATAAATCTCAAGTAGTAAGTAATGCAAAAAATGTGACCTCATCGGTCAAAGGTTGGTAGAAACTACTGATCTGTCAATAGAATAGTCTACAGTCTGAATCGATATACATGTATATATATGGAAAATAGCTGTTTTAATTCAACAAAACATAAAGGTACAACAATTTACAGTTTTTATTATGAGGACAACAGAAAGTTTTGTACCAGTCAGTATATTTTTTAAATCAAATTTAAATATAGTTTTTATTTAAACAAAACTTTATATATAAAAAAAAAACAAAAAAAATATAATAACGTCTGTTAAATGATCAAATTCCAGAAAAGAAGAATTGTGCCAAGTATTGAATAAGAATGGTCCAAAATAATGGAATGTTTACCATGTTAAAGATGGCTACATTCGCAAACATTCAACCAAAAACTTTTACCAACAACACTTGTTGAACTGTTGGAAATAAATGAAACATTTTATGCTTCTTCATATATTCTACAAATATTGAAGATTTTAGTAACCATGGTCAGTGCATGATATACATTTGAGGCATTATGCTATAAGCAGATATAATTTTAATTATTATTTTTTTATTATTATTATTATCATTCAACTCTGATTGTATCATAGTTACAGAGAATGGCATTGATAATAGAAAGGGGAACCAAAGAGATATGGCCATTGAGGTATTGAAAATGACAGGTGTCATACAAGGCACAGAAAAGAAAACTGAGTAAGTACCAAAGATCATAAATTGAACATAGAAACAACTAAAACTAATAATCAAATGTCATTTTGCATCCATCCTGTCAGTTTTACATTTTTGAAATTTGGCATTCATTCCCGCTGAGATTTGGGGTCAGAGCTAATGAAAAGTGTCAGTCCGAATGATTTTGCTGACAAAAATCTTGCCGGACAGATTAGATTTGTTACCCAGAGAGTCTGAAGTCCGATACAAATTTTGGAATTTGGCATTGCAATGATACTATTGTCTGATATAAATGTGGCTTGGACTTACAAACTTTTTGAGTTTGTCAGTCCAAATGTTTGACATGAATATGTTCAAAATCTCTGTAAGCGACTTAAATAATCCAAAAATAGTCTGTAAGAAGTCCTCATTACCAAAATGGAAATAGAGGCCAAAGCCAAACCCAGTATTAAGGAGATCTACCATACACTTAACTGGCTTTCACATTGACATTTAATGGGGGCAGGGAGGAGGATAAAGAATAAAAACTATTTATTCTTTGACTTTTTCAATTATTGTCAATCAGAACTCATGGAATTGCAGATCATAATGAGTATAATAAACTTATATGCGTATTTAGTTAAAACTCCAAAAAGATGGAAAAAAAACCTTATTATTTCATTCTAGGGAAAAAACTTTGGTTAATAAAGTGACTGAGAAAGCAGCAGCAAGTTCAAATAAAGAGCCAGAGAAAGCAACAGTAGCAGGGAATTTAAATAAAGAGCCTGAGAATTCGAAAGCAACAGCAATTTCAAATAACAGGTAAGTTATGTATAATTTTTCAGTAGAATGTGCCCAAAAATATTTTGTAGCATTTGGTATTTAAATTGATTTGCCAGTGTCCATTTTAAACATCCACCAATACATGGGATTGTATTTATGGTATGTGATGTTGTCATTGTTGCCGTCTGTAAACATTTGTTTTCCTACTATAACTTTTGTTCAAGTTGACTAAACCTTGTGAAACTTTTAAGGCAGTATAATCCTTGCCTCAAAAGGAAGGCTATGATTGGTTTTTACGGTCGGTATTATGGTATGGGTATGGCGTCCACGTCTGTGGACACCATAACTTTGGTTCTAGAGGAGGGATCCTTTTTATGGTTCTTGGACACAACGGAATCGGACGTTTTTTATACAACCGCAAAAAATTTTTGAGGTCGTATTATGCTATGGCGCAGTTGTTGTCCGTGTCCGCGTTGTCTGTGCACATTCGATTTTTGTTGAATAACTTTTGTTATAATGTAGGGATCATTATGAAATTTTAACACAATGTTCCCTGGCACAAATGGAAGCCTTCTAGTGAATAAGGAAATTAGGGGCCCACCAGTTCCAAAAAGGGCCAATTTTGATGTTTTCGCATATATGGTTGCAGAACTTTATTTTGCCTCTGAATACCGGCTGTTTCCCTTGGTAGATTTATTTAAAAATCATGCCAAATTCCCAAAATCATCAGTTTAACACCCTATTTTTGTTCCCAAATACCTATTTTTTGCAATATTTCTTCCCAAAACATGCAGGAGGGGGCTGTTTTGAAAAAGGGCAACAAAAACACTGGATTTTGATGGCGTTTTTTTAAATACTCATGATTTTTCATTAGATTTAAGCAGGATTTCTTGCTTTGCATTCATTTTAAACAGCTTTTAGTGGTACACCTGCAGATTTAGCTTATTATAATGGAATTCAAGTAATAAGAGTCCAAAGGTTTTTCAAATTGATTTTTTTCATTTCAGCAACTTAGTAAATCCATATTATGAAAAGCTAGCACCTTAGTAGGTCCACACTTACTGTGAGTCCAGCAGTCACTGTATGTCAACACTTGCCCAAATGAACCCCTGATTCGGTCATATCCTGCTACGCTTTGAGGGGCCCAATTTTTGAAAAATGAAAAATAATGGATAACTTATTATGGTCTAACGAAATGTGATTAAATTTAATAGTTTAGGGCGTTGGTATAAACAGACTATTCATATATGAAAAATTTATTCTAGGGAAGATGCTTCGGTCAATAAAGAGTTAGAGAAGGCTTTAGGAAGTCCCAATGAGAAGGCTACAGGAAGTTCCAATAATAAGTAAGTTGTGTATTTGTTTTCTAATAAAGTTCTGCGCCACTTTTTCAATGACTAGTCCGATAGCCACTTTCCAAAGTTTTTTCCTAGATATCAATACAAATTTTGATAAGTTTCACTGGTCTTTACAATTTTTACTAATCTTCGGCACCGGGCTAGTGACTGAATTTCGCAAACTCACATGAAACTGCAGAAATTAGCCATTTGGCATATTTGTTGATTTACCCATATGTATAACCATCACAGCAATTCCAAATATTAGAATTGAACAGGAGATACTTTTAACACCAAAACTGATTATAAATTCTGATCCTGATTTCTGTGTTCTAAAATAACTAAATATTGAAGTTGTCATTCATACAACTTGCGTGTCTTCAGTGCAGATCAAATCAACACATTTGTATGACCTAAAACCAAAAGATGTACGAAGATTGATTGAAACAAATAAGGGCTGTTCCAGAAATAATTGTAATGGGGGGAGGGTGGTTCGGGAGTCACTTTAATTAAAATTTTATGGGTTGTGGGTATTTTGGACTCTGGCACTGAAGAAATGCATTGAAAAGGTTAAAAAAAAACGAGAAAAAGAAAATAAGAATTTTATGCATGGTTGTTTTGTTTTGTAAGTGTCCCCCTCCCCCCACACACACATTTATTTCTGGAATAGCCCTAACCAAAATGAATAGGAAAAAGGAAATATTATCATTAATTCAAACTGCAACTTAGTACATAGAGATATTACCCCTTGCAGGGACCATGTTTAACATTGGTCCCTATAGGGAACACATTCAAAAATCTCTGAAACCACTAAAAAAATAGGTGTGGTTCCGTGGTAACAGGTCAACTGGCCCCACGGAAAAATCGCCCCACTTTGCAAACTTGCCCCTGCAACAGAAAAGAAACAGAAATATGGGTCGCCCCAGTTTTGTCAAAATCACCCCAAAATGATGACAAATTCAAATCTGTTGACATACTACTGAAAGCTCATGTTAAGAGGAATCCAAAGAAAGAAACCCCATCAAAATGTGATGAAAATTAAAAAAAAGAGCTACTTTGTGAAAATGCGTTTTTGGCTCCCTTAGGCCCCTTATAGCTCAGAAATGGTAAGAGCTACGCAAAATCTGTCAACATACTACCGAAAGCTCATGTTAAGAGGAAACCAAAGAAAGAAACCCCATCAAAATCCGATGAAAAATAAAAATTTAAGGTACTTTGTAAAAGTGCAATTTTGGCCCCTTACAGCTTGGAAACAGGAAGAGATATCCAAAATCTGATAGTTGTGCTCTATGTTTATTTTTCATAAGGAATCCATAATGGAAAAAACTGCATCAAAATCCGACTAGAATTAAGAAGAATAAAAATTCTGGGCTTGCCCCTTTTTGGGCCCTATTTATCTTGTAAACGGTAAACGTGAGGTTAAATGCGATGGCATACTACTGGTGCGTAATACTTTAAGCAACAAAATGAAGAAACCCCCATTAAAATCTGATAAGAAATAAACATACTGCAGCAATATATGCGAAAAAACCCAAAATGCCCCTTTTTGGCCCCCTTTTTCTAAAATGGGTGGGATCACAAATCCCTTTTTTGCTGAACAGCTTCCTTTTATGCTAAGGAACCTTGTGTTAAAATTTCATAATGATCCTTCAACTACAACTGGAGTTATAGGTGTACACGGACGACGATGATGAGGACTGCGCCATAGCATAATACGACCGCAAAATTTTGCGGTCGTATAAAAAGTAAAGAAAACAATGTCAGATATTATATGTATATTTATATAAGTAAATTCAATGTTTGTCAAAGTGAAGTATACACATACTGTTCACTTTGACAGACGCTGCCTATTTTGATACCTTACAAAGTTTGTATCCAGTGCATCAAGAATTTAGGTGTTGTTGCTTTGTTTTCTGATGTTTTGATTATATATCTTTAGGTATGTAACAAGAAAGGAATTTGACGAGTTAAAAGAAGATGTAAGAAGACTAAAGAAAAAGCTAAGAGAATTTAAAGATGAACTAAAGTCAGAGAATCAGAAACAGAGGGAAGAAAAGATAGTGAAGGAAATTAAAGAGGAGGAAGATGTGAAATTGGAAGAGGATATTAGAACACCTATGAAAAATTGTGATGCTTCTCTATACAATGGGCATTCAATGTCAGCTTTGACTGATTCAATATGTCACTTTGACAAGTTATACGATACAGTGAATTGTCTGTTGCTGAAACTATTTCCAAAAGATTACATCATAACACACAGCGTTTCTGGAAAAGCAGGGAATTCCAAGCTAGAAAAAAAAAATGCCCTTTGACTCTAGACTTTATAGTGCTTTTCTCAGCATTGTGAAAGCAAAATTTCCAAATATAAACACTAAAGAAATCACAGAAAAAGTCCATTCTGTTCAAAAAAAAATTAAAAGAGAAAAAGATGAAAAAAGTGGAGAAAATAAATAAAAACATGTAACATGAAAGAGCAAATAAATGAAATGAAATGTTAATTTTCTTTTGAGCAGATAAATAAAATGCAATGTTTTCTTCTTTCTTTTTCTAGTTTTTAAGACCACCTAGTGTGGTTCTGAAAGGAGTTCAGTTGTAAAAGGAGAGGCTGGTTTGTCTACATCCAGATTGCATTTGAAAGTGGGGTTATTTAGTGAAATTGCAGTAGTATCAACTTTGACCATGGTTGTCTATGGATTACCATGTTCACTTTACCTGAGGGTTTTTTCTGTTATGAACCATGGTAAATGACCATGATCAACCATGGTTGACCATTTCAGTCCATGGTCAACCATGGATATGGATGACCATGGTCAACCATGGATATGGATGACCATGGTCAACCATGGATATGGATGACCATGGTCAACCATGTCATAATACCATGATGCCATTTAACAAAACATGGTCAACCATGGTTTACCATGGTCCAGGGATCATGAAAATTCATGGACAACCATGGTCTACCATGGTCAATGACCATGATTTTTCGTCTGGGCAGGGTTCATGAAGCATCATCTAAGTCTTAAAGTTTGAGCTTTCATCTGGTTAAAATATATCTAAATGACCTCTGATGAGTTTCTTTTCAGGTCCTGAAAAGAGGAAAAGGGACTTTGATAGTACACTGAAGACCCAAATAAGACAGCAGCTAGTGACTACCTTCCTTGTGAATTTTGTTCATGTTTCTTTTTCCATGAAAAGCATTTACAGATTCATGCTAAATCATGTGAGTTAAGAACGGATACATAAGATTCGCCTAACAATTATGTTAGAAATGGACATATTATGTTGCAACCATTTATCAATAGAGAAGTGCAAGAATCTGAAAGACTGGATGAACTTATTGAAAGCATGAAAGAAACAAAGAAAAATCCATGTTTAAGAAATATGTATGTCTGATAAACTTATAAACAATTTGGATTCTCAGTATTGGAAAGACTAGGTACCTCTGAGGAGCAGAGAAGAGGGGATTCAGATAACATAAGAACCAAATTGAGGACAGTTGCAAGACTCTTAAAAAATTAAACCAAAAAAAATTATTGCCAAGAATTGACAAATTATATAAGACCATCTGAATTTAATAATGTGGTAACTGGAGTAAAAGAAACATACAGTAAAAGAGATCCCCCACAACTGGGGATCACTTTAGGAAATTATATAAACAAATGTGCCTTCTCAAAGCCAGCATGACACTCAAGGAAGAGGATGACAGAAGAAAAAAGCAAATCATTTCCAGGAAATGTTTGCAGCCCAGAGTGGTGTATCTGACAAATAGAACACAAAACTGTGTGCTTTAAACTCTCCGATTGAAATGCCATCAACAGAAGATCTTATTAAGCTGAAATAAAATATTGAAGAACAAGTTAAATAACAAATGGATATTCATACACCATCATATGATGAATATCAGAAAATGGCTCAGCTGTTGATTGTTCAAATAACCTCTTTAATAAAAGAAAAATATCAGAGTAGATGAATTGTCTGTGGCAGATTTTGAAGAGATTTCTTGAAATGCAGTTGGTAACAACTCTGAAATAATTCAGTCTTTTAAAAAGGTAATGTAGTTATAATTTATAAATTTATAATCCCAAATTCGCATTATTGATGGACGGTCTGATAAGGCATACACAAAATAAACAACTGATATTTAACTTGTATATTATGTATTTAATATCATAGCACAGTGTGCAAAATTTGTAAAACAGTGATTTACATAGTAATTAAAAATGTCTTAGTTTGCATTAATCTTCCCATCCTACGGTGAATGGTGTTGGTGGAATGGGCATGAGGTTTCTCCTTTCTGGTGTCACTGCTCATCCAATAGGTGCATTCCTGATGTTGTTGAAATACATAAATAAATTCACAATGATTTTTCAGAGATGACCCTAAGACTCATGGATTTAAAGTACATGTATATACTTCAGTCATGCGAAAAACTCTCAACATTGATAGTTAAAGAGGGGTAAACTTAGTGAGCAGTGGCTCACAGATTTCTTGTAATTTTTTTTCTTAAAAAAGGCACGGGTGAATTAATTGTCATCAGACGCCCCTCCTTTGAATCAAAAACAACAGTTTCAGCTCTTGATTATATCCCATGTGAGTTTTGTAAAGGATTTGTGAAAGAAGAAGCATTGTGGATGCATGCAAAAACTGTGTGTAGGCCAGCTGTTATGGAGGCTGAAAAGAATTATGTAAGAAATGGCCGTATGATGATAGAACCATTTATAACAACGGTAACTTTAGATTTTGAAACAGTGGTGAATAAAATCAAAGAAACAACACAATGCCCTGGTGTAAAAGAAATCTGTTCTGGTGACCACCTCATTAAACAATTTGGTCAGTCATTATATGATAAACTAGGAATAGTTTCTGAACAGAGAATTGATCATCCGGATAATATTAGAACTAAGATGCGTGCAGTAGGTCGTTTATTATCAAAGATGAATGAAAATAAATCTCAGCCTCAACCTCTTTCATCTTATATAATTGGAAAAGGCTTTTTGACAGCAGTCAATTCAGTCAAAGAATTATCCATTCAAGCAGATGCACCAAGTTTAGCAATAAGATTAGGTAACTATCTTAATCAAATTGTCTTATTGAAAAACAGTCTGGGAATTATGTTTGAGCCGAACATAAGAATTAGATGGTAAATTTACCTCTACTAAGACTGAACCTTTTATGTTACTGAACTTACAATTGCGTTTTACAGATTGCATTTAAACGTCCATATTTGCATTGTCTCATCACAGTACAAAATTATTCATGTATTGTTTGGCTTGTCAGTAAAGGAGATGTAATCATGCCATTTTCAAATTTGCTATTTTTTGTATTGTGTCCCAGTTTTGACACTAGACAGATTGGCTGCATTGGGAAAAGTAAGAATTAAAAGTAGATTCTCAAATAATAAATTTGACTTAAAAATATTTTGTTTTGTTTTGTTTTGCTTCAGAACAAGTAAACAACCTTTTCCTGCGGAGCAGAAGCCATGAAGCAAAACAGAGACCTGGGGGAAAAAAAGTTTACAAGATAAATGATAAGAGGAATTAGGAATGGAAAATACAAGTCTAAAATAGAATAATCATTTACAATAAACTGAACTGTAGGACAGTTCCTTAACCCTTAGGCGGCTGAGCGCGACAATAGTCGTGCTGGAAAAACGGGCTAGTAATGCTGAGCAAAACAATAGTCGTCTTTATTCCAGTACATTGTATATTCATCATTATTCAAGTGTATTGTATATTCATCATTATTCAAGTGTATTGTATATTCATCATTATGCAAGTACATTGTATATTCATCATTATTCAAGTGTATTGTATATTCATCATTATTCAAGTGTATTGTTATTCATCATTATTCAAGAACATTGTATATTCATCATATTCAAGTGTATTGTATATTCATCATTATTCAAGTGTATTGTATATTCATCATTATTCAAGTACATTGTATATTCATCATTATTCAAGTGTATTGTATATTCATCATTATTCAAGTGTATTGTATATTCATCATTATTCAAGTGTATTGTATATTCATCATTATTCAAGTGTATTGTATATTCATCATTATTCAAGTGTATTGTATATTCATCATTATTCAAGTACATTGTATATTCATCATTATTCAAGTACATTGTATATTCATCATTATTCAAGTGTATTGTATATTCATCATTATTCAAGTACATTGTATATTCATTACTATTCAAGTACATTGTATATTTATCATTATTCAAGTGCATTGTATATTCATCATTATTCAAGTGTATTGTATATTCATTATTCAAGTACATTGTATATTCATCATTATTCCAGTGTATTGTATAGTCATCATTATTCAAGTACATTGTATATTCATCACTATTCAAGTACATTGTATATTCATCATTATTCAAGTACTTGTATATTCATCATTATTCAAGTACATTGTATATTCATCATTATTCAAGTACATTGTATATTCATCACTATTCAAGTGTATTGTATATTCATCATTATTCAAGTACATTGTATTCATCATTATTCAAGTGTATTGTATATTCATCATTATTCAAGTACATTGTATATTCATCATTATTCAAGTGTATTGTATATTCATCATTTTCAAGTACATTGTATTTCATTACTATTCAAGTACATTGTATATTCATCATTATTCAAGTACATTGTATATTTATCATTATTCAATTAACCTCCAATCTCTAGGATTGGATAAAATTAGAATACAGCATAAAAACAACCAAAAAGCAAAGGGTAAAAGGTAGAGTAAAATTACATATTCTTATCAACTATTAAACTTGTTCTTGCTATGATTTTTTTTCTTCAACCACAGATATTTTGTTTACTGTTTTGACCATTAATTTGTCTCGGTAAACTTTGGTCAAATTAAAACATTCTTCGTTTCCCTTTCCCCAGCTACCATCTTTTACTGTAATCTATATCATTAATATTGTTCAGTTGATTTTGAAATAAACTTTATAAGAGGTTAGGGTTGGCAGTATGATGAAAGACTTGTTGAGCATTCAAAAGATGCAGGTTGTGAAATGTAGCAAATTAATGCAAAATAAATGTACAAGTATTTAAAAAATGTAGTATTATAACTGAAACGTGTACTTGTGCTAAAAGTAACCGCAGCACATTTGGTCACACCAGTAAAATAATACATAACACTAGACCAAACACTTGCAAACATACAACACCAATGGTTGTATTTCCCCGACTTTGGACAACACTGTATAACAAAGTTACAGCAGTGTAGTTAGAACCTGGCTGAATGCCAGAATGGCATGCCAAACTATCCACTTTTATACAACTTTAAATCATTATATCAACATTTATTTATATGTTTCATTACATAGAAAACTGGAAACAACATCTCGTCCTGTTCTTAAAAGGGTAGCAAAAACCCTGACACCCATAATTGAGTTAGAAGGGAATCTCCTAGTCCTATTCCAAAAAAAAAAAAAAAAAAAAAAAAAAAAAAAAAAAAAAAAAAAAAACAAGAACCTGCCACCAATCGTAGATTTGGAAGAAATGGAATTTGCGTCTGAGGTATATGAGTACACATTAGAAAGGAAATAAATACTTAAGGCAATATACTTGTATTAGCTTTGCACTTTTAAATTGTAGTTGTGTTAAACAGTCCATTACAGTACAATCATATATAATACCTGAAATGAAGTATAAAAATATTTAGAAAATAAAGTACAATTACAAACTAACACACCCAAAAAAAAAAACTAATGAAAATTGCTGATATTGTGTTGAAGTTTGAGAGCTTGTATTTTGCTTCCTAATGTGTTTAAATTTTTGTTATATATATTTCATATGACAACCCCTGTATTCAGTTACATAAAGCCATCACATATTTTTTTGATATGTAACAAGTTACATATACCCATCGTGTTATCTGATTGGCTAAGCCCTTGATTGTTCTGCATTGTTTAGATGACGTCATATTCAAAATGACGTCACTGTGCAAGCTCGTGGGGGAAAACTGGTGTTTATCATATAAATTGATCAAATGACACTTTATTTTGGGTTTTTCTCATAATTATAATTGGGCATATGATAGAAAAAATATGAAATTTGTTTCCATTACATATCAGATTTATGAAACTCGTTTTGAATTTTTATTTTTGCTTGCCAGATGCAGACTTGAATTCCAAAGTATCTTCAGCGGCTAACAGAAGACAAAAGCTGAGATTGTTAAATAAAAGATAGAGATTCCAAGTACAAGTGATCTTATGTAGCTGAAAGATTTCCTTATAAGTAGTATAAATGTGTGTTTGAAGAATTCTAAACCAACTAATGATGAATGGGTTTGGATGGCTCAACTTCTAATTGTTAGAATTGTTCTTTTTAACAAAAGAAGAATAAATGAAGCTGCCGAATTGAAAATAAGTGATTATGAAGAAAGAGTATAGAAATGACAAAAAAGATCAGCAAGACTAGATCTACAAATAATCAACTTGGCCAAAATGGTAGGTCAACTCCTAAAAGAAGTTATTGCAGTTAAGGTCAAGTTACAGTAATTATAAATGGGCCATGTCACAGATTTTGGTAAAATTTTGCATACATTTTTCTTAAAATTGTCTTAAATCTCTTTTAAAATTTCTGGTTTAAAAAGTTTGACAAAATTCATTTAGTTTTGTTATAATTTTTTTTCAGTGAAATGAATATGTACATCACAAGAAAAGAGTTTGAGGATTTAAAAGAAGAGGTAAAAAAACTGAAGAAAAAATCAAGAGACCTCAGAGACAGCCATGAAAAGCTTCAAAAAGAAATCATGTGGAAACCAGAACTGTCCATGGCAGAAGCAGTAACTAAACCCCTAGTAGTAGTAGAGGATGACCCACTTGCTTCCTTTAATGGACACACTTTAGCTTCGTTAAAAGATTCCATTTGCCATATGGACAAACTCTACGACGTAGTAAAGTGCTTATTGCAAAAGCTATTCCCTAATGCCTATATTTTGACCCATAGTGTGTCAGGAAAGGCCGCCAACTCTAAAACTGGAAAAAAAAACCTGCATTTGATTCTAGACTTTATAGTGCTTTCGTAACAATGGTAAAAAAAAAATTTCCGTTGACTTCATCAAAAGAAATTAACTCTTTGCACGCGGCTGGCGGGAATTCCCGCCTGGAAGTTTCCAAGCCAAGGACACTGCTGGCGGTTGTGACCGCCATACAATAGTACTCCATTTGTAAACATTCTCCATTCATAAATAAGGTCTCATTTGCATATGAGAGGTCACGAGGGGTCACGATAACATCCTGGTTTATTACCAAAATGGCGGATAACATGTGTAGATAGTTTTTGTTGATTTATTTCAAATTTTTTGAGAGATGTCAGGCGAGGTGAATTTCGAGAGTTGGTTGGCGATTCGGACAGCGAGGATGAAAACTTTGACGGGTTTGTGAATGTATTAAATGACTTGGAAGCAGGTAATGTCGAATTAAATGAGGTTGAATTGGACGAAAATGAGATTGCTGAAATTGATGCCGAGGTTGAAGCAGAAGAAAGGGATCCAAAAATTGGGGCTTACGATTGTAACTGGCTGATGATTTTACTTCCGCTTTCGGTCCCTGTCAAATTGATGAAGACAGCTCTCCATTTGAAATATTTTCCAAATTTTTTGACAACGATATCCTTAATTTATGTATGAAACTAATAGGTACTTCGAAAATTATGTAGCAAGTGTAGGTGGACTTGAAACTTTAAAAAACCAATGCCCGTGCACGTTCATGGAACAATGTTGACATACCTGAAATGAAGGCTTTCATTGCAATACTTCTTTACATGGGAATGGTTAGAATGCAGAATTATGAAATGTTTTGGAATACAGATTGTTTGATAATTTGACTGAATTTAGATCAATTATGAAAAGGGATAGATTTTTTAATATTTTAACATATTTTCATGCAGCTAATAATGCATTAGAACCACCTCGTGACAGTCCACAGTATGATCCTGGTTATAAAATCAGAACACTCTCTTCTCTACTAATTGAACGTTGGCAGAGGTTTTATGCTCCAGCTAGAGAATTATCTGTAGATGAGACTCTTATTTCTTTTAAAGGAAGGACTAAATTATTACAATATATTCCTTCAAAGCCCCATAAATGGGGAATAAAGGTTTGGACTTTGGCCGAGTCAAACACGGGTTACGTTTTCAACTGGAGTTTGTTTACTGGCAAAATGCCTCCCGATGATGGGGGAAGGGGAGTTGCTCATCGTGTTGTAATGGACTTATGTCAGCCAATATTGAACAAAGGACACCATGTATACTTTGACAATTATTTCACTAGTCCAGCTCTTGTTACTGACCTTTCTCAAAATCAAACTGGTTCATGTGGTACACTCCGTGTCAATAGAGTTGGCGTTCCGGCGGCTGTGAAAGCAGCAAAACCAGATAAAGGCGATTTTCCTGAAGTTAACAGGGATGGTAATAAATTGTATATTACATGGAATGACAAAAGACTTGTAAATTTACTTACTACAGTACACAATGGGTCAACTTTCACTAAGGCTATCAAGTCCAGGTTTCATGAGAATCATTTTCGAGAAGTGTATTACCCAAAAGCAGTTCAGTTATATTCTATGTATATGGGAGGTGTTGATAGTGCGGATCAGCAAGTGCAAACATGTGTATCTCAACACAGGATGTTAAAATGGTGGAAGAAACTAGCTATTTGCAATTTACTTGAAGTAAGTGTATGTAATGCCAAGATAATATGGAAACATTTTAGACAAAATGAAAGGTACAGGCTATACAAGTTCCGACTTTCATTGATTCATGGACTGTTAGATGGCTATTCTTATCCTGTTACAAAGTTTGCTCGTCCAGTCAACAATCCATCCAGAAGACTCACAGAGAGACATTTTCCTTCTCTAAATCCAACTTCACTCCTGGAGGAAGAAGATCAAGTCCAGACTGTGAAGTCTGTTCAAGTAGAGAAGAAAAAAAACGGCACCAAACACAACATTTTTGTCGTTCATGCAACATCCCTTTGTGTGTTTACCCATGTTTTGAACGCTACCATACTCTCCAAAACTATAAAATAGTGTGTTCTCAAGAGTTACATAAATAAACTCTGTGAAAAACTCTGACTAGAAGGTTGATTGGTGAGTATATACAGAGTGATGTGAAAAAGTTGTTCAAAATTTCATATAATTTGTGTTGACGCTTAGATTTTTAGGTAATTAAAATACAACAAACAAATGAAAATATGTTCAAAATAATTTTATTAATATGTTAAACAAATGTGCAAAGTTTCATTACAATACAATAATAAACAATAAAGTAACGGTTTTTCAAAAAAATGGTGTTATTTTACTGAGATGTTTGAAATATTACTTAGTGCCTGGGTCTATAGGGGAGATAATCGTTACTCAGCGTGCAAAGAGTTAAAGAGAAAGTACATTCTGTCCAAAAATTTGTAAAAAATGGAGAGAAAAAATTGTAGGTGTGGAAAGTCTGAAATGAAATAACCAGAGGCTCAGTGTTTCTGAGCCTGTATCGCTCACCTGACTAAAATGCTTTTAAAGCAAATTTGTATTCCAGTGATGAAAAAATGCACTGTTTATATCAGACAGAATGGCTAAGGAAATCACTGTAGAACTATATGTACCATTCACAGTTTTTTCAATCTGATTAAAATCACATCTCTCACTTGCTCCCCCATTTTGATATAGGCGCGGAGTGGGAGATCTGAGGAAACACCGTTTAGGGGCATATGTAAATGAGCCATTGTTGAAACATTTATTGTCCAATGAAATTTCAGCTTCCGAGATTTTGAAAGTGTTTTGCCTTTATTGTATATGAAACGGGCAATTTGAATTTGTCAATCTAAGTAAAGGACCTTCCATACATCATTCCCATAAAGTTTGGTTTAATTTGCTTCAGTAGCTTTAGAGGAGATAGCAAATATATGCTATTCCCATAGGGTTAAACAATGTTCTGTGCTGGCAGCCATCTTTTTTGGCGGATCAAAAAAATGTCCACAATCTAAGTAAAGAACCATCCATACATCATTCCTGTAAAGTTTGATTCAATTTGCTTTAGTAGCTTCAAAAGAAATAGCAAATATTTGCTTTTCCCATAGGGTCCAATGTGAAACAATGTTCTCCACTGGCAGCCATGTTTTATGGCAGATCAGGAAAATTTTGGCAATCTATGTATAGGACCTTCTATACATCATTCCTGTAAAGTATGGTTCAATTTGCTGCAGTCATTTCCGAGGACATAGTCAAAAACACGTTTTTCCCATAGGGTCCAATGTTTAACTATCTTTTGCGCTGACAGCCATGTTTTTTGGCGGATCAGAAAAATTTTGGCAATCTAAGTAAAGGACCTTCTATACATCATTCCTGTAAAGTTTGGTTCTATTTGCTTCAGTCATTTCCGAGGACTATGTCAAAAACGCGTTTTCCCATAGGGCCCAATGTTAAACTTTGTTTGGCCCTGGCGGCCTTTTTTTTGGTGGCAGTGTTTTCTCCAACTTCTTAAAATAAGGGGCCATAGATGACCCCCTCACTTGAAAGTATGGGGTCATTTTCCAAATTAAAGGGTCACAATAATTATGTTAAATTTTTAGATTTAATTATCATGCAAATGAGCAAGGGATTGGTAATATCTTATGTGAATATTGGATAACTCAAGCCAGAGTAAAAAATTTGTTTATTGTTATTGCTATACAGTCTCTACTGCTTTTTAGCAATGAATAAATTAAACAATTATTCTAAATAATTTTACAGTAACTGACTAAATAACACCCCTGCGAAAAAGGTTCAAGAACTTATATGGAGTTCAAGAACTTCTCTTGAACTTCATGAACTGCTCTTGAACTTCAAGAACTGTTCTAGAACTCCCTTCAAAAATTTCTAGAACCAGGGTTCTAGAACTCAAATTTCAAGAACTTTAGTTCTAGAACAGGACTCATTCAAGAACTCAAGTCAAGGAATTCTTGAACCAGGGTTCTAGAACTCAAATTTCAAGAACTAAAATTCTAGAACACGACTCATTCAAGAACTCAAGTCATGGAGTTCTTGAACCAGGGTTCTAGAACTCAAATTTCAAGAACTTAAGTTCTAGAAAATGGAGTCATTCAAGATTGATTCAAGTCAGAGTTCTTGAACAAGGGTTCTAAAACTTAAATTCAAGAACTTGAGTTCTAGAACAAGATCTCCTCACTACAAATTTTAGAACTCAAGTTCTTGAACTAGATACTAGTAATTTAAACTCAAAATTATCCTTCTTGAACTCAGAAGATTTGTTCAAGAACATCTGTTTTGGGAAATCTCCCCCCCCCCAAAAAAAAAAAAGAAATTAAGGTGAAAGGGCCAAATTCAGCTCCAATTCTATTTTTATTTTAATTGGCTACTATACAGTTGTAGAAGGATGCAAGGAAAAAAATATGTACTAAATTGAATTATGAATTATCTTCCCTTGAAGTCAAAATTGTTCCTCATACATTCAAGTCTGCGTGCAGTGCACTTTTTTGTGTAAAGTTTTATAAAAAAGACAATGCATGACCTTACAAGAATTTTCTGTTACATCTAAGGCATTCAAACTTGGTTACGCCATCAACAATTATTTTTTTTATATTCTCCGCTTTGGCACTGGGGGCGGCCATCTTGTGAAAAATAAACATGCTAAAACCTGGACGAAATGACACCACATGCCAATAGACCCTTTCACGGTAATAACAACGAACCAAACATTCAAAACCAACTCATAGTTAATATTCATTAATTTGTGATACTGATACAGTAGATTCCACTTAATTGCATAATTTTTCGCTGCACCGATCCATTTCCTATTAAAGTCATGTTTAAAAAATCGGTTATTTGCATATGCAAATTCCCGAAATTCCGGTTAATTGCATAAACAATTTTCAGAAATATGCGATTGTGGACTGAAATTATGCGATATATAGAAAATTGCTTAAAATTGAACGTAAACAAAGGATTTCCATTCTCGGAAAAGTTTTACTAACGTTATGTAACATAAATTCAAGTCGCACGTGAAGCCAGGTAACTCCTGCCGACGGTAGTAGACACGTGTGTACATTAATTAGTGTTGCCTTGTTATCAGTGATAATGCTTGGGTCCACCGACGCTCCCGTAAACGTTAGAGGTGCAACATTAAAAAATTATCCTAGCATAATTGATAATTGTTGTTGTTTATTAGAACCAACCGTAACTTCTTGACAGCTGCCATTTTTAAAAAAAACTTTATCGGTTAGATTTCCCTTTCCGTAAAAGGGAGCTAACCAGTATAGTAAAAAAATTGTTAATTTATTTCTGTTTGTTTTTAATGTACAATTTTAATTAAACGGTCGTAAACTAATTATATCGATGTTTTTGTGTCGTCAATTAATTAATACACTTGGAGTTCTCCATTAATCAGCGGGAGATACATTAAAAGTTTAAGACAGTTTATCATTTACGTGAGTCTGAGTGCCGTGTGCAAAACATGTGGTTTTTGACAACTTTGCCGATTTGGAAGTAAACAAACACAAAACAAGAAAATTGTAGTCACCGACATCATTTTTATTGAATACAAGACTTAAAAATAAACATCCTACTTGCATACATGCACTAGAATGAACCGAGTAGCGATGGTCTGCAAGAAACGCCCAATACATCAGTTTGAAATTTCGTCTAATGGCGAAAAACGCTGAAAAGCGCGCTTTAGCGATTTTAGGAGGGAAAATCATTTTCAAAATGGCAGAATTCGCCGTCATGAGGTGGACAAACGATGGCAACAGAGTGTCTGTTCACAATCTTAAGTGGGTGATAGAGCCAAAAGACGTCAGTTTTAAAGTTGGAACGGAGGGTGTTGCTCGGTACTGTGGATACCCAGGATTATGGCAGTTCCGGATCCTGCGGATAGGAGATAGATCTAATAAAATTGTTTTTATACTTAATATTGTCTTAAAAATGACTCCTTATGAAAAATTAACACACATCAGTCAGATCTTTGATATAAGGCCCAAATGGGGTCAAAATCGTAAATTTGCTATTTATGTAAAATTTTTAATTTTCATCTGGATTTTTATGGGATTTGTTTGTATAGATTTCTTTTTAACTCTAGCTTTCAGTAGTATGTCGACAGATTTTGTGTAACTTTTACGTTTTCAAGTTACATGTATCGGGGTCAAAGGGCAAAATGACACTTTTAATAAAATGTATAAATTTTATTTTTCATCAGATTTTCATGTAATTTAAATATCTAGCCAGCAAATAACTGTGTCCAGCAACTTACTTAGTCCACACTCACTATTGTGTCAACATTGCCCAAGAGTACCCTTTCACCAGAGCTTCATATTTACGATGTGCCTGCTCCATTGCCGATTGATTTGCAAAATATGGCGCAACACTTTTCATGTCAATGGGTCCCGTGTAGATGCGTCTTTTTCATGAAAAAATATTGTGTCAGTGTGTTTGTGCCCATCATTTTAGAAAATGAACCCCCAATTTTTGCAATATGGGTCACTAATCTGCCCCACCAGTCTTGACTCAGTTTCTAGGTCATATCCTGCTACGCGTAGCCCCACATTTTTTGATTTTGTCATGACCGAAAATTTTTGGAACCAGTTATACTCGAGCACAATTTATCATGTACAACTTAAACAATTTTGCATATTTTTCATATACATGTACATCATTTACATGCAAGATATTTTTTTCAGAAAAAAAAAATGATGCAACAGTGGCTAGACGAGAATATTAAATCATTAATGGAAGATACCACAGACAGTCTATATAGAGGTAAGGTTATATAATGACTATTTTTATGCCTCTGCCTACTGGGGTTTGGGCATACATGTAAAAGCTCTACTCTCTGTCTGACCATTTGTACATTCTATGGAGTAATTGGTTTGAAATTTTATAGTAATCGTCTATGATATGTTCTCTTCAAATGATTCTCATTTTATTTTGATCCGATGAAAAACATGACCGCTTTTTTTATCGCATGAAAAACATGACCACCTTTGCTAAAAATAGAACATAGGGGTAAAATAGTTTTGGCCAATAACTCGAAAACTGTTACAGATACAATTATATTGAAATCTGATGGGGTCAAATTGTTCAGAATGACAAGATTTACCTACCCCCAAATTTTGAAGAAAATAAAAATCCATGTAGGAGTTATTGCCCTTTTTCACAAAATATGCAAAATTTGCAGTTGAGTATTATGATATGAACTTTTAAATTTAAGCTACAAGTTCATGAAAGGTTAGATATATGTTTTATCACGTGAAATTACATGCATTCCTTCAGAGGACATGCGAGATGCATCACCTGATATATCCCAACAGAAGTCGCCAAAGAAGAGACCGAGATCCCTAGAGAAGTCGCCAAAGAGACTGAGGTCCCCAGAGAAGTCACCAAAGAAGAGACTAAGATCCCCAGAGAAGTCACCAAAGAAGAGACTGAGGTCCCCAGAGAAGTCACCAAAGAGACTGAGGTCCCCAGAGAAGTCACCAAAGAAGAGACTAAGATCCCCAGAGAAGTCACCAAAGAAGAGACTGAGGTCCCCAGAGAAGTCACCAAAGAAAAGACCGAGGTCCCCAGAGAAGTCACCAAAGAAGAGACTGAGGTCCCCAGAGAAGTCACCAAAGAAGAGACTGAGGTCCCCAGAGAAGTCACCAAAGAAAAGACCGAGGTCCCCAGAGAAGTCACCAAAGAAGAGACTGAGGTCCCCAGAGAAGTCACCAAAGATACTGAATTCCCCTGAGAAGTCCCCTAAGAAGAGACAGAGGAGCAATGACAGCAATTCAGGTATATATATATATGCTGAAAAAAAGGGTTTATTTTTGCTAATTCCGGATAACGGAAAACAGCAAAATTTAGAAAATATTACTTTGCAAATATTATTTTCTCAAAAGAAATGTACAAAGAAAAATAAAACATAGCAAACATGTTTCTAATCACGAAAATATCCCATTTCACAGTACTTATTTATTATTTTGCATAAACCGGTGCTAGGGCCATCTTGATCTTGCCATGGTATGAGTTTAATACATTCACAAGCAAACACTGAACACATAACTTACTGTTCTGAAGCGGCGATGTTCTGCTATTTAAACGCAGTTACCAAAGTGCTTATTTCATTTACCAAATCCATTGGACCCCCCTGCTAATACATGAACACAGAACAAGGATAGAACTTACACGGTGGCCATAATTCTGCTAGCCCAGGGTTTATTTTCTTAAAAAATTTCCAAATATTTTTAGCAACCGACATAAAAAAATTGGTAGCCCATTTGAAAATAAGAAGGCCACAAGCTACCAGGTACCTGCTATAAATTGAGCACAGGTGACATACATATGTATATGCCATACAGTTGAGACATAATCTGCATTCTTGTATTATATGGTATGTTAAGTATTTACATTTATACTTTCAGAAGACACTTCACCAGAGAAGAGACCAAGGACCCCTAATGAAAGTAAATCTGGTATGTTATGTTTATTTTCTCTTGACCAAATTTATTAGGCCAAGTAAAAAAAAAAAGTAAAAAAAAATAAAAAAAAACAACTTTTTTTTTGGCCCAAGTTAGAAAAATATGTAACTACCCAACTGCAAATGCGAAATGAAGGGCATTCCCATTTTTTAAGATCAATTCGTTGAACTGCATTTTTAAAAAAAAAAAAAAAAAGATCAATTCGTTGAACTGCAAAGGTGTGTGTGTATTTAGCATGATTTGGTTGGATATTGACACGTTGTGTTTTGCATGCACATATTGTGACTATGAAAGGCTGTTTCATCATGTATTTTGATTTTATTTCACAAGCCATGTTTAATCATTGATTTATTCATGTAATGCCCATACTCAATTTTGACAGTTTGTACCAGTCTTTTTGTTGACTTGTAAAATATATTGCTGTAAAAAGTAATTTGTTATGCTTACAGGAAAGTCCTTTCACCAGGTGTACCTTGGCAGGTCAGTCAGTGTACCATGTAGTCCTGCCTCAAATACAGATGAATCAACACAGTAAGCATACACATAGGCATACACATAGGTGTTGTTGATGTTAACAGTCATTAGATAATAATACATGCATCTGCATGAAACATTTAATATTTCAGAATATAGTTTTAAAAATAAAGATAAATACAATCTTCTCCAATGAAACTGGTTAGCCAACTATTAGAACCATACTTGGTCATAATAGTCCTTTTGTGGTCCTCTTTTAACGGTATGTCTGACAGGTCTGCTAAGTCCCATCCAAGATGGCCACCAGCAGGGACCACATATATAGATAGTCCGGCTATCTAGAGTTCCTATAGTTATAAATTGCTGTTTGTTTGTTTGGAAAATACATTTAAAAATATTCTCCTCTGAAACCATTAAGACAATTAGAACAAAACTTGGGCAAAATGGTCTTTGGATGGTCCTATTTATAATTATTTCCGATATCATATGTAAGAAATCCATCCCACCAGTGGGGACCATAGTTTAACATTTGACCACATTGATCACCATGCTCCAGATGAACAATACAGGCTCATGTGAGCCTCTGGTTATGGGGTCTAATTCTTGGTTTCCTTTCGACATAAGCTTTAAAAAAACTCTTTAGAACACAAATAGAAGACTGAAGACAAAGATTTATAATAATAGGAACTTGGTACCATACCAGCACTAGAAAAAGCTAGTTGTAAGGTAAAATTAATTAGACAGTGTACATAAATTAATTTTGTTAATTAAATGGGTGAAGCAGTGCAGTTAGCTCAAGTAGCTTAGTTTGCTGATACTGTTGCACTAAAAAAGAAAAATTGAACTCGAAACTTCCAAAGGATATAAGAATCATCCAGGATTTCTGTACAAACGGGCAGTATCAGTTAGAGGGCAGTATATAAGTAAATTCTTCAGAAAATCAAAACTCGAAGCTATTTTAACAGATTCTTGCAGAACATCCTGTCGATATCCCTTTTATGAATGATTGTTTTTTTTGTCCCTTTGTTCAAGTTTAAACATACCGTAGCTTGTCCTTGCTATCAAGTTTGACTGTTTTTTGTTTTGCTTTATGCACCTACACATATCAAACATTTTGACTGTTTATTGCTTAAATTTTTTTTTGCAGAAAAAGACTGCTAAGGCTTGAAGAAGAAACTTCTAGACTAAGAAAGAAAAACAAGAAGTTGGAAGAACGAATAATTGTTTTAGAAAAGATAACAAATAGTGAAGCAAGATCGGAGAAAAATGAGAATATTACCGCAGAAAAAATAAGTGAAAATACTAAAACAAAAGAGAAAGCAGCTGAAATAAGTAACAGCACAGTGAAAGAAACTGAACAGAGTGTAGAAAAGGGAACAGATATAACTATTGAGGAATTGGAGCAAAGTATCAAAAATGTTAAGCATTTATGTTCAAAACTATTTACTGATGAGGAATTGATAAACAGAAGTAGAACAGGGAAAGAAACTGCGAAATCTGGTGAAAATGTTAAACCTGCTTTAAATGCAGAAAAATTTGAATTATTACAATTGATGGTTTGTAAACACACATCTCTGCAAAAAAGTGAATTCATCAAAAAATTTGAAAACTTGCAAAAAATTCTCAGAAGGAATTTTAAAAATACCAATGGAAATAACAGTCAGTCTGAGGTTTGAAAAATAAAATAAGCATTCATTGGTACTTTGTGTCATATTCATGTTTATTGAAAGCTGCTGGTTAATTCTTTATTGTCAGTTCTTATTTTCTTTCACTTTACAGGACTAGATGCTGAGTATATTTTGTACATTATTCTTTATGAACAGGCTATTTTTATGCCCTCCCAACATTGTTTTTTTTTGGTCATTTCATGCATTTTTCACAATCTACCTACATGTATAACCTTTGCATGTTAAGTTGATGTCATTGGAAACTTCATAATACATTATAATGCAGATATTTTTTAAGATTTAGGTATTATAAAGTTAAAGAACTTCTGTTCTAGAACTCTCAAGAACCTATAGAGGTTTTCTAGAACTTCTTGAACACTTCTTGAACATTTGAAGAAATGTTCAAGAACTGTTCTAGAACAGAGTTCTTGAACATAAAATGGCCCAATCAAGAACTAAAAAGTTCAAGAACAGTTCTTGAATTTCTAGAACCTAGTTCTTAAACTGGTTCTTGAACTAAATGTTCAAGAACTAGGTTCTAGAAATTCAAGAACTGTTCTTGAACTTTTAAGTTCTTGATTGGGCCATTTTATGTTAAAGAACTGGTTCTAGAACAGTTCTTGAACATTTGTTGAACATTTCTTGAACTTCTCGCAGGGGAATACATGCCTATACAAAAAGTTTATCGTTTTTCAGATAATGAATTATTTCAGTATTTGTTTGCATCTATGATCTTGACCTTTGAACCTATGACCTTCATTCAAATATCAAAATGACTGTGAGGCCAATACCTACAATATTCTTTTATAAATAATTATACAAAAAGTATAGTTTTGCTAATGCTAATGCTTTTAAAAAGTTTTATGGGTATCATCCCGAACTTGTCAAACATTATAATAATTTTTTAACATTTTCTTTATTGGAAAAACTGAGAATACAGTGTCATCCCTTGTATGAAAAAATTATTACAAACATATATAAACATTATGGTGTTTCAGTGTCTAAACTTGTTTCAGACATCTTTAACACCAACTAAATATCTGTGTTTCCTCTGGAACATACAACTAAGAAGAAGGAAGTCTGAGACAAAAAGTGAGTAAGGAAAATTGTACACCATCTACTTCATCAAATGAACAACATGAAAATGTTGGAAATAAAATCACTTAAAGTATACACAAAGCCATTACTGCTTTAGCTGAAAAGATTAAAACAACAAAGAGGACATCTGCCAAAGTTTCTGAGAGAAAACAACAACAAGCTGACTGTGCACAAAAACATTCTGTGGAAACAGCTGCAAAAAACATGTTAAGAGACAATGCTTGATCCAATATTTCCACCTCACTCCGGGCAGATTGTGTTTACAGTTGTAGCAAGTAGAGAAAAAATGTGTTTCAACTTTTTGTGGTATTACTGGAAAGCTTAATAACATTTTTGGTACAAAGAATCACCCATTTGTACATTTCAGGGATATTCAAGATTGCTCTCAGGGAATGATGTGTTTGTCCCAACTGCATCTCTACGTAAACTGAAATCAGAAAGTACCAGTGGGAAGAAAATTATGCTGGGACTTATTCCCTTCGTGTTTTCTGAAAATATATTGTGATCTTCCTGTGGCTTGGGATTGCACAAGAGTAAAAAAGGGCGAGTAACAGGGGCTTTTGCCACTGGACAAGGAGAAAGCCAATGTAATATGTGAATACACAGATAATGTTTGCAAAAAATAAAATTCTTTTAATTCAATATATAGAGATGTATTCAATGTAACTTGATGTATAGAGTACTTGATATTATCTTAATGCTCTCATACTAACTTATTGTATAAATTTATTTCAGCATCTTGGTGGCAAAGTGCAAAGAAAAGTCATGGAACATGATTGAAGCTAAAGTGTTCAATACAAAATTTACAAACAAATATGGAAATGCTTGGCAGGATTTAAAAATCCGGTCTGTATTAGCAGAAATTACTAAAGCACCTGACATTGACAATCAGTAGCTTGTTAAATAACTTCAGAAAAAATACATACATGTACATTAAATACTATACCTCATTTTAATTACAGATGTAAAAAGCACCAGCAAAAAGGTAACACTTAAAGAATACACTATTGAAGAGGATGAGTTGAATTATGAAGAAGAGGAGGATGAATATATACCTTCAAAAGAAAGTGAAAATAAGGCAAATGATGATACTGACACTGACATTGATGAAAACTCTGTAATAGAAGGTGACGATTTTATTGCAGACAGCTCAGATACAGAATCTATTGAAATACTAGTGCAGACTGTAAAGTGCAATGAAATAAAACTGCAACAACCAGTGAAAAATGCAAATGCAAAGTGTGCAAACAAATATCATTACTGTCCTTTTTGTGACAAAGTATTTTTTAAATTACCAAGGCATTTAGATACAAGAGAAAACAAACAGTATATTGGTGCAGGGACTGTGAAAAACCGCTGTGTCTTACAGATTGCTTACGAATTTATCACACTGTTCAGAACTATAAAGCTGTTTTGACACCTGGCACAGGTGATAACGAGGATTTCACCGACTCTGAATCGGACTGAGATTACTGTTTCTGTTTTTGTTAAATAAATTAGGTGTTTTGTTGGAAAAGTTTAGCTAGGTTATGTCAAATATATACAATAAATAATTTATTTTGTAAAATACAGATTGGTAAATTACCTGGAATTTACCTGAATTGTATTGGCACCTGATATAAATATTTATACTAATTTCACATTTGTGATGTTACTTGTGACAATGGATGACATTTAGTGAAGTTTAAACTTATAAGAATCCACATTTCTAAGTGACTTTAGAAGATGCACCTGGAATTTACCTTGTTACACCTTTATACTTACCTGTATAGGTAAATATTAGAGTTGACACAATTTAATTAGCATATTCTGAAAGATGAAACAATGCTAATGCATTTTCATATATGATTTATTTATCTATTGTAAAAACTTACAAAGTTATGATAGTTTACATATACCCACCCTATTCTTTCATATTTGCAAAAAAAAATTAATTTAGCATTGGAAGCCCATATCATACAGATTAACATAGCAGCTTAAGGGTTAATTATTTGTAATATAATGATAATTCTTGTATTGTACTACTACTGGAAGTAGAGATTTTGTAATCAACTCCCACTTCTGTTTTTCTTTAATCTTTGTGAACTCTTAAGCTTTTATTTACATTATATTGTCATAAGATGCTAGAACAGCTCAGGGTTCATGAAGCATCATCTAAGTCTTAAAGGCTGAGCTTTCATCTGGTTAAAAATATATCTAAATGACCTCTGATGAGTTTCTTTTCAGGTCCTGAAAAGAGGAAAAGGGACTTTGATAGTAAACAGAAGACCCAAAGAAGAGACAACAGCTAGTGACTACCTTCCTTGTGAATTTTGTTCATGTTTCTTTTTCCATGAAAAGCATTTACAGATTCATGCTAAATCATGTGAGTTAAGAACGGATACATAAGATTCGCCTAACAATTATGTTAGAAATGGACGTATTATGTTGCAACCATTTATCAATAGAAAAGAGCAAGAATCTGAAAGACTGGATGAACTTATTGAAAGCAAGAAAGAAACAAAGAAAAATCCATGTTTAAGAAATATGTATGTCTGATAAACTTATAAAACAATATGGATTCTCAGTGATGGAAAGACTAGGTACCTCTGAAGAGCAGAGAAGAGGGGATTCAGATAACATAAGAACCAAATTGAGGACAGTTGCAAGACGCTTAAAAAAATTAAACCAAAAAAAAATTATTGCCAAGAATAGTGTTGGTGGAATGGGCATGAGGTTTCTCCTTTCTGGTGTCACTGCTCATCCAATAGGTGCATTCCTGATGTTGTGGATCAGGGGTCCGGAAACGGTCATATTTGCCGGACATGTCCGACAAAAAATTATTTTGACCGACGTGAAAAATCGCCAGTCGGACATTTTCAATTTTACAACAGAAATATTAAACGGACAAATCAGTTTTCGGTCCGACAAAAGTAAACTACCGCTAGTCTGTCTGTCGGTCTTTTAAACTCTACCTGACTTCACTAAGTGTATTGTCCTTACCACGCGTTTACCTGTCAACAACAGTAAGATCTAATAATCAGGTGATTGTTTATTAATCAGTAAATACCTGTGGACTTAAGTAGTTGGGTGCCGCGTGTCTTTTCTTTTGTTTCCCAGTCCGAATCATTATAACTTTCTTTAAACGTGTGTTTGTTTAAAAATAAGTGCATGGTTGTAACTGTGTTGATTACGGAAGCCATAACGAGTGTCGGTCAAGGGTGACGGGTTGTCATCAAAGAGGTTCCATGCGGGGTGTTGAAAATTACCTACTACGCGCTTTGTGACTGTTTCTTTATTAATAAATAAAGAAACGCGATTAAATTTTATTTTAATAAAAGTTTCGGCATTAATATCTTTCATTCACATAAATATATTGGAACCTCGTCAAGCAGTTCTCGTTATATCGTGATTCGTGATACCTGAACCTCTCGCGATAATGTTCTAATTACAATTCGTGTATCTTCGGAATACGAAAATTCCCGATTGTTAGTAAACAATATGGCGGACGTGCAATATCAAGCATCGTGGACAGTAACGAATACTGATAATAACAGCATATCGCGGAAGCTTAGAAAAGCAGTAAACGTCTTGGCAATCGCGGTAGCTCAAAAAAATAGGTTGGTTTGTTTGTCAAAATAAAATAATCTACAACATGCACTGCACGCATAGTCAGCCCTGTGCCGACGACCTTTTTTTTTTTTTTTTTTTTTTTTTTTTTTTTTTTTTTTGCTTGTACAAAATGTCCGACGGGCCGGACCGAAATTTCCGAAGCCCTGTTGTGGATATACATAAATAAATTCACAATGATTTTTCAGAGATGACCCCAAGACTCATGGATTTAAAGTACATGTATATACTTCAGTCATGCGAAAAACTCTCAACATTGATAGTTAAAGAGGGGGTAAACTTAGTGAGCAGTGGCTCACAGATTTCTTGTAATTTTTTTTCTTAAAAAAGGCACGGGTGAATTAATTGTCATCAGACGCCCCTCCTTTGAATCAAAAACAACAGTTTCAGCTCTTGATTATATCCCATGTGAGTTTTGTAAAGGATTTGTGAAAGAAGAAGCATTGTGGATGCATGCAAGAAACTGTGTGTGTAGGCCAGCTGTTATGGAGGCTGAAAAGAATTATGTAAGAAATGGCCGTATGATGATAGAACCATTTATAACAACGGTAACTTTAGATTTTGAAACAGTGGTGAATAAAATCAAAGAAACAACACAATGCCCTGGTGTAAAAGAAATCTGTTCTGGTGACTACCTCATTAAACAATTTGGTCAGTCATTATATGATAAACTAGGAATAGTTTCTGAACAGAGAATTAATCATCCGGATAATATTAGAACTAAGATGCGTGCAGTAGGTCGTTTATTATCAAAGATGAATGAAAATAAATCTCAGCCTCAACCTCTTTCATCTTATATAATTGGAAAAGGCTTTTTGACAGCGGTCAATTCAGTCAAAGAATTGTCCATTCAAGCAGACGCACCAAGTTTAGCAATAAGATTAGGTAACTATCTTAATCAAATTGTCTTATTGAAAAACAGTCTGGGAATTATGTTTGAGCCGAACATAAGAATTAGATGGTAAATTTACCTCTACTAAGAACGAACCTTTTATGTTACTGAATTTACAATTACGTTCTACAGATTGCATTTAAACATCCATATTTGCATTGTCTCATCACAGTACAAAATTATTCATGTATTGTTTGGCTTGTCAGTAAAGGAGATGTAATCATGCCATTTTCAAATTTGCTATTTTTTGTATTGTGTCCCAGTTTTGACACTAGACAGATTGGCTGCATTGGGAAAAGTAAGAATTAAAAGTAGATTCTCAAATAATAAATTTGACTTAAAAATATTTTGTTTTGTTTTGTTTTGCTTCAGAACAAGTAAACAACCTTTTCCTGCGGAGCAGAAGCCATGAAGCAAAAACAGAGACCTGGGGAAAAAAAAGTTTACAAGATAAATGATAAGAGGAATTAGCAATGGAAAATACAAGTCTAAAATAGAATAATAAATTACAATAAACTGAATTGTAGGACATTTCCTTAACCCTTAGGCAGCTGCGTGCGACAATAGTCATGCTGGAAAAACAGGCTAGTAATGCTGAGCAAAACAATAGTCCTCTTTATTCCAGTACATTGTATATTCGTCATTATTCAAGTGTATTGTATATTCATCATTATTCAAGTGTATTGTATATTCATCATTATTCAAGTACATTGTATATTCATCACTATTCAAGAACATTGTATATTCATCATTATTCAAGTGTATTGTATATTCATCATTATTCAAGTACATTGTATATTCATCACTATTCAAGTACATTGTATATTCATCACTATTCAAGTGTATTGTATATTCATCATTATTCAAGTGCATTGTATATTCATCATTATTCAAGTGTATTGTATATTCATCATTATTCAAGTACATTGTATATTCATCATTATTCAAGTACATTGTATATTCATCATTATTCAAGTACATTGTATATTCATTACTATTCAAGTACATTGTATATTCATCATTATTCAAGTACATTGTATATTCATTACTATTCAAGTATATTGTATATTCATCATTATTCAAGTACATTGTATATTTATCATTATTCAACCCTCATGAACATGTTTTGCTGAATAATAGCTGAAGTTTTCTGAATATTGGCTGAAGTGGTACTGAATATTGCTGAATCCAAAATATAGTAGCTGAATTTTGGCTGAGCATTTTTATTCAGACAATTTTCAGAAACTAAACTTCTGAATTTTGTCTGAATACATTCTGAATATTTGCTGAATAGTGTCTGAATGATTCAGACTACCTTGCTGAATAATTCAGACACACTGAATCATTCAGAACATTGCTGAATAATTCTGAATTTACCATCCAAATTATGGTTGCCTAAATGTGTAATTTTAAAAAGTTTTTTAAATGTTTTGAAAGATGATATGCGACAATACTTGTTTGTTTCTGGTATTAGATATGAAAATGAATGATTATCGCCCTTACTTCACGACTGATTACGTGAAATGAAATGGCGACTGATTACGACTGATTCTTCCGGTTAGTAATAACCTCGTTTTGAAATTCACCGGGTCCCAAGAGTCAAAGGTACCCAGCTGTAGCTAGACTTGTAGATATCGGATATGGCCGATCGGATATATAGCAACATAATGTAGCTCGGGACCTGTTTAGTTTTGCAAATAATTGCGCCAATTTGAATTACGCCAGTTTGCAGAAGATCTCGGACATATTTGTTTTATCATCCATATCATAGAAGAAATATCATGTACGGAATTATCGATTGGGATGAGCAGTGTAATATCTCTTTCCTCGATTATTCAACCGAGAAAAGACCTGGAATCATACAGAATTGGAGAACGTGTGCAGGTCAAGTATGTGGGCGATAAAAAAATATATTGGGCCCACATATCGATGATCGGTGGTAAGTACTAAGCTTTCTGTTTTGTTTTTATCTTGTCATTTAAATAAGCATTTGTTTTATTTATTGTAATATCTTACAATTAGAATTAGCCAAATCTGGACTATTTTTGAACATGGTTGATTTGAAACATGTTTTGATCAATTCTCTTTATTTTGCTGAATATGGCTGAATGGAAACTGCAGGTGTATCTGAATCTTTGCTGAACATGGCTGAATTGGATCTGAAACATACCTGAATTTTTAAGGAATTTGCTGAATTTCAACTGAATAAGGCTGAAAACATCTGAATTAACTTACCTTGTGGCTGAATTTCAACTGAATCAAGCTTAATAAGGCTGAAAACCATCTGAATTAACTTACCTTGTGGCTGAATTTCAACTGAATCAAGCTGAATAAGGCTGAATGTGACAAACTGAATAATAGCTGAATATTTGAGATTCAGGCAAAATTCAGAATTTGCTGAATAATGGCTGAATATTTGAGCCAGTGCATGCGAAAACCTACAACTTGGCAATTACGTCACAATTGAGAAAAATCGCGACGAAGTTACGTCACAAACACGGAAGTCAACTGCAAGTATTGTGCGTCAATTTACAAGTTTGACGTTTTAACTTTTAGAACGAGTTGAAGTTAAAACTGATTTTAACAGAGTGATTTTAAGTGTTGGGGTGGTAAGATATGGTAACTGAAGGGGAGACAGATGAGGTTAAGTTTTTTAATTCATCCATATGTTTTTACAGCATTTATTCGAGCTTAAAGTAGATGTGGACGAGCACTCATTTTCGGTCATGTATGGAGATGGTTGTATTAAAAATATTTCGAAACTGATATTGGTCACGTTTTATAAATATTTATATCAATATTAATAATAATAAATTATAATAAATACAAACATTTTCCCAATTTTATCTAAATAAGAGAGAGAGAGAGAGAGAGAAAGAGAGAGAGAGAGAGATGACCTGGGAAGATTACGTGTGTATCACCCGGGGTTTACTTGAGTTATTGAATAACATATGTGTCTTACGATTTTATGTTTTTTCAATGAAGATGTAGCAACTAAATTACATATTATCGGGAACAAGATCCAGCAACAGTACAGTGGGCACGGCACGTCTGTGAATGTAAACAAATAAAGAGTTCTGGCCTTAGCGGTGACACAACAAATTTTATACATTGTATAACATTGCGTTTCATATGTGGTCGTCGTGGTGTAGTGGATACGACTTTGGATTTACATTTTATTTAACATAGGCTCCGGGAGTTCGAATCCCTCTGACGTTTTTTTTTTTTTTTTTTTTTTTTAAATAATTTTAATTAATTACCTTAGCGGGAACCTTGCACGATAGTATCCATTAGTATGAAGTATAAGACAACCAAAGAATACAAAGAAAACGAGGAGAGAGACAGAATTAGCACCTTTTAACGTGCAGTAGTATTTAAGATACGGTATGCCATCAGAGAAATTGTTTTAAGCTTTATCATTCGTCATGTGAAGAATAATTTAAATGATCCAAGAACAAATGGGAACAGGGTTCAAAAACCTCATAATGACTTCAATATTAATGGCTTGGTTGGTTGAATGTTGCTTAACGTCGTATCAGCAATTGAAGCTATTTGCAACGAGAGCAATTTTATTATTCTCTATGGATTAATCTATGAACAATTTCATGTTTGCATGTGAGTTGCGAGTGTGTTGTATGGTCTGCCTTGTACTAGCGCGTACTCAGGACGGCTTTTAAAGTGCTAGCTAACCAAGTACGTCGCAGACAAGCGTACCATTCCCCCAGTCCATTAAACTCATACCAGGTTAACCAGTAAGGGCCAATAGCAAGGAAAACTTGCTTTCCCACATGTGGTCTAAGCGGGACTCGGAACTCGAAGCGGTGAGAGACCCTGGTTTTGTCTGTTTGTAGACTGACGTCTTATCCAATAGGCCACCGCGGCCTCTTAATCAATATCAATGGCGTTGAAATAATTGTGAATTGCATAATTAATTATGCAGATGAGAACTAGGTGCCATTTCCTACCCCATTTACAGGTCGAGCAATACGTCTACATTCTAATGAAAATAGAAGGTCAATTCATGAAATATATCAGAAAACGTGTTTTGCTAATGGATAAAGGACCATTTGCCTATGTTATTCATAATTGTTGTTTAAATTTTATATATTTAATTATAAACTATTTGTTTTAAATACCACATGTGTGTACTTTGTATCGGCGAAAAAAAAACTTGGGTCACTTGCGCATGCTATGCTAAGAAATTCATTAGGGCATTTTGAACATTACCCAAAACGCCCACATCTGTATGTTTTGTTTTTAATTTTGGATATGATGGGCAAAACAGAAGGAGTACAGCTTTTCTAAAAAGAATTCCCGTTTCTTTTTTCCCTCATTCTTGTAAAAGAAGAAAATGGTGTTTTTGAGACTAGTCTTACAAAGACACAAGAACTATCCAAAATCTCAATACCAAGTGCACTAGTTGCTCCTTTGTACCAAAACAAAATGTTTCTTTTGATTTCGCACAGAATGTATGTATACAACGGAAGCTTAGTTGGTAGAGTGCACGCTTCTTATGTGAGAGGTCATGGGTTCGATTTCAGACAGAGTTTGACAAAAACTTGAAAAATTTCGCCAAGCATTCGCGATCGGCATTTAGAAATGAAAGTCACGGAGTCCTTCGGAAGACACCTTAAATACCGATGCCCTGTGTCGTCACACGCATCATTAAAAATTCTCCCTGTACATTGCACTTGGCAATTCAATTCAAACTTTTTTCAATCTAAACCAATGGAGATGGTACAAGGGGTATATTCGTCATATAACATACACACTACAAAGGTAAAATAATAGTGTACAACTTCACTTATAGCTGGAGACGTCCTCAATATAAGTGTAATATTCCTGACTAGGACGTAGATCGCCTTTCATTCAATCAATTAATTAATCAATCGATCAATAAACCATATTTTGATGAACAGATGGGTGCAATTTATTTTTTGACACCCCATAAAATCCAGATTTTTTTATGTACGATTATGTTTTCAATTGCATCTGAATCACTTTATGGACGAGAACCAGGCACTGGATGAAAATAGCAAACAGTACTCGTTTGTATTTTTAATAAATGTATTAACTCCGATGTCTTACATTGATAAGGGCGAATTCCAAATATACAGCAGTTTGTGTTTGCTATTACAAAAATTTAGAATATTTTACAAGACAGAATTAAAATATGTATACAATGACTTATTTCGAATGGTGCATTTTGTCAAGACTTAACACTGCAGTCACTTTTTTAATAAATGCAGATTGCAGGACATGTACAATGCTTTATAGGCAGGAGTTTTATAGGATTTGCGCAATTAAAGCGCCAATGCTGTGGGGTTGATGTTGGCACTTTCGGATATTAGTACTGTTACAAAATCTGCATATAACAATTAAAAGCATTGCATACAGTGTTTTTGGACCCAAAAACCGGGAATTATAGGATGGGAAAACATTTTAATCAGCTCATTTCTGATCGGTCCTGTATCATTTTGGATCATTTTATCAGCACATTTATAAAATATAAAATTTAACTGAGATAAAATAGGTCAAAGTATCAAATCAATCGCATGTTTATTGGAATGCACAAGCACCAGAGCATTCAAGAAGTATTTATTTACTAGTATTTATTTTTAAATTTAGAATTATAATGCACTCGCTTCATTTAAATGACCGCTTAAGTCAAGAATTATAAAATCTAATGGGTTTCAAAATGTTTTTAATAATTGAAACTAATGTTCTTGTAAAATGACCAATCATAACTAAACTTTATGGTGGTTGTCGGATATTAAGTTTGTTGGGAGATTTAAAAAGGTAATAACATTTATCTGTAATAAATATTCTGAATTTTTATACACAAACATCCAATACATTTAAAATTTTCAAGTATAGAACCCGGTAAACTTTTCTTGAAGATCAGGGACCGTAATATCGATGGTTCTGAGACTACCTTTACACTTGTAAAGGGGTCTGTTGATCATAAACCTTTAAGGACCGACCAGATCAAGTCGCACCAAGTCGATAAAGCAGAGACCGGCAATTAAACTCAGTTACACAATGCCAGGTTAATGTATCAAGATATCACATGTTCAGCACGGTCGGAAGAGTGACAATAATTTTGTTTAACGATGTTCGAGTATTGAAAATTGAATGCAAAATTGAAAGCACTCATGAACACTTGACCAATAAATTGTGACGTCATCCAAGTTTTTATGACGTCATTTTTACATTTTAGGATTTGTGTTTTACTTTAAAAATTTGTTTACATGTATAAAACATTATGGACTTTCATAATATGTAAAAATCTCAATTTTGAAAATTTTGACCAAGTTGTAGGTTTTCGCATGCACCGGCTCATTTAATGAATTTAGCCAAAATTCAGCAGTGCCTGAAACTTTGCTGAAACGGTGCCAAATTCAGGAAAAATTCAGCAATACTACCTTATATGGCATTCAGCAAGATTCAGCAATTGTTTCAGACAAAATTCAGCAATCAATTCAGACAAGTTTCAGCTACTAAATTTCGTGAGGGTACCTCCAATCTCTAGGATTGGATAAAATTAGAATACAAGCATAAAAAACAACCACAAAAGCAAAGGGTAAAAAGGTAGAGCAAAATTACATATTCTTATCAACTATTAAACTTGTTCTTGCTATGATTTTTTTTCTTCAACCACAGATATTTTGTTTACTGTTTTGACCATTAATTTGTCTCGGTAAACTTTGGTCAAAATTAAAACATTCTTCGTTTCCCTTTCCCCAGCTACCCATCTTTTACTGTAATCTATATCATTAATATTGTTCAGTTGATTTTAAAATAAACTTTATAAGAGGTTAGGGTTGGCAGTATGATGAAAGACTTGTTGAGCATTCAAAAGATGCAGGTTGTGAAATGTAGCAAATTAATGCAAAATAAATGTACAAGTATTTAATAAATGTAGTATTATAACTGAAATGTGTACTTGTGCTAAAAAGTAACCGCAGCACATTTGGTCCAACCCAGTAAAATAATACATAAACACTAGACCAAAAACACTTGCAAACATATACAACACCAATGGTTGTATTTCCCTGACTTTGGACAACACTGTATAAAAAAGTTACAGCAGTGTAGTTAGAACCTGGTTGAATGCCAGAATGGCATGCCAAACTATCCCACTTTTATACAACTTTAAATCATTATATCAACATTTATTTATATGTTTCATTGTAGAAAACTGGAAACAACATCTCGTCCTGTTCTTAAAAGGGTAGCAAAAACCCTGACACCCATAATTGAGCTAGAAGGGGAATCTCCTAGTCCTATTCCAAAAAAAAAAAAAAACAAAAAAAAAACAAGAACCCTGCCACCAATGGTAGATTTAGAAGAATCTCTTAGTCCTGTTCCAGAAAAAAAATCAAGAACCCTGCCACCAATCATAGATTTGGAAGAAATGGAATTTGCGTCTGAGGTATATGAGTACACATTAGAAAGGAAAATAAATACTTAAGGCAATATACTTGTATTAGCTTTGCACTTTTTAAATTGTAGGTGTGTTTAAACAGTCCATTACAGTACAATCATATGATACCTGAAATGAAGTATAAAAAATATTTAGAAAATAAAGTACAATTACAAACTAACACACCTAAAAAAAAACTAATGAAAAATTGCTGATATTGTGTTGAAGTTTGAGAGCTTGGTATTTTGCTTCCTAATGTGTTTAAATATTTGTTATATATATTTATCATATGACAACCCCTGTATTCAGTTACATAAAGCCATCACATATTTTTTTGATATGTAACATGTTACATATACCCTTCGTGTTATCTGATTGGCTAAGCCCTCGATTGTTCTGCATTGTTTAGATGACATCATATTCAAAATGACGTCACTGCGCAAGCTTGTGGGGGAAAACTGGTGGTGTTTATCATATAAATTGATCAAAATGACACTTTATTTTGGGTTTTTCTCATAATTATAATTGGGCATATGATAGAAAAAATATGAAATTTGTTTCCATTACATATCAGATTTATGAAACTCGTTTTGAATTTTTATTTTTGCTTGCCAGATGCAGACTTGAATTCCAAAGTATCTTCAGCGGCTAACAGAAGACAAAAGCTGAGATTGTTAAATAAAAAGATAGAGATTCCAAGTACAAGTGATCTTATGTAGCTGAAAGATTTCCTTATAAGTAGTATAAATGTGTGTTTGAAGAATTCTAAACCAACTAATGATGAATGGGTTTGGATGGCTCAACTTCTAATTGTTAGAATTGTTCTTTTTAACAAAAGAAGAATAAATGAAGCTGCCGAATTGAAAATAAGTGATTATGAAGAAAGAGTATAGAATTTTAAATGACAAAAAAGATCAGCAAGACTAGATCTACAAATAATCAACTTGGCCAAAATGGTAGGTCAACTCCTAAAAGGAGTTATTGCAGTTAAGGTCAAGTTACAGTAATTATAAATGGGCTATGTCACAGTAATTATAAATGGGCTATGTCACAGATTTTGGTAAAATTTTGCATACATTTTTCTTAAAATTGTCTTAAATCTCTTTTAAAATTTCTGGTTTAAAAAGTTTGACAAAATTCATTTAGTTTTGTTATAAATTTTTTTCAGTGAAATGAATATGTACATCACAAGAAAAGAGTTTGAGGATTTAAAAGAAGAGGTAAAAAAACTGAAGAAAAAAATCAAGAGACCTCAGAGACAGCCATGAAAAGCTTCAAAAAGAAATCATGTGGAAACCAGAACTGTCCATGGCAGAAGCAGTAACTAAACCCCTAGTAGTAGTAGAGGATGACCCACTTGCTTCCTTTAATGGACACACTTTAGCTTCGTTAAAAGATTCCATTTGCCATATGGACAAACTCTACGACGTAGTAAAGTGCTTATTGCAAAAGCTATTCCCCAATGCCTATATTTTGTCCCATAGTGTGTCGGGAAAGGCCCCCAACTCTAAAACTGGAAAAAAAACCTGCATTTGATTCTAGACTTTATAGTGCTTTCGTAACAATGGTAAAAGAAAAATTTCCGTTGACTTCATCAAAAGAAATTAAAGAGAAAGTACATTCTGTCCAAAAATTTGTAATAAATGGAGAGAAAAAATTGTAGGTGTGGAAAGTCTGAAATGAAATAAAAAATATCAATCTTACTGATTTTTTTCAAGTTTTTGAGCTTTTGATTGGTAAAAGGGCAAAAATACCCTTATTAGTTGCAAGGCCAACTGTGTTCAAGTCATCTTTGCAATGTCTGTCCATATCTAGGTCACTCGCCATTTAAGGTACTTGGATAGTTAACTGAAAGTTAAGTTTGATAGGAGGTATGTAGGTACATCAAAATGCGAACAATTTATAATGTATGTCTAACCAATATTTTTCGATTTTTCACATGACAGCTATCCAGTTTATATTTGGTGTGTATTCACCACAGACAGCCATGGTCATACATGGTATATCATGGTTATTCATGGTAAACCATGTTCTACCATCATATTCAGCTATGTCACTATAAGCAATGAGAAAACATGGTAAGTCATGGTCAACCATGGTATTTCATGGTTAACCATGGGTGTCGGTGACCATTGTCAACCATGGTATTCAATGGTTAACCATAGATATTGGTGACCATGGTCAACCATGGTTATAAACTGTGGTGCCAATTAACATAACATGGTTTTCAATGGTAGACCATGGTTGTACAGTGATAGTATATCATGAAATAACATGGTTTTCCATTGAAGAATACCATGGTTTTTCGCCTGGGTCAAGGATTAATTTATACAAAGTTCATGTGGTGCGTGAGTTGGTGCAAGTATTTGTGATTTTTTTTGTACTAGAGCGCGCTGATGGCGTCTTTTATAGCGCTTGTACACTACTAAATAGATTAAGGAAGTCATGAGCTGTTTATCCGACATGTATCAAAACATTAGTATTTGTTGTAGCTACCTACTGTCATGTCTTGGGTCAGTCCAAGATGGGAATCAAACTTAAAACCTCCCAATTATGAAGCTAGCAGTATACTAACTAAAGGTTGCTATTTGCAGAGATGGTTAGGTGTGTGTTGATCTCTGACTGAATTTTATCTTTTATTGGTTTGCAGATTAGTTTAATGATGTTTTTTTTCTATTTGCAGAATACTGTCTCAACTTCAAACAGAAGAAAGTGACTGAAAAAGAAATTGTTCAGGCAATAAACAATAAATGTTCAGATGTGAGACAAGAGTTTACAAAAACCCCAAAATCAAAAAAATAAGTTTGTGAGAAATTGTTAATAAGTGACTGGATTTTATTTTAATGGAAGAAAACAGTTGTAATACTTACAGTTAAAAAAAGAGAAAAGGAATTGGATTTGAGAAAGATTCATTAAGATGGAATGGTCTGTTCATGATTGTCCCTTTCCTAAAAAACAGATATTCATTATTGTCCCTTTCTGGGTTTGATGTGCTGTTCAAACAAACAATTATAGTCTATTCCAATTTTACCTGTAAGAATGGACTTAATGGAATTTTCAAATTTTCAAAAAAGGGACAATCATGAATAAACCTTTTTAGATATATGAACAATTAGTTCAACATGTTTTCCATGGTAACTAACCTGTTTGTGTTGTAAGTGAGTCACTTATAATTCACTTATAAGTCACTGACACTTCACTTATAAGTCACTGACACTTCACTTATAAGTCACTGATACTTCACTTATAAGTAAAAATGTGTATCGATTAAAAGTGAACTATATAATTCTTTATACTTATAAGTCTTTCACTCATACATGTTGTAACTCACTTATAAGTTGATTATCAGTGTAAACTCCATTTGCATATTAAAATCCAGATAAGTCACTTATAAGTCACTGATATAAGTCGCTTATCAGTCAATTATAAGTTTTGTATCACTCACTTATAAGTGAATTGTAATTCACTTATAAGTTTTGATATAATTCACTTATAATCCACTTGTAAGTTTTTTCCATAAGGGTTCATGTAAATAATCAATGCACTAAAGACAGCAAACTTGAACAGATTATTTTAAAATTTTATATACAGCAAATTTATAATGTAAATTTAATATTGAAGATAATATCTAACATATGTTTATATTGTGTTGTGTGCAGTGGTTTTTCAGGAGTGAAATCGCCTTGCTTATAAATATATGTTTGGAAGCAAAATCTTGTGCACAAAAAATTTTTGTTTATAACCTAAGTCATGACCCTCGAGTTGGTAAAATCACTGAAAAAGGTCATAAGATAGAAGATAATTCTTTGGACACATTTTATATGGGTAATTTTTTTGATCAAATAGTTCATTAGGTCATATTGTGGAAAACCTATTTAATTCCAAATTTTTAACTTACTTCAAATCTAAATGAATAATTAAAAAGGTATTTCTGTATAAGGGAAAAAAGGTGGGAGTTGTAAGTTAAGAGAATTTTCAGTCTGAAGAGAAATGAAAATTTTTACTTGGATTGCAAAAATTGGGCTTGTTTTACTTTATATTTTAGGATTGGTTGGTGAAAAATTACAACTTAGTGAGAGAAATTTTTATTTTATTTTTTGTTGCTCTTTCAGATGCTTACAGAAGGCGAAGGCAAGTTAGTCGTTTACAGAAGGCCAAAGAAATACACTTGTGCGGGCTTATATATTCCTTGTGAATACTGTCTGTCATATGTAAATGAAAAGCTAATGTGGCAGCATGCCATTTCCTGCTACTTCAGGCCAGCATCAGTAGATTCAGAAAAAAATTATGTTTGAAATGGGAGGTTAATGCTTAAAAAAATTTTCATCAGGGAACAAGATGAGCAAGATCAAAGGACTTAAATGATATAATTAATAATGAAGGTAACACCAAAAAATCCTGGTCTGAAGGAAATCTGTAAAAATGACAAATTAATCAGAGAGATTGGTTTATCACTTACAGAAAAGCTAGGCACTAAAGAAGAACAAAGAAAAAAAGACTCTGACAACATTCAAACCAAAATGAGAAGTGTTGCAAGATTGCTGTTGAAACTAAATGAAAACAAATTAGCCTCACAACCATTATGGTTCTATATCTGTCCAAGAGAATTCAGAAATATTGTCATGGCAGTTAAAGAACTTTCACAGGAAGTAGATTCTCCAAAGTTAGCATTTAATTTAGGAAATTACATAAAACAGATTTTAAAAGTCAGTTTATGTATAGAACATGAAGATCTTCAGGAAAGGCAAAAAGAGGCTAAAGACTTTAAATTAAAGAGTATTATGATGCACACTGGGGCACCAGGGTATCAAGTGTAGCAAGTTGCACTATGCGCTGAAAGACATTAAACAAAAAAAAACAAAAAAAAACTAGACATTCCATTAACAGAGGATATACTTAAATGTACAGATTATGTGATAAAAGAAATTGTAAAAATGACAAATTAATCAGAACTAATTAATGTGAACTATGCACAGTTTGCCTGCTATTTTCATACAGTGGCTGCCTAAATCCCGAAGATTGATCGTCATCAGAGTCAGAAAATGATGTGAAACTTCCCAACTCTGAACTATTGGCAAAATCTGATTCTGACGTATTAGATATGTCTATCGAGTCATTGGTATCACTAAATTCACTTTCATTGGACGTGAGTGAAGATGAAGAATAATTTTGCATTTCCCCATCATTGTCGACATCATCATGATCATGCATAAACGTCAAGTCATTCTGTTGGTCTAAAAATTCGACATTTTCAGTCGAATTACTAGGGCAAGGTTTTTTTGTTTGATTTTTATCACTTTCACATGGCATATTATGATAGTAAGATCGTCCTTTATCGAATCCATAGTGTAAAGCTCTTTTGTATTTTCCCCTTTTTTTCCTCTTTTGAGGATTTATACTTTTCCTTGAATCTGAACTGTCGTCAATATCATCGGTTTCATCAGAACTGCTCGTTGTAGGACTACTGGAGTCGGAATGGTCCCAAGACATATCCCTACCAAAATCATTTCAATATTAACGCGCGTTTGAAAGTCACAAAAACGCTTCTACTACAACAATGGGGCCGAATGAATACAATCATGTAACTGACGCTGACGTTACAGTAAATTGCGAGAAAACGTTTTAACGTTTTAAATCAAAATAAATGGTGATAAAAAATCCTTTGTTATTATTATATGTTGACTCCTTTTTTTAAAATTTACTTTGAACTCCGTTAGTTTTATTACACGGCATTCGATAATATCCGGCCGACACATCGGACAACGGATGACTGCGACCAGATCTGATTGGTTAAAGTGGGAAATTCGCGCCAAGTTCAACGTCGGCTGCTCAGCCTCAGCAACTATGTGATAAATTTATGAAAGTAGACCACTGCGTCATTTTGCTCAAAAAACCAAAAAAGATGGATAAACGTTATGGATTGCTTCATTGGGAGGATCTGTACATAAATGTGATTGATCTAGAAACTGTGAAATATCCACGCAAAGACGTTTCAAATTACCGAGAAGGGGAGTATATCAAGGCAAATTTCAAAGGGAAGATATATGACGCTGTTATTAGCGAGATAAGCCGTGAGTATAAATAAAGAATAGATCTTTATGTAAATCGCTTCTTTTTTATATCATAGAAACTTGTTGATATTGGGAGTGGGGTGTTTTTCTAATATGCACTGACGCCTAGGTTGTCTTTGTACTGCAGCCCGGTTTTTTTTTCACCCAGCCAAAATGGCGGACATGCAGCGTATTTGCGATACGTTCCAGTGATTTTGATTCAACTGTATCGATGTTTTGACAAGTTGTTATTTGTCATTGATAACAGTCTGGCAGTGTTATTGTATGTCTATTTTAGCATATAAATGAATATAAAATTGGCAAACAGTGTGATCACTTTCAAATAAGAACCAGATTTGCAAATCTTGATCAATATGTTCTTTGGTCAGGGGTTGGTTGGTTGGAATGTTGTTTAACGTCGCATCAGCAATTTTTCAGCTATTCACGATGAGAGCAAGTTTATTAACCTCTAAGGATTAATCTAAGAACAAGGTTGTGTATGCGTGAGATGTGCGAATGTGTTTATGGTCTGCCTTGTACTAGCGCGCAGTCAGGGCGTCTTTTTGGTAAGGTACTAGTTCACCGAGTCAATATGCCGCAGACAAGCACACCACTCCCCCGGTCACATTATCCTGGCACCGGGTGAACCAGTCGATACTCTATCCTCTTTATACCGAGCGCCAGGCGAGAAAGCAGTATCTCAAATTTTAAAGTCTTATGTATGACCCGGCCGGGGTTCGAACCCACGACCTTCCGCTCTTGAGGCGAACGCTCTACCACTGAACCACCAGGGAAACAACCTGGAAATCTATATCGCAAAAAATTGCAATGACTGGATAAAGTCACATCGCAAATTGCGAAATTTTACTGCATAATTTCGTGGCCCGTGGCCTCATTAAGAGGAGGGACTACTGTATTACCTTATTTAGAAAAAAATTTATTATTTTAACAGAGGATCTTACAAATGTATATGTATGTTTATGGTTTAAATAAATACGTTATATATGTATATTTAGATGACAGAGGGTTTTTGGAAAGAAAGAAAAAGGAGAAACTGAAATTTACTTTTGAGTCTTCAGTGCTTCATTGTAAGTATAATTAGCTCACCTGAGCGCAAGGCTCATGTGATACCGCGATACTGTTTTTGTCCATCGTCCGTCTGTAAACTTTTCACTTATTAAACAACTTTTCCAGAACCATTGGGCAGATTTACCTGTCTTAATAATAAAATATAAAGAAAATATATTTATTTGGGGTTATAATAAACGTATTTTTGTTGGAACTTTCTAAACTTTGCACTTTTTGCTATTTTTAGCTGACCTGGTCAAAGGCCATGTGAGCTTGTGGCATAGCGAGGCTTGCCTTTGTGCATCCATCTGTAATAATGTTTAATAAAAATTGCAAATTTGGACTTAACATAACCCTGAGTCAGCAGCTTGCTAGCAGCTTTCCATGTACAAGAAAGTCTTCATATTTGTTTGAAGCTCTTGCATAGCATATAAGTTGAGACATGCATACTCCATATACTTGTATGTTATTTTTCAATAACTTTTATTTGTGATTTTGTCAAGGGGGAGACATATGTTTTTGTTCACAAAAACAATCTAGTTTTAATTCTTGTTAGAAACTACTGGGCCAATTTGAACCTTGCTTACTAGAAATGTTCCCTGGGTGGTTGGTCTTCTACCAAAATAATATCCAATGGGCAATGACCCCGCAAGATTTTCAATATGGCTGCAGGCCATGGCACCTTGATTGTCACAGGTTGATGGTCTTGGCACTCTGGTTCCCTCCACATTCCTGAACTGACCCATCTATTTATTTCAAAATGCTTCCATACAAATTAATCATAACAATAATATTTCTATATATTTTCCAAGCAAAGAGAGATACAAACAATGATGAGGGAAAACAATCTATCTCTGTCAAAAGATCAGCAGAAGATAACAAGGTAAGTCTATGGTTGTATATATGAATAGCATCAGACAAACTAAACATGCTCATTACCTTCTCCGACACTAGTTTCAACCATATGTATTTACATTTCGAATGTAGCCCCTTGAACTTTGGTAAACAAGATGCTTGCAATGCTTGATGAATACATTGTCCCACACGCTGACTTTTGACATTACATGACATCGTGAAATTGAAAACGTCACTAAAATCAAGAATGGCAGACGGAACAAAACCAAAACGAATTTTTTTATCACTCTATTTGATAATTCTTTTTTTGAGTGTTTGCCGGCCACTAAAGGGCATCATCATCATCATCATCATCATCATCCAACAACCACTTATTAATATTGTTGAAATTGACAGTTATCGAGCATTCTGAAATAAGCATCTTGAAAAATTCAGTAACAACTGGAATGCCTGCAATGCAATGTCACTCTGGTGTTTCAGTCTAACCATATATAATTCCTATTTTAGTATATATGGGAAGACTTGCAAATGTTATTGGTCCAGCAGAAAAGTTACTGGCTTCGGGCTATGGGACCAGCCTTAATTTCGAACACTGGCAACATACCTTTTTTTTTTTTTTTTTTTTTTTTGTCCGATCAGAAAAACAATATGGCCACCAGGTGGCCATTTTGAAATTGAAATCAAAGTTTGTGATCCCTACTTCTCAGCAACTACTGGAAGGATCTTTCTGAGATTTTGTATGCAGATTTCTCTTAGGTCCTTGTAGTGATAACATTTTTTTTGCCGATGTGAAAAACTATATCGGTGGCAGGCAACTTTGTGATAAGAGAAAAGATCATTCTTTAATAGATCAAATAAAGAGCAATGGATGGTGGGCGTCAAGATCCCTCTGGGATCTCTTGTTATTAATGAAATACATGTATTCCAATTTTAGAACAATGAAAATGTTGATGATGATATTAATAAAAATTCTTTTCTTCATGCTTAATCTGTGTTTTTGTATTTTTATACAATTGGCTGTTCTTTCAATTGACCCAACAACAAAAAATTTACACATTTGTGAGAATTTACATAACATTGGCAACCCAGCAACGTATTTTTTATTTCTAAAAAGATTTTAAAAAATGTAAATACTGTATAAAAATTGAATGTCATTTTGTAAGCATTTAAGGGGCTGGGTCACATTCGCATCACTTAATTTGAACGTGAACCAATGTATTCATAGCCTCTTGACTGCATACAAAATAACATTCAGTTCTGAAATGGGGTACCTATATAGGACAAAATCAAAATGTTGAGAAAAACAAACTTTTTCAGCAATATTGAGATACTAAATCTTTCTTTCAGACAACACAGCAGTTGAGAAAAGAGATTGAATCAAACTCAAATGATGCAAATCCACCAGCCAAAAAGAAAAAACCACCAGTATCAATGATAAGGAAAACCTTGACAGCTCTGAATTGCCCAAGAAAAAGAAAGCAAGTGACATCAGCGATGAGGTACATATCCCTTTCATTCATATGGGGCATTATTCAAAAATAGTTGCAAAAATTCACGGAAATCATTTGATTTATTTTTATTCTGTTCTTGGGAACTTGAATTTTACTAAACGAGCTTCAGGGAGCACAAGAGTAAACTTCCTTAAGCCAAAAGTGGATTTGAATGCATCGATCATGTTTAAATTATATATGGTTATTCTATAGTTTAGGAGAACAAGTTTAAAATCACTTTTATATTCCCAATGTGGCCTGGAAATGACCCCAGGGCAAGATCTCTATTCATCCAATGAACATTCATGTACATGACATGTAAGAACTTAAGGAGGTAAGATGATGTCACATTTTTCTGCCATTGTGGTATGAAACAAAAATTTGCATCACATGGTTTCCATTGTTTTGCACTAATTCTTTGTACATGTTGTATGAAAAAAAAAACTAGAATGTGTCTGTAAGACACTGATGCCCCTGCTGGGAGTCAAAGTACCTGGAAAACAACATTTTATCAAAGCGCCATAACTCTCAAAGTCCCCGGAAAACAATATTTAATCAAAGGGCCATAACTCTGTCAAATATGGCCGCAGGGCATGGAACTAAAACTTGATCTGTAACTTTTCACAACAAAGCCACATACCAAATATCAGAGCAATAGCTCAAAGCATAATGAAAAAAAACCCCGGAAAACAATATTTTATCAAAGGGCCATAACTCCATCAATTATGACCGCAACGGGGTGAAACTAAAACTTGATCTGTAACTCTTTATAACAAAGCCACATTCCAAATATCAGAGCGATATAGCTTAAACCATAACGAAAAACCTCGGAAAACGTCAAAATGACGGACAGACAAGGGTAAATCTATATGCCCCCGATCATTTCATGGCCGGGGCATAAAAACCAATTAAAATAAGTATATTAACATTACAGCATCAAGCCTTCCATGCTCGGGACCTAACAATTTGCTAGGTGTAATCCCAATCTTTATTACTCTCATTCTGGGACAAGGGCATTAATTGATGCCTTTGTTTGTTCCCGATCTTTATTTGCTATTGCACAATATTGACAATACATGCAGACACAGTAACGAAAATATACATAATTCAGGTTTGCAATAACTTTGTCCCAATATGAATTCCTCGTAATTAATATTTTTTCATTTAAATATTTATAGAATATCGAAAATATTTCAGTAAACAGATTGATATAAACATCTGGGCGAAATTTGGCTAGAAACCAAACAGCTCTGGCGAAAAAATAATCAGATTGAAATAGGTCTTCTACAACCAGTTAAAAAAAAATAAAATTCTACAACCAGTATTTCACACAAATAAACAGGGTTGTATTTCGCAAAAATAAACAGAAGTCTTCATGATAATTTACTAACAGTTATTACTTACCCTTGAAAACTTTAATATACACTTTATCTGGTGAGACCAGTTTGGTGAAGTCAACTACAAACTTTTACCAAGTTCTGTGTGCACCATGGTAGTGCTGCTCCATTGCTCCTTCTTAAGTCATATAGAGGCTGGACAATAACAATTATGTGACCTGGATTTGAAATTGCTCTTGTGACTGTGATGAACCTTTTGGTATTGCACATTGGTATCATCCAGTATGATTTATTCTTGTGACAGATAAACAAACAAGTTTAGGCCAAAATAAAAATATACTTTGTTTCCCCTTGCGCCACCGACCATTAAAAATTTTGCCAACTGAAAAAATTTTATTGAAAATATCCGCTGGCTTTTTTTTTTTTTTTTTTTTCCTTGCCGATGCCGCATCGATACTTTCAAGGTCATTTCTCTTTTCCCTTGACAATTTAGTCGCTAAACTTTGTTATCGAGACGCTTAAATTAAGACTATACAACATTGAAATGATACAAACGCCTTGGTGATTACGATGTTATAAACGCACAATTTTTACAAGTCTCTGGACTGTTTTTAATAATTATTTTCTGCCTGTCCGGCCGTGAATAGCTGAAATATTGCTGATGCAGCTTAAAACAATAATTCACTCACTCTGCCTGTCCGATGAATTAGAAGCACTTTCAAAATTATGGCCAGGAAAAATTGGCAGTGTCCGAAAACATAAGCTCAATTCACATTAAATTCACATGAGCAAATAATGTCTGTGTAAAAATTCATCTGGCTAATAATGTTTTACCTGACCGAATGTGTGTAAATCATCAACAAATTTCACAATGTCTGGTAGTAGAATTCACGCTTTCTAGGATGTGAGTTCGATGGCTCAGATAATTTATTTAATACTTAATTTTAAACATGTTAACATGTGTAAAATTATGTGTATGTTTTTAGGCTAAAAAAGTGGCTGCAGCAGACAAGAAAAAGAACAGAGAGCTTGCTGAGGAACGTCATCACACCTCCCTAGAAAAGTCTAGCAAAGTGCTTGAAACACAAAATCTAGAAAAAATGATGACAAGAGACCAAGAAGTAAAAAATGTTTTATTTCGAGTTGAAAACAAAGTAAGTTTTGGACTTTTTTGTTGTTAATTTCTCTTTTACTTTACACAAATATTTCTTGCTATAGAAATTTCACAATATATTTTAGTTGTCAGATTTCATTCATTTTTAGCTCACCTGGCAAAGTCATGTGAGGCTTAATTATGTCATGATAAAGCGTGCATCCTTCTGTCATCAACATAAATGAAATGTTGAGTTTGTAATGTACTATCGCCTTACAGAAGGGAAAGATACACCAAACTCTCCTTTTTTTTTTTTTTTTTTTTTTTTTTTCATCAGCAGATTGGATGCTGTGTTTGATTGCACTACTCTTAGAGATTATGAGACAGATTTTTACTAAACCTTTCTTGCACCCTTATTGCCACATATTAAAGGTGTGCAACTAAAGGGAGGGGAAGGGGCGGGGGTATTGATCAATCATCCAATGGATGACACTAATTCTAGTTTCATTCAGATTTACAATTTCATCAGTATTATCAGTGTTTATGTTAACATATGACAGATTATCATTGGAATAGGATGAATTAATATTTACTGGCTCATATCAAGAAATCCCTATTAAATACACATGTATGTGTAAGTGGCAAGACAAGTGCATATTATTAATATATAATCACATGAACCAATTTGTCATATTGAAAACCAATTTAAATGGATTTTATTGCTAGATAGAAACCCTTACAAGCATGGTAGATGCCTTCCTTGCCTGCAAGACTTGTGTCAAGAAAGCATACAAGGTATATATATAAAACAGTAAAATTGTAGAAATATGAAAAAGTGTTTTAACCATATGTCATGTATGTGATAGATACATATTAACTTTGAAATGAAACATGATGCTATATGCAAGCTATATTTTATAACTGCTGATACCAGTCTTAATCTTAAGAAGGTGGATTCATGACAAAGTCATCATGTATATTACAGATATATTTGTGCATGTAAAACATTCAGAATGATATTCACTTTGAGGATCGAAATATTTCATAGAAAAAATGTCTTTAGAATAGGTTTTTTTAAGTTCATATACATGTACGTATTTATTTCTTTTGTTTTGTAGAAACTTAACCAACCAGCATTGCCAGGAACACTATTTGGTACTGCATGTAGTATGTCTTCTCCATCTGGGTCTACATGCAGTATGTCTTCTCCATCTGGGTCTGCATGCAGTATGTCTTCTCCATCACAAAAATTGCCGGTTGTAGCATCAGTGGCCTCATTAAAACCAAAGTGCCTAATGCCGTGTTCAGATATTGATTCTGGTATGTATATATATATGATATATATTCATTTTGCAGTCAAGTATTTTGTTTTGTTTATGAACCTTGAAATATTGTATAATGCCATATATATTTGAGATTGACATAATAGAATCTCTTTCATTCAGATTATTATAATTAATTTAATAATTTAATTTATAACTATGTTGAAAAGTCAGCAGTTTTATGGTCATAAAATGTGTTGTTTTTTTTAATGCCACCTGGATTGACTGACCGGGGCATTTTATTTTTTCCTGTTTGTTGCTCTGTGCATCTGTCCATTCAAAACTTTTGAATCCATGGATGAATTGTAATGAAACTTAGTACAGTTGTTCAACATTTGAAGACAAAATCCTTGATACAGATTTCATATTGATAATCTTAATCTCAAAGTCCAGGTTAAACTTAGAGGTCAAACTCAAACTTGATCATTACTTTTTATTGGTGATAGCTGTTTTTTTTTTTTTTTTTTTAAGTACTGTTTTTGGAATAGTGCAATTTAGAAATTTCATGATTAAGTCAAATGTTTAACCATTCATGACACCTTTATAGTAAATCATATTTGGTCTATATAACTTTGGTTCATGTAATTTATATTCTTATTTTTTTTATGCACAAAAGACTTGGATATCCAACAGTCATTCAGTTCTATTCAGAAGCCATTTAGTTCTGTAACTGCAGACAATGACGGTAAATATATAAATAGAAATACAGCTTAAACCATACTTTTCAAAATCTGTAACAAACAACTTGGACAAATCACTGTCAGTGTCACAAATATGATAAAAATTTTGTTAATTCGTCTTTTATAAATTACTGTGTAGTCTTGAAAGGTTGGAAACATGCAAGTGGTAAAGAGCATGTATTATGTTATATTTTGGCTCAGGATGTATACTCTTTTACCTCTCTTTAACTTGTTTTGTGGCTTGCCATATGCAAGAAAACAGTATTTCTAAAAATATGTTATTTTCCTTCACCAATTAAACTCGTTCAATTTCAATATTAACTGAATAAAGCTTGAAGTTATGTAAACCTGACCAACCAATGCTAAATGTGAAGAGAAAAAATAAGTATATACATAAGTATTTGTATTTATACTATGCATTTTCTGCAGATAATAAAAGCAAAGAAGTTGTAGAGACTGTAAAATCAATTGAAGAAGTCCAGACTGTAGACAGCGATACCTGTAAGTCTTAATTATATAATGAAGGTCTTTTAATTTTAGTCCCCTCCCCCATAAATCAGAGGTGGACTATAGTTTTCTTCTGTTCATCTGTCCCGAGTTTTCCACACTTTTTTCCCTATACTTGCAGGTATTTAAATATTTGTTATATATCTTTGTTAAGACAAGATACCATTTATGTTAAAAGTTCAATGTTGATTGACCTATACATATAGTTTTGTGAGAGTTACATGTATGACCCTTATACTGGAAATTGTATATTTAAAGAAATTTTTCAGTTTTCTGCACTTTCATTTTATGGTTACAAATATTCAAATGATATATTTGACATGTTTATTTTCTATGACAAAGTACAGTTTAAAGTTTGAGAAACCTGTTGATTGACTTAGTTTTTTGAGAGTTATGGAACCTTAGAAATGAGAAATTTCACAAAATTATATTCAAATGATATATTTGACATGTTTATTTTCTATGACAAAGTACAGTTTAAAGTTTGAGAAATCTGTTGATTGACTTAGTTTTTTGAGTTTTGGAACCTTAGAAATGAGAAATCTCACGAAATTGTTATTAGTTTTCCACACTTTCTTTCCTTACATGTATGTTTAGAGGTATATTTTTCGAAATTAAGGCAAGTTGTTGATCTTAAGTCTTTATTATTTTTTGCAGCTTTGGTATATGTAGGGGAATCAAGATATGGTGTTAGGGTAAAAGCTGTAGATTATCAAAGATGTCTACTGACAGCAAAGTCAGCAGAAAAGTTGGCTTTAAATCTTATAGAGTTTATCCTCAGTAAGGAGGAAATAAACTCTATAAGTGTATATGGGAACGTGCAGCACAAACTCCTTCCCATGGAAGAAAGCAAAAGGGAGGCCTTGAGAAGTAAGTTTTATTGTGTTTTTTTTTTTGGGGGGGGGGGGGGTCAAAGGGTCAAAATTTGATTTACTAAAAATACATTTCTCTCAGAGGTGCAACAGTATATTCGTGGGATGTTAAGTCATATATAATACCGAAATTGTACTGGTCAAGAGATCTGGATTTTGTTCCAATTCACTTTTAGTCCTGTACTTCCATTTTAAATTGCACATATAAGCTAGTGTCCTTAAAAGGCAAAGATATTGATCTGAAAGTTCATCAGTTTGATAATTAATATAAATGGTTAATTATCCCCTCGCCCAACGAAGTTGGCGGAGGGGATATAGCAATGGGTTCATCCGTCCGAGCTTGGTTAACCTTTGCGTTAATGTCCATTTCTCAGGAACTATAAGTTGGTTGGTCATGAAACTTTATATGTGATTAGGTTATGGGGAGTACTACACCACCTGGGGAAAAGTAGGTCACCCTGACCTACATTTCCTGCTTGAATGTCTTCAGTTAGACTTTGTGTTGAGGTCTGTTTCTCAGGAACTATAAGTCCCTTCATCATCAAACTTCATCATATGTGGATTAACCTTGGGGAGTACTACACCACTAGGGTAAAAGTAGGTCATTGTGACCTACATTTTCTGCATGAATGACTTTGGTTATACTTTGCATTTAGATCTATTTCTCTGGAACTGTAAGACACTTCATCATCAAACTTCATATGTGCATTAACCTTGAAGATTACTACACCATTAGGGTGAAAGTAGGTCACTGTGACCTACATTTTCTGTATGAATGACTTTAGTTAGAATTTGCATTTAGGTCCATTTCTCTGTAACTATAAGACACTTCATCAGACTTCTTATGTGGGTCAACCTTGGGGAGTACTGCACCACTAGGGTAAAAGTAGGTCACTGTGACTTGTATGTTCTGTATGAATTGCTTGGTTAATCTTTTTCATTTTGGTTCATTTCCCAGGCGGGGGTATATGTCTTTCATTTTGGTCCATTTCCCAGGAGGGGGTATATGTATGTTTCACAAACATTCTATAGTTGTTTTTATTTTTATTTTATTATTTTTTTTTTTTTATTGTTTTGCAGGTTGTATATTCAGCAATTTCACCTGTAGTGAATCTGATAAAACACAGATATGGGGGAGCACCGTGAGAGCAGTGAATGACAAAATCAGGAAAACTAGAGGCTCCCAGGAGCCTGTATAGCTCACCTAGGTAGAGTTGTTGCAGAATGAAAATCAACAGATTGTCTAATGTTTAAATAAATGCTTGAAATTTATTACACAATATTTATTTCTATCACAAAATTTCAATATTATTTCCTTTAAAAACTAAACCATATTTCAAAATTTTGAGACAATACATCCAAGTATCGTCGACTTTTCATGTATAATACCTGAGAAATTTTCCTTATCCAAAAACTGGTCAATGGACCATGAAATTATGGTCAAGGACAAAAGCCATAAGGCAGTCTGACTGATGTACTATCCAAGATCAAGCTATATACCAAATATCATTGACCTACCATTGTAGTATTTGAGATTCAGAGAAACTAACCTAATCCAAAAAGTTCAACATAGTCACTGGAGGGTTAAGTTTAGGTCAAAGACAAAAGTCATATGGCAGACTGACATGTACTCTCCAAGACTAAGACACATACAAATATCATTGCAATTGGCCAAGTGGTTTCACAGGAGTTGATTTTTAAATGCAGATGTTATTTTAAAATACCAAATGTAAAGACCCAAATGACTATTGTGGCCGAGTTTGGTTCCAATTGACTCAGTAGTTTCAGAGAAAAATATGTATGAACTTATTTTCCCATAGGGTCCAATGTTAAAATATGTTTTCCACTGACGGCCATCTTGGATTTTGTGTGGCCCTCAAAAACACCAATGTTGTAGGGTGCCACCCAAAGACTATTGTGGCCAAGTTTGGTTCCAATTGGCTTAGGGGTTTTAGAGAAAAAGATCTTTGATATTGTTCCCATAGGGTCCAATGTTAACCTATGTTCCCCGCTGGCCGCCATCTTGGATTAGGTGCAGAATTAAAAAAACACTATTTTCAGAAGGTACCATCTAAGGACTACTGTGACCAAATTTGGTTCCAATTGGCTCAGTAGTTTCAGAGCAAAATATCTTTGAACGTATTTTCCCATAAGGTCCAATGTTAAAATATGTTCTCTGCTGGCGGCCATCTTGGATTTGGTGTGGCCCTCAAAAACCGCAATGTTATAGGGGCCATCCAAAAACTATTGTGGCCAAGTTTGGTTCCCATTGGCTAAAGGGTTTTAGAGAAAAAGATCTTTGATATTGTTCCCATAGGGTCCAATGTTAACCTATGTTCCTCGCTGGCCGCCATCTTGGATTAGGTGCAGACTTAAAAAACACCAGTTTCAGAAGGTACCATCTAAGGACTACTGTGACCAAGTTTGGTTCCAATTGGCTCAGTAGTTTCAGAGAAAAATATCTTTGAACATATTTTCCCATAGGGTCCAATGTTAATCTATGTTACCCGCTGGCGGCCATCTTGGATTAGGTGCGGACATGTCGGACACAATTTTAAAGTAGACCACCCAAGGACTGTTGTGACAAAGTTTGGTTGCAAATGGCCCAGTGGTTTCTGAGGAGTTGATCTTTAACGACGGACGGACGACGGACGACGACGACGACAACGACGACGACGACGACGGACGCAAAGTGATGGCAAAAGCTCACATGGCCTTTTAGGCCAGGTGAGCTAAAAAGAACTAAAAATCATTAAATTCATGATTTCACTCATCATTAAAGTCTATTTCATTTCAACTTAGTATTTATATTTTTTGTGATATTTCTTATTGTCTCACTGCAATGAAGGAGCAAAAGTGAGAGCGAGACATAGGTGTAACTTTTTCGTCGACATTGGTGGTGTTGTTAAGTTTCAATGTTAAGTTTTTGGTAGACACGTACAGCAAGACATACGTGTAATTCTTGTTGTTTAAAAACATGCATTCATTTAAGTTATCTCAACAAAGTTGGGAAGAACTATTGGTGTACGCTCTGCGTACATGTGTGCATCGGCACACACAGTTAGATCTATGTAACCAATAGGCGAGGTAGAACCATGAAACTATATGAAGGTTCAAAAAGTTTAAAGGTTTTTATAGTTTTATAATTCCACTCAATGGAATACCAGCGGAATGCCATTGGGATACCAGTGGAATGCCAATGCAATACCAGCAGAATGCCAATGGAATACCAGCGGTAAAATTTAACTCTTTTTCACCAGGAATGCCATTGGTATACCAGTGGAATGCTGGTGATCTACCAGTGGACTGCCACTTGGGTTCCAGTGGCATACCAGTGCAATTCCATTGGTTTACCAGTGGAATTCCAGTGATTTCCACTGGTGAAAAGTTAAATTTTACTGCTGGTATTCCAGTGGCTTTTCCACTGGTATTCCAGTGGAAATTCCACTGGAATTTTGAGTACATTTTCACTGGGGCTGTTATATGCTTAAATATTTTCTTTAAATTGCACTGTTTTCATAACTTAATTAAGGATGATCCAAGTCTTGGATTGAAACTCAAATGAATGAATTCAAAGACGAGTGGTTTATGGGTATTTTCAAAAGTCTACAGCCAGGGAATTTTGAAACATATTATATAAAAATGTAAAAACATTAAGATGATAAAAATGCCACCAAGAAAATTTTGAAATTCAGGTAAAGGAAACTTATGATGTTCATTTTAAATATTCTTTGAAGATTTGCCCCATAGATTTATATGAATGGCCCATAAAAATTGCAAATGTCCCATTGAACTAAAAGGAAATGGGGTCATAATTTCATTGGGAAAAATTTTAATCCCAATCACTGAAACAACCAGAGGCTCAGTGTGGCTGAGCCTGTATCGCTCACCTGACTAAAATGCTTTTAAAGCAAATTTGTATTCCAGTGATGAAAAAATGCACTGTTTATATCAGACAGAATGGCTAAGGAAATCACTGTAGAACTATATGTACCATTCACAGCTTTTTCAATCTGATTAAAATCACATCTCTCACTTGCTTCCCCATTTTTTGATATAAGCGCGGAGTGGGAGATCTGAGGAAACACCGTTTAGGGGCATATGTGAATGAGCCATTGTTGTAACATTTATTGTCCAATGAAATTTCAGCTTCCGAGATTTTGAAAGTGTTTTGCTTTTATTGTAAATGAAACGGGCAATTTGAATTTGTCAATCTAAGTAAAGGACCTTCCATACATCATTCCCATAAAGTTTGGTTCAATTTGCTTCAGTAGCTTTAGAGGAGATAGCAAATATATGCTATTCCCATAGGGTTAAACTATGTTCTGTGCTGGCAGCCATCTTTTTTGGCGGATCAAAAAAATGTCCACAATCTAAGTAAAGAACCATCCATACATCATTCCTGTAAAGTTTGATTCAATTTGCTTTAGTAGCTTCAAAGGAAATAGCAAATATATGCTTTTCCCATAGGGTCCAATGTGAAACAATGTTCTCCACTGGCAGCCATGTTTTATGGCAGATCAGGAAAATTTTGGCAATCTATGTAAAGGACCTTCTAGACATCATTCCTGTAAAGTTTGGTTCAATTTGCTTCAGTCATTTCCGAGGGCATAGTCAAAAATGCGTTTTTCCCATAGGGTCCAATGTTAAACTATCTTCTGCCCTGGCGGCCATGTTTTTCGGCGGATCAGAAAAATTTTGGCAATCTAAGTAAAGGACCCTCTATACATCATTCCTGTAAAGTTTGGTTCAATTTGCTTCATTCATTTCTGATGACATAGTAAAAATGCGTTTTTCCCATAGGTTCCAATGGTAAACTACCTTTTGCGCTGGCAGCCATGTTTTTTAACCAATCAGGAAAATTTTGGCAATTTATGTAAAGGACCTTCTATACATCATTCCTGTAAAGTTTGGTTCAATTTGCTTCCCAAGCTTCAGAAGAAATAGCATATATATTCTTTTCCCATAGGGTCCAATGTTAAACTATCTTCTGCGCTGGCGGCCATGTTTTTTGGTGGATCAGAAAACTTTTGGCAATCTAAGTAAAGAACCTTCTATACATCATTTCTGTAAAGTTTGGTTAAATTCGCTTCAGTCATTTCTGAGGAGATAGCCAAAATGCGTTTTTCCCATAGGGTCTAATGTTAAACTATGTTCCACGCTGGCAGCCATATTTTTAGGCGGATCAGAAAAATTTCGGCAATCTTTGCATAAGACCTTCCAAACATTATTCCTGTAAAGTTTAATTGAATTCGCTTCAGTTGTTTCAGAGGAGATAGCCAAAATGTGCGTTTTCCCATAGGGCCCAATGTTAAACTTTGTTTGGCCCTGGCGGCCATTTTTTTTGGCGGATCAGAAAAGTTTTGGCAATCTTAGTAAATGACCTTGCATACATTATTCCTGTAAAGTTTGGTTCAAATTGGCTCAGCGGTTTCAAAGAAGATAGCAAATATATGCTTTTCCCATAGGGTCCAATGTTAAACTATCTTCTGCGCTGGCGGCCATGTTTTTTGACGGATCAGAAAAATTTTGGCAATATAAGTAAAGGACCTTCCTTACACCATTCCTGTAAAGTTTGGTTAAATTTGCTTCAGTCATTTCTGAGGAAATAGTCAAAAATGCATTTTTCCCATAGGGTCCAATGTTAAACTATCTTCTGCGCTGGCAGCCATGTTTTTTGGCGGATCAAAAAAATTTCGGCAATCTAAGTAAAGGACCTTCCATACATCATTCCAGTAAAGTTTGGTTAAAATTGGTTCAGGGGTTTCAGAGGAGATAGCCAAAATGTGAAAAGTTTACAGACGGACTGACAGACTGACAGACTGACGGACGGACGGACTGACGGACGGACTGACTGACGGACGACGGACGCCGAGTGATGGCAAAAGCTCACATGGCCTTTAGGCCAGGTGAGCTAATAATGTGTATGATTTTATTTAACAGGTAATTAGAAAATTGAAACAGTTACTGGTAATATGGATCTAATGTTCAATCATTAGTAAACTTTAGACTTTTTTGTATTTCTCTTGTGGGACTGGTCAGTTGTAACTTTTTCCTATCTGACAAGCCAATCTACCTGTCTGGGACAGTTGAACAGTCCTTAATGTCGAGCAATGACTTGTAAACATAAATGGTAGCTTATCACAGGAAAACTAATTGCAAATAATTATACATTACAGTGGCAGCAAAAGACTTGAGAGGAGGATTGAACACTTGGAAAAAGAGATTAAAGATCTTAGGTCTTCAATGAAAAGCCTGAAAAGGAAATTTACTGAATTTTCAACAAATCAGGACACCCCAGTGAAAAATCTCGCAACATCAACAACAAGTTCAACAATGGCCTCTAGTATTGACAGTACTGTAGGAGTTGACAGTATGCTCAAAATTGTCGAGCATATTACTGGAACGTCTGAGAAGGAGGTCAATGAATGCATCAGACAAATAGCCATGTCAGTTTTCTCCATTCAGGATCTGGTCTCTTGTTCAAGGACAGGGAAGAAAACCACCCATTCACCAGGAAATTGTCCAAGGCCAGCTCTGGACCATGAAAAAATGAAGCTGGTTGAAAAAGCAGTGATTTTGAAGTGCTCCATCAGCATGGAACTTTTTAAAAAGAAGTTTGACAATCTAGTTAAAATGATTAGACGCAGCAACAAAGCTGCGTCTAATTGAGAGACTATAATAATTCAGACCTGTGTGATCTAAATTTAACTTTTTGAAATTTATTGTAGTATTTACAATTTCCCAAATATTCCAATATAATTCAAATTTTTATGTGAACATAGATAGTATTTTTCTGAAAATTATAAGTAAACCATTTTTATATCTGCTCATATAATGCATAAATTTTAAAATATTGTAAATGTTAATACATGTGTAAGCCGATTCATCTTCCTTTCATCTTTTTTTACATTTGTAACTTTAATATGTGTTATGTACAAGAGATCTGATACATGGATTTTAATTATGTAGTAAATAAATTAACATTGCAATTGTTTAAACCTGTCTATTTTAACCAGAGATGTTTTCAATTGTCTTTTTTGCTCCATGCTCCATAGTACTTTTTTTCCCATATATCTGTTGTTAAAATCTCTTTTTAATTCTGCAAGAAGGAACTCTTTAATTGTTCTGGAACTGTTCATGAACATTAGTTCAAGAACTGTTCTTGAACAACAGTTCCAAAAAATTTGTCTCATTTAACATTCAAGAACTGTTCTTGAACTGTTCAAGACCCAATCAGGGACAGTTCAAGAACAGTTCTTGAACCAACCTTCTTGAACACTTCAAGAACTGTTCATGAACATTAGTTCATGAACTGTTCTAGAACTGTTCATGGGTAATAGTTCAAGAGCAGTTCTTGAATATCTAGTTCCAGAACTTTTGTCTCATTTAACGTTCAAGAACTGTTCTTGAACTGTTCAAGACCCGATCAGGGACAGTTCAAGAACAGTTCTTGAACCAAACTTCTTGAACAATCCAAGAACATTTCTTGAACTGTTCTAGAAATTTTCATAGGGGATACCATAAGCTCACATGACCTTTGGTCAGGTGAGCTAAAAACAGAGACCTGGGAAAAAAAAAGTTTACAAGATAAATGATAACAGGGATTTTTCTGGGTATCCACAGGGTCCGGTAAAGGGACCCATTCCCAATGCAAAAAAACATACATTTTTCCCAATTCTGTAGTAAAAAATTCCCTATTAGCCATGTTTATCAAGATCATCAACATCATATTTGGAGGATATCTAGTTTTGATAACGATTTCAATCTATATTAACCCACATTTTCTTGGATGATTTATATAGAGACAAAAGAGACAGCACTATTTTGCTGTGAACACCGATATAATTTGTTCAATAACCAGTATTCTAGTGGTCTAGAATTTCTAATAGTAATATGTTGTGATTTTTCCCAAAATTACATTTTTGTTGAGCATTTTCCCAATTTCATCCCAAGGTCCTTTTCCCAAAAAGATCAGAAAAATCCCTGGATAAGAGGAATTAGGAATGGAAAATACAAGTCTAAAATAGAATAATTTTATAAATTCAACACGTAATGAGGTATCCAATGAGATTGCATATCGCTGGTCACGTGAAGGTCACTGCGTATCCTGGTTTTGAAGACGAAGGTCATATTTCATATTGTTTCATCATTTCGTGATTTTTGCATCGTTATGAGGATTTTTTGTAACCATCTCCAGCATGGTGAACTTATTTACCATCTCGCACAGCGAATGGTAATTTTTTTGTACACCATAACTCCTCAGGAGGGTGTATAATATAGTGACTTTACTACGGGTCAGTGGTCCTAGATCAAGGCCATCATGGCGGATCGGGAAAAGTTGAAGGACAATGTCAAGGGCAGCTCAGCTGAATTGACCATAAATGAAGTTTCATTGGCCTCAGGCAGCAAAAACTTTATTTGTTTGGACTCTGGATTGGATTTTAATCCATCCAACGGCGATATTTTTGAGGCCACAGTTACGAATCTAGAGTCGTCTTTAGATAGAGCATCTACAACACAGAGTCGCATAAATTATGCAAATGAGGCAGAAATCTTGCAGCGTTCGAGATCTGAACCGGAAGTCTCGTCCCGTTTGATATTTTCAAATTCTACTTCCGGCGATGCGGTTGTCAACAAACTTTTGGCACAGAATCAACTTTTGATTTCAAAACTCTGTGAATTCTCATCACAAGGACAGTTTCCTAGGTGTCAAGATGAATCATTGGAATCCGATGGTTTTGAGGACGAGATAGTAGAGGTAGATCCTCCTGAGAACATACAAGATACATCGGAAGTGCTAGATTCTTTACTTACCGCTGGCGACGGTACTGATGATGACGATGATCTTTTGGCCTCTCTGGCAGAGTTTAATCGGTCGGAGGAATTATCTGGACCCAAAATAAACACTAAATTTGCAGGAATAGTAAATAGTGGTATCAGATCAAAAATTGATGACTCAAAAATCAAACCACTAACAGATAAATACAACAAGCCAGAGAACTGTTCTAATCTAGTAGTTTCAAAAGTGAACTCTGGGATTTGGAATAAATTAAATAACTCTGCTAGGGACACAGATGTAAAACTACAGCGAACTCAATTCCTGCAGACTAAAGCAATGGCTCCTTTGTTGTACCTAACAGACATGTTGATTGAACACTCCAACAACAAAATGCCTATGACAGTTGAACAACTCCGTAAAGCATCAACTTTAGCCCTCGACAGTTACAAGTTGGCTCAGTTGTCTTTTACAGATCTAACCTTTAGACGTCGTTATTTCATTGGCCGTAGTTCACAGGCCAGTGACTATTCAGAGTTATTTAGCAGAGACAATCCTGTTACTGACAAATTATTTGGTGATAACATTATGCAATTAGTTGAAAAAATTGATGCCGAAAATCAGTTGCCACTAAGATCAGCAAACCCAAGTTTCATGCAAAACAGAAAAGGTTTACAGGAACTAAATCTCACAGTTCATCTGGATTTAAGTCCGTATATAGATCAAATCAAGATACAAGATACAAACCATACTTCAAGCCATCTTCTGGGAAATATGGTTCTAAACCATTCTCCGCTAAAGCTAACCCAAAGCAAGGGAATTTTTTAGATCAGCGCCACAACAAACGGAGACAAAAGGATTAGACAAATTTACAGTAAGTACGGATAGATACCATGACACTATTGTTCACAATGTTCATAATACACCTGATAACTTTAAAGGGGGTAAGATAACATCTTATCGCTCTGCGTGGTTGGACGTAACATCAGACAAGTGGGTCCTAGATGTAACCAAAGGTTATAAAATTGAGTTTTCCAGTGAACCGTTACAATTCAAACTTCCCAATTTGAGTTTTTCACAGCAGGAATATGATATTATTGACAATGAGGTCAACAAACTTGCCAAGAAACAGGTTGTTGAGTTATGTGACATGGATGTTAATACATGTACATATGAATATATTTTCGGTATTTTTATTCGTCCTAAAAAAGATGGATCCCATAGACTCATTCTCAATTTAAAATCTTTGAATGAACACATTGAACATCTACACTTCAAAATGGAAACTCTTAAGTTTGCCATAACGTGTGTTAAAAAAGATGTTTGGTTTGCCTCGGTTGATCTGAAAGATGCCTATTATTCTGTGCCCATCCATTCAAGTAGTAGACCGTTCTTGAGGTTTATTTGGAACGGTAAAAAGTATCAGTTTACCTGTTTACCAAATGGATTGTCATGTGCCCCACGTGTTTTCACCAAACTGCTCAAACCTGTGTATTCCACTTTACGAAAAATGGGACATGTCAACGTTGCATACATAGATGACAGTTTGCTAGTTAGTGATAGTTATTCAGAATGTGTACAGAACATTAATCATACAGTGTCAATTTTCGATCATTTGGGATTTACGGTCCACCCGGACAAATCAGTGTTGAAACCAACTCAATCTATCACTTTTGTTGGTTTCGTTTTAGATTCTCGTAGTATGACAATTCGTCTCACAGAGGAGAAAGCAAATAGAATTGTGTCCGATTGTGAAAAATTATTGCATAAATGTGAAGTTTCAATTCGTGATTTTGCACAAATTATAGGGAAATTTGTAGCCAGTGAACCTGGTGTGGAACATGCTGCTTTACATCTTAAATCTCTTGAACTTGAAAAAGAGAAACAGCTGAAAAAATTTTCTGGAAATTTTGATACAAAATTTCAACTTTCTGAAAATGTTAAACACGAATTGCATTGGTGGATAGATAATGTGCATACCACCTTTAAACCCATATTCCGTCCACCACCAGATATAGAACTTGAAAGTGCAGCTCAAATTATGGCTGGGGTGGAGTCTCAAAAACTGATAATTTGAAAACTGGTCGGTTTTGGTCCTACGAGGAACAACACCATCACATCAATGTACTTGAACTTAAAGCCATTTTTCTCACTTTAAAGTGTTTCTGCTCCTCACGTTCTAATGTACATGTCCGTTTGTACTCGGACAATACAGTTGCCGTCAATTATATAAATAAACAAGGTGGGCGGAAGGATATGTTAAATGACTTAACTAGAGACATTTGGATTTGGTGCATCAAACGCAACATTTGGATAAGACCTTACCTATTACCACCGAAAAATCTTCTACAATTGCCAACTCGTCCATTTCAAACCCACCCACTCACAAAACTGCGGATGGGTGTTTTCATGTTATCCGGACATGCCTCGGAAGTCAGCAAATTCCAGAGGACACTATCAATATTATCGAAGCATCCTGGAGAGATTCCACAAAAAAACAATATAGGTGTTATTTCAAACAATGGTTGCTATTTTGTGGTAAAAGGAAAATTACTCCACTTACAACATCTATACATATAATTTTGGAATTTTTAACGGAATTATTCCAGTCTGGTAAAGGTTACAGTGCCCTAAATACTGCCAGGTCAGCCTTATCTTCAATGTTATCATTCAATTCTAATGTTTTCAGTGGAAAGATTGGAGATCATCCACTTATTGTTAGATTTATGCGAGGTGTTTTCAACCTACGCCCATCATTACCTAAGTACACTGCTACCTGGGATGTAAATATTGTATTGAAATATATTAGTACTTTGGATCCTGTATATACTCTTAGCCTTAAAACGTTGACCTTTAAACTAGTGACTCTCTTGGCCATACTGACAGCTCAACGCATACAAATGTTGGCCAAAATAAAAGTCAGTGATGTACATGTTTGTGCTTCGGAGATAAACATTTCATGCAGTGCTATATTAAAGACCTCTAAACCTGGGAAACATTTATCTAACATTCATTTACCAGCATTTTCTACTGATGACAGTGTTTGCGTAGTACGAACAATGTTGGAATATTTATCGAGAACAAAAAACATAAGACCGAACAATGTTGAACAACTTTTAATAAGCTTCAGCAAACCATATCAGGCTGTCACATCTGCAACAATTGCAAAATGGGTAAAGACTACACTAGGATTAGCCGGTGTTGATATCTCAGTGTACAAGGCCCATAGTACACGGGCAGCTACAGCTTCAGCTGCCAGCATGTCTGGCCTAAATATTCACGCCATCCTCAAATCTATTGGATGGTCAAATGACTGTACTTTTAGAAAATTTTACCAAAAACCTGTCACTAGACAATCTTCAACAGAAACTTTAAGTCACAATATATTAAAATCTTTTTCTGACTTGTTTACATGATCATGATGTAACTATTACAGTTTTGACAATGTATTTGTTGTTTACATGTTACAATATGTACATAAAGGTGATGGGACAAAACTTAGTTTTGTTTGTGTTTATTTACTTATTTGTAATATGTCTGTAGAACTCTAAAATCTCATTGGATACCTCATTACGTGTTGAATTTATAAAATTTACTAATTAAATGAATCTGATAAGATGATATTTGATTATAATTTTATAAATTCAACGTAGTAATGAGGTATCAAATGCCCACCCTCTATTTTTCCCACCCTTGGGCATGTTGGGTTTCTACAGCCATATTTTGACTCTAAAGTGTGACCTTCACGTGACCAGCGATATGCAATCTCATTTGATACCTCATTACTACGTTGAATTTATAAAATTATAATCAAATATCATCTTATCAGATTCATTTAATTAGTAAATTAAATACAATAAACTGAATTGTAGGACATTTCCTTAACCCTTAGGCAGCTGCGTGCGACAATAGTCATGCTGGAAAAACAGGCTAGTAATGCTGAGCAAAACAATAGTCCTCTTTATTCCAGTACATTGTATATTCATCATTATTCAAGTGTATTGGATATTCATCACTATTCAAGTGTATTGTATATTCATCATTATTCAAGTTCATTGTATATTCATCATTATTCAAGTCCATTGTATATTCATCATTATTCAAGTGTATTGTATATTCATCATTATTCAAGTGTATTGTATATTCATCATTATTCAAGTACATTGTATATTCATCATTATTCAAGTCCACTGTATATTCATCATTATTCAAGTCCAATTGTATATTCGTTATTATTCAAGTGTATTGTATATTCATCATTATTTAAGTGCATTGCATATTCATCATTATTCAAGTCCATTGTATATTCATTTTTATTCAAGTCCATTGTATATTCATCACTATTCAAGTCCATTGTATATTCATTATTATTCAAGTCCATTGTATATTCATCATTATTTAAGTTCATTGTTCAAGTTCATATCTGGAATAGTAGGACATTTCCTTAAGCCTTAAGCAGCTGCGTGCGACAATAGTCGTGCTGGAAAAACAGGCTAGTAACGCTAAGCAAAGCAATAGTCGTCTTTTTTCCAGTATATTTATTATTATTCAAGTACATTGTATATTCATCATTATTCAAGTTCATTGTATATTCATTACTATTCAAGTACATTGTATATTCATCATTATTCAAGTGTATTTTATATTCATCACTATTCAAGTACATTGTATATTCATCATTATTCAAGTGTATTTTATATTCATCACTATTCAAGTACATTGTATATTCATCATTATTCAAGTGTATTTTATATTCATCACTATTCAAGTACATTGTATATTCATCATTATTCAAGTACACTGTATATTCATCATTATTCAAGTTCATTGTTTATTCATCATTATTCAAGTCCATTGTATATTTATCATTATTCAAGTATATTGTATATATTGTATTCAGTCCAAAGGTCTCCAAATAATTATATCACTAATGAAGGTCTGAACCTGACAATTAAGATTGACAAAATGACTATGTTGCAATGTTATTATATCTGAACTAAAATTCATATGCATAAATATTCCAAGCTTTATAAAAACTGTAGAGATAATAAAACGTAGTCTAGCTTATAATTTATTTTTTGCAAGAACAATTGAACTGTAAAATCATGAGTTCTAAAGATTTTTCAAAAATAACTAAACTATTATTTAGAACCATGTATACAAAAGAGGAAATAGTTGGCTGTTCAGCTACTGGATTTTCGGGTCGAAATGCCATTGATCAAAAAGAAAAAAAGAAAAAAAAAAGAGGTTTTAATAGGTACAGACTTGGTATAAATATTATTGCCAAGGAATTTGTAAGGGGTATACTGGTTCCACCTTGTCTGTCAGGATGCACACACTTGTCTGTCCTTCCAAGTTTCAACCCAGTCTGGGTTCGAACCCACAACATCCCAGATGCGCATTCTATACCTTCATATTGATTTTAACAATTTTTATAATAGTTATGGAACTTGGACTTTTAAGGTAAATGTTATTTATAAAGTTTATGTTGTCATTTCAGGTATTTGGCAAGATATAATAAAGAATAAGGAGTTGATAAGGAAAAGACATTTGGAGAATATTCACATTATTACTGACATAACAGATGGTGCAATATACAAAAAATGCTTTAAAACTTGGGCATAGCCTAAAAAATGTGCTAGGTACAAAATTTCAGAAGCAATCAAGGAAAACGACAACGCAAAGAAACAGGAGACAGACAATTTCTTGGCTCTGTATAAACAAGAATGGAATAATGACATTTCTGCTCTTGCCTCATCTTCACTTGAAGATAAAAAGTACAATAAGCAACAGCTTCTGCCACTAGTAGCTGATGTTGTTAAATTTAATACCTACTTGAAAGAAAGGGCCGCTTTCCTTACTGAGCAGATAAAAGACAATATTGCATTGTATCCTGAATTGGCGAATATTTGTTTGGCCCAGGTTATATTATTTAACAGGCGCAGAAGTGGAGAGGCAGAAAGAATTAGACTGGATCAGTACAAGGATACTTTAAAAAGGGGAAGTGGGGAGCCAGACCCTGTAGTCTTGAGTACTTTGAATGAATTTGAAAAGAACCTATGCAAAAGTCATCTCAGAGTGGAAATTAAAGGCAAAAGAGGAAGAAAAGTTACAGTACTGTTCACCAATGAAATGAAGAAGAACATTGAAATTTTATGTGCCAGTAGAGAAAAGGCAAATGTAAATCAGGCATATTTGTTTTCAAAACAAATATGGAAAACAATGGATTATTCCATTTTACCCAAAACATATGAGTTTATTATTGTTTTTTAGACTTGCAAAGGAAAAAGAAACTGAAACAAGAGGCCCAATAGGGCCTGTCCCGCTCACCTGGGCCATTTACAGCACCAAAACACAAGAAATACTACATTTAAGGAGCAATAACTCTGATGTGGATATTTAGATATTTATGAAACTTGCTACTCACATCTGTGACCTTGACCTTCGAACCAATGACCATAATCTATATATTAAAATGATCATTGCACCAATACCAACAATATTCTAATATACATGCCTATACAAAAAGATAATGAACCTTTTTGGTATTAATTTGCAAATGTGACCTTGACCTTTTGACCCATGACCTTTTTCTATACATCAAAATGATCGTCTTATCAATACCTACAACATTCTTATATACATGCCTATACAAAAAGTTCATAGTTTTCAAGATAATGAACCATTTAAGTATTCTTTCGCATCTGTGACCTTGACCTTTGAACCAATGACCTTAATCTATATATCAAAATGATCGTTACATCAATACCTACAACATTCTAATATACATGCCTATACAAAAAGTTCATAGTTTTCAAGATAATGAACCATTTTGGTATTGTTTTGCTACTGTGACCTTGACCTTTGGACACATGACCTTTTTCTATACATCAAAATGATCGTTGTATCAATACCTACAACATTCTAATATACATGCCTATACAAAAAGTTCATAGTTTTCAAGATAATGAACCATTTCAGTATTCTTTCGCATCTGTGACCTTGACCTTTGAACCAATGACCTTAATCTATATATCAAAATGATCATTACATCAATACCAACAATATTCCAATATACATGCCTATACAAAAAGTTTATAGTTTTCGAGATAATAAATAATAATAGAAAAGTAAAAAATTAGGTCATGACCTTTATAATTGACCTTGACACCATTTTGAAGGTTATTACAAGAATATGTCAAAACTGAAAACCCCATGTCATTATCTGGTCATATAGTCAAGTTATAGCAATTTAAAAATATTTTACGATTTTTTCAAAATTAAACGCAAAAACGCGTAACCTATTTTTAAACCAAATTTTATGAAATGAACAAACTTAAAGGTTAAGACTATGTAGAATCCAAATATCACATCAGTTTTTGCCTCCAATGAGTGGTTCAACAGAAGAAGATTTTTTTAGGTTTTGTCTATTTTTAGTAACAGCGGCCATCTTGGATATTCGATTGCCATGATTTGAACAAACTATAGTTAGACTCTGTCAAGGACCTTCCATGGCAAATTTGGTTTCAGTTGGCCCAGTAGTTTTGGAGGAGAAGATTAAAGTTTACTGACGCACGCACGGACGCACGCCTCGCCATGCCATAAGCTCACATGGCCTTTGGCCAGGTGAGCTAAAAATGTCATCAGAAGGAAAACATAGATAAAGAAAATGAACCAAGTAAACATGTTGTTGAACAGATATTTTAAAAGTTTGTAATTGTGCTCTAGGTTGAAAATGAAAGTATGAACTTATTTTGACTTGTCCACAATTCAAGATAAATACTTTTCAAGACAGAAGTCAAATTCCATGACTTTTCAAGTTCTGTGTGAATCCTGTAAAAGTAGAATGGAAAGAATGGTAAATGATAGTGATATACCATCAGAGATGAACTCTAAAATGAAGACAATTATAGTGAAAGGGACTACGCATTTAGCTTTATTTGCCACAAAAGAAATAAACATTGGCGACAAAAGTTTATATGATTATGGGGATGAGAACTCTTGGTGGAGAAAGGTAATAAGTTTGTGAATTTTTAATAGCATGGGTTCAGTGTTGTCCTCTTAACCATAAAGAATCACATTATTATATAGAGATTTAGACTGCTGCAAATATACACAGCAAATTTTTGCTCACGTGAATAAATTTCACGTTAATTTCACATGAAATTTTCCTTGTGAATTTCATGTGAAAAAATATACTGGTATGCAAATTGAAAAAAATATTACCATGCATAAACTTTTGTTATGAATTGATACCTTGTAATACAGATATTAGATATTTTCTTGTAAATGCACACATTTTTTGAAAAAAAAATTTCACATGAAATTCGCATGAAAAATTTAATGTGAAATTCACATGGAATATTTCACGTGAAATATTTTTTTTGTTTTAGAATATAGACACACATAAGATGAACAGTAACTGGATTCACAAATATGGACAGTAACGCACAGAGTTGATAGACAGTTAGGTCTGTTTTGTTTTATTAGATATTGTTTTTTGTTTTAGATAAACACATAAAATGAACAGTAACTAGCACCAAAATATTTTGATAAACTTGCTGAAGGTGCATTGAAGGTTGCAGTTCCACTAATGGATGACATTGAAGAACTGAAATCGCCCTCAAATGCCATCAAACTGAAATATGACCCGATACGAATGATAAATATTAAGTGGGCATTCCTTGTAAAAGAAAGCAGTGAAAAAAATAAAGAAAGAAAAAATTATAAATATCTTTTACAGCTAGTAAAAAATGATTGGGCAGAAAAAGTAACGAGAAAAGCAAGGTCAGTTCTGATTCAGAAAACATTTTCTCAATCTACAGAAATTCCAAGCCCTGATGACATTCAGAAGTTAAACCAGTATGTTATCAAGGAGCTAAAGGAAACAGAGTTAATGGAAACTGAAAGTTCCTACCGCAGAGCAGTGATGTTAATACAGTCAAGATTGTTATTATACAATAAGAGCAGATCTGGAGAAATAGATGCTATCAGGTAATCAATAAATCCAAATAATATGTCCATTGCGTGAATGATGATCAGATATTAACCATAAACTTCTATACTGTTTGACATGTATACCTTAGGTTAACTCTTTGGATGCTGCCGGCGGGATTTCCCGACGAACGTAAACTTTCCATTTACCACTGTTGGCGGGGACAACCGCCTCACAATAGGCTTCCCTTTCTATTTTTAATATACTCATAATGTGATGACGTAGTACACGGGAATTCCCGTTTATACATCCGGGGATGTATTGTAAATGGTTGACAAAAAGTAGCACGTGGACTTTGAAAATTTTGAGAAATTTTGTAGTTTTTTTTGCGCAACGAAGTGAAACTGTGAATCATGACTGGTCTCGATCTTTTCTACAATCTTGTAGGCAACTCTGATAGTGAAGATGAGGAGTTTTTAGGTTTTGGAAGTTTAAATATTCCCGAATATGAGGTAGATAGTGACCTAGTTACTTCATGATAGCGATTTGGAGGAAATTGTAAATGAGATCGATCGGGAGGACCGCGATCTAAGATTTGAAGCCTACGACTGTAAGTGGCTTCAGGAATTTCTTGAATTTACAGGACCACGTTATATTGGCGATGACATATTTGAATATGATATATTTTCGAAAATTAATGATAATGAAATAATTTCCTTGTTTGTGGAGGAAACAAACCGTTACTATAAACAATATATACATCAAATTGGCGGAGTTGAAAACCTGAAAAAATTTTCCCGTTCGCGGAAGTGGACTGACGTTTTTCATGCGGAAATGAAAGTTTTTATTGGGATGTTGCTATACATAGGATTGGTACGATTACCAGATTATGACTCTTACTGGTCCAAAGATTCTATGATATTTTTGAAAGGTTTCACTAGCTTGATGGCAAGGGACAGATTTTTAAACATTTTCACCTTTTTTCATGTTGCAAATAATGAGAATGAACTACCAAGAGATCACCCTAATTATGACCCCACATACAAAATTTCGAATCTTGCAAAGTTACTAATTGCACGGTGGCAAAACTATTATATCCCATCTCGTGAGTTATCGGTAGATGAGACTCTTATACCATTCAAAGGTAGAACTAAATTTCTGCAATATATGCCCTCCAAACCCCATAAATGGGGGCTGAAAGTTTGGACTCTGGCTGAGTCGAGTACAGGTTATGTGTACAATTGGCAACTTTACACAGGTGCAAAACCACACGGTGCTGACACAGGGAAGGGAGTATTGCAATTTATGTAAAGGACCTCCAATACATCATTCCTCTAAAGTTTGGTTAAGTTTGCTTCAATAGTTTCAGAGGAGATAGCCAAAATGTAATTTTCCCATAGGGTCCAATGTTAAACTATGTTCCCGGCTGGCAGCCATATTTTTAGGCAGATCAGAAAAATTTCGGCAATCTTTGCAAAAGACCTTCCATACATTATTCCTGTAAAGTTTAATTGAATTAGCTTCAGTCGTTTCAGAGGAGATAGCCAAAATGTGTGTTTTCCCATAGGGCCCAATGTTAAACTATCTTCTGCGTTGGCGGCCATGTTTTTTGACGGATCAGAAAAATTTGGGCACTCTTAGTAAATGACCTTGCATACATTATTCCTGTAAAGTTTGGTTCAAATTGGCTCAGCGGTTTCAAAGAAGATAGCAAATATATGCTTTTCCCATAGGGTCCAATGTTAAACTATCTTCTGTGTTGGCGGCCATGTTTTTTGACGGATCAGAAAAATTTTCGCAAACTAAGTAAAGGACCTTCCTTACACCATTCCTGTAAAGTTTGGTTCAATTTGCTTCAGTCATTTCTGAGAAAATAGTCAACAATGCATTTTTCCCATAGGGTTCAATGTTAAACTATCTTTTGCGCTGGCAGCCATGTTTTTTGGCGGATCAAAAAAATTTCGGCAATCTAAGTAAAGGACCTTCCATACATCATTCCTGTAAAGTTTGGTTAAAATTGGTTCAGGGGTTTCAGAGGAGATAGCCAAAATGTGAAAAGTTTACAGACGGACTGACTGACTGACGGACGGACTGACGGACGACGGACGCCGAGTGATGGCAAAAGCTCACATGGCCTTTAGGCCAGGTGAGCTAATAAAAAATGCAAAACCAAAAAAGGAGGACACACCCGTGGTTTATAGGGATGGTAAACTCTTAAATATATCCTGGACTGATAGGAGACAAGTCAATTTATTGACAACAATTCGTAATGGATCATGTTTTACAAAAACTGTCAGATCACGTTTCAGTGCAGATCATTGTCAAGAAGTGGATCATCCACAAGCTATTCAACTGTACACCATGTACATGGGTGGTGTCGATAGCTCTGATCAACAGACACAGTATTGTGTATCACAACACAGATTTCTCAAGTGGTGGAAGAAACTTGTAATTTGTAATTTATTAGAAGTTAGTTTTTGCAATGCCAAAATCATCTGGAAACAGTTACATCCTTGGTAAAAACATATCGTCAAAAAAACTTTCGTCTTGCTGTGATACATGGCTTATTGATGGCTATGAAAGTAAGAGAAAACCATTTTCTCGTCCAGTATCCAATCCTCCACCGACTTACTGGCAGACACTTTCCAGTTATCAACACCAAATATGACACCAGGGACGCAGGTCCAATCCTGACTGTGAAGTTTGCTCCAACAGAGAGCAGAAAAAAAGACACCAGACCCAGTACATCTGTCTTGTCTGTGACATACCACTATGTATACATCCTTGCTTTGCAAGATATCATACATTACTGGATTATAAGATAGTTTGCAATCCAACATAAATAAATAATTGGTAAATATTCTGATTAAATATCAAATATGTTGACAATTTTTGTATTGGTATTGTTGTATTTTTATTAGATTTTGTAATCATATGCATGGTAAATATGGTTATAAAACACAACAACACTTAGTTTTGGGGTTAAAATAATCTTTTATTATATTACAACATATAGTCAAAGTTTCAATGATGTGCATATGATGACAAAAAAATAACGGTTTTTCAAAAATAACCACTACAGTTTCTGATCTTCAAAATATTACTTAGTGGCTGGGTCTAAGGGGAGGTAATTCGTTACTCAGCACTCAAAGAGTTAAGTGCTGATTCTGTTACAGCAGCTATATTCTATAATTTATATATTTATATTTATTTCAACTACAACCTTATTTTTAACTTGATCCATATAGATTAAAATTGTACCAATATTTAATCATGAGAAGAATAAATGACTGATTAAGTCTTATGAATCCATTTAGGTAATGATATTTGTTTTAAAGGTTTGGCAAGAAAAAAAATGCTTATATTTGGTGGGGATAATGTTAGGCTTATTTTTAGGAATTGACTGGACATTATTTGAAAGTACATGTAAATAATGAAAAAAAAAACAAGTTAAAATGTAAACAAAAAGATGAAAATCTTTATCTTCACATATTATATCTAAATTCATTGCTGATGCTGCTATTCATAAGAAATTCCACAATGTAAATATGTTATGAATTTGTGGTTTGTTCATTGATATACATACCTTGCCTTCAACTTAACTTGGGGCAAATGATGGTCAATAACTAGGTCTTTGTAGTCTAGTCTATTAATCTGGAAATGGTCTTAAGTTGTGTATTATATAGACACACAATGATTGGCAGCCAGTAGACACAAAGTATAAACAAAAAGACGCATAATATACACAGTTGAAATTTTCAGGAGGGGGTTTAAGAAACACATGAATGGAAAACTTGCAGACCCACAATATTTTGGCAAATAGACACATATAGCATACCTATTGGCAGTTAAATGTCATTCACATGTATGTCTAAACCTCATGTTTGAACCAGATAAACTGTTATTACTATAAATGCTGCTGGAAAAGTCTTTGTAGTAGTAATGAAAATCAGAACTTTGCTTGCTCTATGACAAAATATTTCAAAAGTGCTAGAAGACACAAGATAAATGTAATTATGTTCCAAAACATCAACTGGTAGACATTAATAGGTTTAATTTACTGTAAGTAATAAAAAAGCAAACAATTGCACAAAGTAAATATGCACATGATATATATATATAGGCTCATTAAGTATAGGACATGAAAGACTCATTAAGTATTGGACAAAAAAGGCTCATTGTGTATGAACAGTAACAAACACAGAATAGCAAGGTCGTGAGAAAACTTTCTGAAAGCCCCATAATGAAGAAAAAAGACGCACAACCAAAAGACCCTAAACATATAGTTCGTAAGTCAGTCCGTTTCTCCTTTTTTAGCCATGCCTGGTCTTGCGGTCGAGTTACGGGCCGATCCACAGCCTATAGATTTTTTAATATTACTTTTTAAAGAGGATATGTGGACTTTGTTAATGGAACAAACAAATTTGTATGCAGATACACGTATTGCAACTGAAAATTTGAAACCAAACTCGAGACTTCAAAAATGGCGACTGGTATCAAGGGATGAAATGAAAGTTTTTGTAAGCCTTGTGATTGCAATGGGTTTGACAAGAAAAGGCTATATTGATGCATATTGGTCACAGGATTTTACAATTCACACCCCCTTCTTCAGTAATTTTATGTCAAAAGTTCGTTTTGCAGCAATACTCGCCAATTTACATCTTGTTGACAATAGAGTTGAAAGTTACTCGCCAATTTACGACTTGTTGACAATACAGTTCAAAGTAATGACCGCTTATTCAAAGTCAGACCCTTTATAAATATGCTGCATGAAACTTTTTCTGTTTATACTCCAGAGAAGGAACTAAGTTTAGATGAAGGGACATGTCCCTTTAAGGGCAGGGTCAAATTTAGAGTATACAACCCTTTAAAACCCCACAGATTCGGCATAAAACTTTATCAAGTGTGCCAGGCCACATCAGGCTACTGTGTTGGGTTTGATGTGTATGATGTAGAAGCTGGTTGTAAAGTTTATAGTGAATCAGTTGACTTGAGTCAAGATTGTGCTGAGACAACAAAGATTGTTGTTGGTCTGTTAGCTTTTTGTGGTTTATTGTATAAAGGCTACCAAATATATATGGACAACTATTATAACAGTCCGAAACTGTTCAATGAACTCTGTCTTATGGAAACTTATGCTTGTGGTACTGTTCAGACAAATCGTAAATTAATCCCAAAGGCTTTCAAACAAGTCAAAAAACTAAATCAGGGGGACGTGATTTACAGACGAATTAACAATCTGCTAGCCTTAAAATTTCATGACAAGAGAGATGTCCATGTTTTGTCTACATTTCATGAAGCAACATTTACCGTGATGAACAGACTTGATAGAAATGGCGATATTGTTGATTATTGTAAATTCATGGTACGGGTCGATCTCAGCGACCAAATTTGTCAGTACTCTGCAGTATTGAGGAAGAGTGTAAAATGGTGGAAAACTCTCTTTTTTCACTTATTAAATGTTCTGCTGGTAAATGTCTATGTTCTGTATAGAAAGTATGGCAGTCCAGCTAGAAGGCCAACGCACCAGGTATTCCGTGCCTGATGGTACTCTATGACACACACACATCTACATACACTGTATTTTATAACTTATATTCCTATATATTTTTATTCATGCTTGTGTAAGATTAAGTTTGAATAGTTGTTCACCTTTACATATTGACTATTTAGTGCTTATTTGGCTTTTATAAATGACTGAAAAAATAATTCAAAATTGGCCACCTGTTTTATTTGTGTTATGCCATTTATTGAATAATTTTACATGTTTTACAGAGGATAATCCCCTGTCCATGCATAGTGCTTCCAGAAGTAAAGTTCAACAATCTCTTAAAAAGGTTGAAAAAGGTTCACAAATTGAGAAAAAAGTGCTTCCTGAGGAATCAAAGATTGATTTAAAGAACAATATGGAGAATATAAAGAGTCCACAAAATATGGATATAACTCTTCATAAAGACAATGTATCCAAGATAAAAGGTTTGACTTTAATTATCTGTATTGAATGTTCATTGTTGTTCTTGTCATGTTAAGATATTATAGATTGTTCACAATCATATGGCATTGTATACAGTGATTCTTTATTGTGTAAAAATAAAATGTGAGAAGGCCATGATTATACACACATCAACGTGCAGTTTTCAAGGATTATATAGATAAGATCACTCATGTTTATGAACTCTTCCCTCAACTTGTGAACCACCTGTAATATTATTCTGAAATACTGGTAAAACACATTTTGTGTGAATTTTAGAGGATACACTTGTAATTACATCTGTGCCAAAGTTTGGTGTTTAATGTTTGTAGAAGGGTACTTTGTTAGATACATATTTTGTGTACTCTCAAACTAACACAGTGTGTGTATTGAAGAGAGATCTTCATAAAGAATGGAACAATCTAGAGGATAGTGACAAATTTATTCGGAGCATCCTCTGGATGTGAAATGATAAAGGTGACAACTTTCCCCTTTTTTGCTGCGTATCGTGGCGATCCTGGGGAAGAAGGTGAAGCCGCCTATAGATTTTGGTGTTTAATGTTTGAGGTAAAGTTAAAATTGTTTGCATTTCTTTGCACTATTCCAGTATAACTGGGGTGTATGGTATAATATCGCCCAATGTATCATAATATTAAAGAAACCTTACTTAAGCTGTTAAAATATTTGTTTTTCAGAACGTGGAACCCGACACCAATGCCACATCAGACAAAATGCCTGTTGAAACCCAAGAGATTCCATCAGGACCATCAGTATGTTATTTTTTATTTTTATATATATATATATATTTTAAACTTTCTTTAACTTGTTAATTTTTTAACACAATACATTTTGAACTACAAACGAGTTTATTGGAAAACAAGATACATTATGAAGATATAATAATAATATTATAGAATAATTAATTTTATATCAAGAGCGAAAAAGTGACCCAAGTTGATTGAGCTGCTAGATTGCCAGTTTCTTTGTCCGACAAAACCGGTAGTCAAACCAAGATTGGTCCAAGAGTGAGGCAGGCACTACTTAAATGAGGATTTGAAAATCTAATAGGATCCTCTACAAATTCTTTTATAAGTACATGAGCATTGAGGCCCTTTGGAAGTTGGGTCAAGGCATTAGACAAAATATTTTGCCTTTGCTGTTGCAGGAAACCTCTGTTCATATTATTGATTCATCCAATTTTTTTTTTTGAAAAGAATGAGTTAACCAATGCATGCTTAAGTTCTTAATCATGTTACCTACCTGTCATATTTTGCAAAAGATATTTACTAATTCCCCTTTTTAACTTTTTTGTTTTGCAGCATCAAGATAAGCGGTCAGATGCTAGAGCTCATAACTACACAAAGGTAATATGTCTTTTTATATTTTCACATGCATTTGGTTCTATAAGTGTTAGTCTTCATCTACACCTATATTTGTGTCTTTACTATAACTTTAGAGTCCCTAATGATTGCAAGATAGTCTGGGATTGAATTCATGTGATAATACAGAAGACATGGTATTTTCCTTAATGTGTGGGTCATGTAGACCCTGTTCTAAAGCAGACAGGTGTTCTGTCTGCCAACTGTGGACAGAAGAAGATTTTTCTTCTTTCATGTTCAGGAAATTCCGATCTAGGACACGGAAGCCCAGAGCTTCCCGTGGTTCCAAGAGGAATTCCTCTCCTCATTCCTCGAGGGTTGAGCATTGCTCCTCTCCTGGTCAGCATTGAGTTTCTAGGGGACATCAGGAATTGAGTTGTACCATTTCCACTCTTCCTGAACAGGAGTTGAGAGTTTCTCCCTCTATTGAGTCGAGTTTATCTCCTCATAAGGGGTTGAGAACATCTGCTCCCTCTTTTGAGTCGAGTCTAACTCCTCATGAGAGGTTGAGCAAGTCTCCTTCTGGGTCCCCTATTGAGGAGAGTGGTAAAGCTAAAGTTGGTTCTCCTAGAGATGTCTTTAGTCCTATAGGCCGACGGTCTGCTACTTTTAGCAGACAGGATCTGTCCCCAAATAGGTCCTTGTCGGTAGAGGTGCCTTCAGTGAGCGTTTTGTCCAGCACCACAGCTACTATCTCTCAAGCTGTGACAGCAGAGCCGTTATTCAGAATTTCTGATAACCAGAGGCTTCCTGTTAGTGGTGCTGCTGTAATTCTATATACAGCACCCACTGAGGCGTGATATATTCCTTAACCTCTGAACTTGTGTTAAGTTATTACATTTCTTTAAATACATGCGTTACTCTTGTCATAAGTGTTTTTGTAATCATTATCTTTTGACAGAAACATGAAGTTTCTTCCATTTATTTTCCATTTTTTATGTCAGTGTGTCAGGCATCCTATATACGTTTCCATTGGCTCATTTCCACAAATGACCTCTTCTTAATATGGGTCAGTTATTTGTTAATTGAAATATTCAATTATATTTACAGGAATATTGAGGAATGAAGAATTAACTAATAGTGGAGATGAATCATAATATCCAGACATGGAAAGTTCAGATACTGAAGAAAGTGATCATGAGAGCCCTGTATTGTCTAAAAGTGAATAGACAATAAAAACCCTGTATTTTCTGGAAGTGAACAAAAAGATGATGAGAACCCTGTATTTTCTGAAAGTGAAAGTGATGATAATCTCAGTAATATTTTTCCAATGTTGTCTGAACCAAATAAAAATATAACTTTTTTGAGCACTGCTAAAAATTCCAAGGGTAATTTATCCAACAAGGTACATGCCTGTATTTACTGTGAACAGTTATTTCAAAACATAGCAAAGCATCTTGAATTGAAACACTGGAAGGAGCTAGAAGTAGCAAAGATATTAGCCATTCAGAAGAAAAGCAAAGAAAGAGAAAAGAATGGGAAAAATTAGTTAATAGTGGTGATTTTGGCCACAACATGAATGTCTTGAAGGATGGAAAGGGTTTAGTAATTCCTAAATACTGCAAACAGAACAAATCTGCAATTTCCCCGAAAGATTATGTTACTTGTGAGCATTGCATGGGTTACTACAAGACAAATAATCTTTGGAAACACCAGAAATATTGTGTTAGCAAAGATGCAAAAAAAGATGGAAATGGTCATCAGTATGTTAAAAATGGTCAGTTGATGCTACCTGTTGAAGCTTCTATCAAAGACCTTGCTCACAAGGTTTTTGTGGACATGCATAATGATGAAGTAAAGTTGGTTATAGAGTCAGATTATAGAATTTTGGAAATGGGAAAGCCATGGTAATGAACCGCATAAATTTCAATATATCCGTGCAAAAATGTGTGAACTAGGTCAATTTTTAATATGCTGTAAATCAGTTAATAGTAATATCAAGTGCATTGATGATGCTACTAATTGTGAAAACTAAGATCCAATGATAAAATGCGTGCAAAAGTTTGGAGAATATAATGAAGAAGACTATTTGTACCAGAAGCTGTCTAGAGCACTGAAACCTGGACATAGTCTGAAGAAATGTTCTAAATACATGAAGTCAGAAGGATTAAAAACACATGATAACCAACACGACAGCCATTTATGATACTCTTTTGTTGCAAATACAACAATAAGCATGATGTTGAGATGACATATCTTATACGAGACTACTCGCTTTGCTTTGCCTTGTGATATACATATATCAATGCTAATACAACTTACTTTAATATTAACACTTCAGTCAAAATAATAGATTTAAACTCACAATTGACTTAAATGTAATTGAAATCATCTTGAATGTTTTGAAAATACGAAAAAAGACTAAAAAACAAAAATGACTTCCGGGTTACCGGTTCGAAGCGTGAGCACGATGTTATAAACATGTGCTGAAAGTTTTTGGGAAAATCATTCCCTGTGATATCAGTTGACCATGAATTGGGCTTGAAATGCCATATAAGCATATAAAGAAGGACTCAGGTGGTACATATCAACAAACTAGAGGCTGCCAGGAGCCTGTATAGCTCACCTAGGTAGAGTTGTTGCAGAATGAAAATCAACAGATTGTCTAATGTTTAAATAAATGCTTGAAATTTATTACACAATATTTATTTCCATCACAAAATTTCAACATTATTTCCTTTTAAAACTAAACCATATTTCAGAATTTTGAGACAATACATACCAAGTATCATCGACTTTTCATGTATAATACCTGAGAAATTTTCCTTATCCAAAAACTGGTCAATGGACCATGAAATTAAGGTCAAGGACAAAAGCCATAAGGCAGTCTGACTGATGTACTATCCAAGATCAAGCTATATACCAAATATCATTGACCTACCATGTATAGTATTTGAGATTCAGAGAAACTGACCTAATCGAAAAAGTTCAACATAGTCACTGGAGGGTTAAGTTCAGGTCAAAGACAAAAGTCATATGGCAGACTGACATGTACTCTCCAAGACTAAGATACATACCAAATATCATTGACCTACCATGAATAGTACCCTAGAAACACATCTAATCCAACAAGTGTGGACCTAATAGATGTCTTGCCCGTCAGAACACGGATTGCCAAGTAATGACAAAAAAAAGACAAAGGAAATGATGTTGTGTACTTCAAAATAACAAACTTATACCACCTTTAGTTATTAAGAAATGGATCTAATAAATTAAATAAGACCATGAAACTTGAAGTCAATGACAAAAGTCATGCATAGACCTAACTTATAGTTGCTGAGAAATGTACGTAATCAACACAATTCTTATGAAACCCAACCGACCTCATGGTTTCATTTATCCGCTAATTAGTACCCCTTGCATAGACATGTGATGAATTGATAAAAGCTGTATGAAAAAGTGTTTAAATGAAAGTATTCTTACTTTTGTTGTAGACTGATGAGACATGGCAGCAGGTTGCTGTTCAGCATAAAAACTTTAATTGGCCATGGGTATTATACAACCGATTAGCGGAACAAGTATCAATTCTTGTGATGTTGAAAGACAAGTTCATCTGTAAATCCAAAACTGCAGCAGAGGCAGTATTATTGACCATGGGCATTTTCTACTGTGCTATTATGCTCTTTGGTTGAAATCTTATTATTTGTTTTGGAGAATAAGGCATTTAAATTACAGGGATTATGGGGGGAAAAAAATAGTCCCATTCTTTATCGAAGAAAAGTTTAATTTTTTCCTCAAAAATTCCCAGCTCAACTAAGTGAAAAATAAAGTTTATTAAACCAGTTACATCGATCTAAAAACCATTTGAAAAAAAATTCATGCGAAAAATCCAGTTTCCCTGAAAGTTTTGCAGGGTAATAGTGTGCACCAAAATTGTAAAGGGGGGGGGAAGGGGAACAGACTGATAGAAGCATGAATTTTAATACACAGATTGTTACTTTCGTTTTTGCAAACTTTGATCAGTTTATTTTTTATGCACATCAATAACATTACAAAATCTATTTTGCGTGTTTTTTTATCTTTATTTTTAAATTTTATTTTATTAATATATATATTTTTTAAAATTTTATTAGATCTAATCTATATATATTTTTTTTAATTTTATTTATATATTTTTTTTGGGGGGGTTGCCGATCGCCCGCTGGGTGGCGATTTTTTTTTTTGTAGCCAGGGGAAACACTGATAAATAACATTACTGCAATGGCACTAATACCCCCCCCCCCCCCCCCCCATCACTTCCAGTTGGATGCATTCATGCAACTTGCTTACTAAATTAAGCATTATCGCTTCGTGACATGAAGTGTATGAACCAGAGCGTTTTGCAGGAAACTGTCTCGTGTGATACACACGCCATTCTTCTTCGATACGTTTGCGCAATAATCCTGCGCAAGAGGATCTCTGGTTTCTTATCGTCCTTGACAATCTTTTTATTTCAGATTGAGCAATAGAATGAAAACGGATTACCTGTATTCGGGTTAAAGACAGCACACTTCGAATGATGTGAAACAAAGTTTCTCATTGGATAATTATGATGGATATTTGCTACAAGGAACTCGATTGGCTATCTATTTTTTATACGCTTTTTTCAAGTTTAACGTCTGAAGTGCTGAAGAATAGAACTACCAGAGCGTAATAGAACTACCAGAGCATAACAGATAAATAAACACCAGGTTATTATTTGTCATAATCATAATGACTGCATCTATCATGTTATACTGGCACCTGGAGAAAACTTGGACCATCTAAAATTTAAGTACGGTGGTGGAACCAACAAAGAATTATGGAGAAATATATGAATTGGGAGAAGATGTGCAAGCAAGATTTAAAGGGACTACTTATCCCGCCACAGTGATGCACATTTCACGTAAGCTTATAAATAAATGGTGAATATGACCAAATATATATTTGTAACTATATTGAATTCAGGTAAAAACGCCCCCACTAAAAACGCGATTCCGGGTCTTCTGCTTTTCTACTGAGGTACATGTAGTTAAAGACTAACAGTTTATCTGATTGATCTCAAACTTGCTCCGTAATGGTTCCTTGAAACATGGTATTGCAAATGAGGTCAAGGTCACTGTTGCTATAAATAGCAAATCAGTTTCCAGGCATTTAAAGGCTTAACCATTTATCAGGTTGATCTCTCAAACTTGATTCATTGATTGCTAATACATCGACTTCACATGGGATTATTTATGAATTATGATGTCACCAAGTCAAAGGGGAACTTGAACTGTAAATAGAAAATAAGTTTCTGGGTATTTATAGACCAACTGTGCATGTTGTTGAATTCAGATTTGGTCCACTGATTGCTTGTGACAAGATATTGCATATATGGTCTTCTGACATTTCTTTGTTCCATTACTCTGGTATTTGATATACAAATTGTCTACTATGACTATGTCTAGTATTTTGTAAATCTTTTGGTTTAAAATATATAATTTAATTAGCAGGATCAACTAATCAGCAAAAAAAGAAAGTAGGTAAAGACATTCAAAAGAAGAAAGTCTCCAAAAAGACCAAATAAAAGGAGCAGGAGAACTCTGACCAATCGGAATATGATTCTGGTAAAAATAATTTTGACTTGTGTCGATGTAATATGGTAGAACTCAGGTCCAAAATTAAGTGCAGAATACATATAAAAAATGTGTCATCAAACTTAATATCTAATTACACGTTGAGTACCACACCATTAGGGCCAAAGTAAGTCACTAATGACATTTTTTTGTATGATTCACTTTAGTTAGACTTTGCATTTCGGTCCATTTCCCAGACAGGGGCATATGCATGTTTCACAAACATTCTCTAGTTAAATATAAATCATAAAAAATTAACTTGAGATCATGAATACCGAAATGGATAAATGCCTTAGATTGGGGGTCATTTCAAAGGCCGTCATCAGACAGTGTTTGAAATATAAGTCAAATCAAAGCTGGTCCGAATCCTAGAATTTTATTATTTTCTATTGGAACATATAGGGAAGCTTACAAAAATTTACTGGCCCAATAGAAAAGTTGCTGGTCTCAGGACCAGCCTAAATTTTGAACGCTGTCATCAGGGAAATGGGCAACCAGAGTTGTCAAATGTCATTAGGGGGTAAATGATAAAAGATTCCAAGTGGTAAAGAGTTTTTTTTTCTTTTGGATACATATTATAGTTGAGAACTAAGACATAAAAACTTTCAAAAGAACAATCCTAGCTGACTGCCATGCCAGTTAAGAGAATCAAAACCGAAACTATTGGTAATAATCAAATGTCGTTGAATGTGCTAGTAGCTAAAATGTCCTGATCCTGCACTTGATTAATAAGCATTTTACCTCTGTAGCCCTGATTCAGAATATTATGTATAATAGCTAATATCTCTATTGGCAGTCAATAAAACAATAAAAAGCAGTTCTTTTTTCACACTTCTAGAAATGATGGATGTTGTCATGAAAAAGAAGGCCGAGATGATCCTCCAGAGAAAACGTGCCTGGTATGTCAAAACATTGAAGTATTCATCATTTGTTCATATTTTCTTAATATCGAAAGTAATGTGCTTGACTTGTTAGAAGATTTTTCAGGTCTAGATCTTCCCAAAAAATGCCATGTGAGCTTATGGCATGGATACACGTGCATCCGTCCATGTGTAAACATTTTCTAAAGAACTACTGATTTCAGTGAAATTTGTTATGAATATTGCATATAAACCTTGAATCAAGGTCTCTAGAGCCAACAATGTAAGTACATGACGTTAAGCCTTCAAACAACTTCTCGGGATTATTTGGTGGTTCGACAAGTCGTTCTGAACTGGCAGGTAAGCTGTTGCGAGCGTTTTATAGTAAAGAAGAAATTAAGTCAACAAAATCTCTCTCACGTTTGAGAGATAGCCAGCCGATTTTGGATGCCATAGTTGGTAATTATAACACATTTATTGTAAGGCTGTATTCCAAGCAATTGAATTTGTAATTTATGATATTACACATGTGGTTAAGCTAATATTAATGTAACATGGGGTTAGTTAGTTTATTTAGTTAGTTAGTTTAATTAAGAAATGTGGTGTCTCAAATATTTGTCTTTGTCTTTTCTGTGTGTTGTTTACTGTAACGTATATTGGTAACTTGTATAGTGAGATAAATGAATGTATGTATGCATGTGTGCGTGTTCATGGGTGAGTGAATATCCCAAATATGGTATTGTCTCGTATGTGTGTAAGCAAGGGTGAACAGTTTTCCTTACACAGCACGGTTTCTATTGCATGATGGTCCAACGCCCTGACTTTTCTTTTTAAATAAACATTTTCATTTTCTGCATTGCATAACTGGCGCCTCATGACATAACATGTACTTAACAAGAGGCCCAATAGGGCCTGTACCGCTCACCTGGGCCGTTTACAGCACAAAAACACAATAAATACTACATTTAAGGAGCAATAAGTCTAATGTGGATATTTAGATATTTATAAAACTTGCTACTCGCATCTGTGACCTTGACCTTCGAACCAATGACCATAATCTATATATTAAAATGATCATTGCATCAATACCAACAATAATCTAATATACAAGCCTATACAAAAGGTTCATAGTTTTCGAGGTAATGAACCTTTTTGGTATTGTTTTGCAAATGTGACCTTGACCTTTTGACCCATGACCTTTTTCTATACATCAAAATGATCGTTGTCTCAATACCTACAACATTCTGATATACATGCCTATACAAAAAGTTCATAGTTTTCAAGATAATGAAACATTTCAGTATTCTTTCACATCTGTGACCTTGACCTTTGAACCAATGACCTTAATCTATATATCAAAATGATCTTTACATCAATACTAACAATATTCCAATATACATGCCTATACAAAAAGTTTATAGTTTTCAAGATAATGAACCATTTTGGTATTAATTTGCTACTGTGACCTTGACCTTTGGACCCATGACCTTTTTCTATACATCAAAATGATCGTTGTATCAGTACCTACAATATTCTCATATATATTCTTATACAAAAAGTTCATAGTTTTCAAGATAATGAACCATTTAAGTTTTCTTTCGCATCTGTGACCTTGACCTTTACACCAATGACCTTAATCTATATAACAAAATGATCGTTACATCAAAACCAACAACATTCCAATATACATGCCTATACAAAAAGTTTATAGTTGTCGAGATAATTAATGATTTTGGTATTGTTTTGCTACTATGACCTTGACCTTTGGACCCATGACCTTTTTCTATACATCAAAATGATTGTTGTATCAATACCTACAACATTCTAATATACATGCCTATACAAAAAGCTCATAGTTTTCAAGATAATGAACCATTTCAGTATTCTTTCGCATCTGTGACCTTGACCTTTGAATCAATGACCTTAATCTATATATCAAAATGATTGTTACATCAATACCAACAATATTCCAATATACATGCCTATACAAAAAGTTTATAGTTTTTGAGATAATAAATAATATTAGAAAAGTAAAAAATTAGGTCATGACCTTCATAATTGACCTTGACACCATTTTGAAGGTAATTACAAGAATATGTCAAAACTGAAAACCCCATGTCATTATCTGGTCATATAGTCAAGTTATAGCAATTTAAAAATATTTTACGATTTTTTCAAAATTAAACACAAAAACGCGTAACCTATTTTTAAACCAAATTTCATGAAATGAACAAACTTAAAGGTTAAGACTATGTAGAATCCAAATATCACATCTGTTTTTGCCTCCAATGAGTGGTTCAACAGAAGAAGATTTTTTTAGGTTTTGTCTATTTTTAGTAACAGCGGCCATCTTGGATATTCGATCGCCATGATTTGAACAAACTATAATTAGACTCTGTCAAGGACCTTCCATGGCAAATTTGGTTTCAGTTGGCCCAGTAGTTTCAGAGGAGAAGATTAAAGTTTACTGACGCACGGACGCACGCACGGACGCACGCCTCGCCATGCCATAAGCTCACATGGCCTTTGGCCAGGTGAGCTAAAAATGTAATAGGAACATCTGGTAAGAACTATTTTATATATAGACATTTAATATTGTATTTCTGAAATTTACGGTCGCTTTATTTATTCAATTTATTGTTAAAATGTTCAACTCTTGCCCGTATTGTAAATTTAATTGTGTATTTATATTTGTTTTAGACTTCTAGTACTGAATGAAAATAAACGAACACCACACTTGTATTTTATTTTACAAGCCCTGGTTAAATTAATATGAAACATAACCTTATTTGAGATTTTTACAGGTTTCTTTTTTCTTTCTTTCAATTTAATTTAGAGATTGAAATACAGTTGAATCTCGTTATCTCGAACTACCGGATATCTCGAACTTTTTTAAAAAGTCCGAACAGAGTTGTTCTTTATTAAACCAAAATCACTCCGGTTATCTCGAACTCGGATATCTCGAATTATCGGATATGTCGAACAATATTTTCATCCCCTTGAATGAAAATCATAGGAACATAACACTCTTCAACTCGAACAAAAAATTTAGGAAAATTAAAGTTGTTAACTCGAACAAAAAATTTAGGAAAATTAATTTGTTAACTCGAACAAAAAATTTTGAGAAATCAAATTTGTCAGCGCCTACAGATTTTTTGGTAGAAAAAACATTCCGACACAAATAAAATATTTGACTGTCGGCCTCGTGTTGATTTTAAAATGACAACATTGCACTGACCTCCCAATTTCCTTAAGCCCTTAATTATTATCCCTTGCATAAGCAATTAAACCATCAAGGAGATTAGCGGGTGTTATAATTACTGCCAAGCTGAACATGGCTTCCGAAAGCGTGTGATGTGAACATTACTCAATACAACCGGAAGCTTGGGGTGATTAAAGTACACAAAGCGAAACTGGTATGGAGACCAAAGCCGACTCCACTATTTGTCGGCTAATAACAGGTAACAGATAATCTCCCGATTTTTTATATACTACATTCTCAATTATAAATACAAATAATTAATAATGCAGTTTTTATATATCATGTTTGAAAACATACAATATAGGAGAAAACAGCAATATACAGTTTGACAAGATAAAACCGGAAGTCCTTCCGGTAGGCGTGTACGAGTTACTTCCCTTTTGTTGTCGTTTTTAACATCGGTTATCTCGAACTCCGGATAAGTCGAACTTTTTGCATTTCCCCGTCGAGTTCGAGATAACGAGAGTCAACTGTACATGGTTAAATGTTAAATATCAGTACCTGTTTGTGAAGAAATACAATATGCTTATTTAAATCATATTATGTTATAATTGTTATTCTTTAATAACAAAATGTCTCAATTTTTCAGTTGCATAACATTTTTGTTAATGTATCCATATTTTATACTTAAAAGCTTGTTGTCTATGACTGAAAGCAGATGGGCTACAGGAGAGCACTACTAAAAAATAAGGAAGGCTCTGTTCAATGTGATGGGGTATGACAAGAGGTATTGTTAATATCCATTATTTTAGTTAGATACTGAGGATATAAAAGTAGGAATGTTTAAGTCAGTCTATTTCTGTAGTTCTGTAGTGTCAAGTATAAAGGATATAAAGAAATAATTGTTTTTTTTAAAAAAACAAGATAAAGAAATTCAGTAATTTATATGTAACTTTAGTTCATTGCCGGTAAAAAAATAATTGCTCTGAAAGTTATAAACATTTAGTATTTGTTTTTTATTCATACTTTATCATATTTATTTTGATAAAATCATTCTTGTGTTGAAGGGATCCACAAGAATATCAAAGAAGTATCAAAAGAAGAGGAAAGAAAAGGCCAAGAAAAAAGAAACAACAAAGGAAAAAGAAAACATGACTGAGGATGAAAAAACAGAAAACAAAGAAAATCCATCCCATGAAGATTCCTTACATCAATCAATCTTTCATTCGAACTCTAGGTTTTCCTTAATTTTAAAATAAAAATATATTTGGACTAAGTAAAACCCAGTATTTGCAGCAAAGAGCTAAGCATCAAATTTGATCATTTTTAGTTGCTGAAAAATTTCCATAAATCATTAGAGTTACCATACTTAACATTTTTATTGAATGTAGATACTTAACTTTTAATTTAATTGTAGAACATGAAACTACAGTCAATTTAATTAAATTGTACACTTTATTGTGTGTACTTACCATTAATATGTTTGTTATTTGTCATGTTATTATTAAGCTGCTCTAAGGTTTCCAATTCTAAGGAAAACAAATGTGATTTTTTTTAAATTGTATTATTTCATTGAGATTTCAGTTCTTACTATGGTTTTCGCATTTTATGTCGTTTTTGATCGCAACCCCAACCAGGAAATAAAATCTAGGACATGCAAATGCGTTAAGTGCCGAGCATGCCCAGAATTAAATATGTGTCATAGCAAATGATAGATAACATAAAATATTATTATTGTAACAGAAAATATATCCTCTTGATGCCTGTTCAAGTTTTTGAAGGAATATTTGACTTAAATTAAAAAGTTGTATGTGCTATGTACTCGATCACGGCACTGGCTTGTGGATTTGGGTGTACATCGTCTATTGAATTGCAACAATTAAAATTTAGACCTCGAATTTACTTATCCTAGAAATGGTTAAAGTAAATACATACGTCTACTATTAAATCAAAAGCACCGCCGAGCGGAGCATTATACGCCTGTGTTATATTGATCGAGTAGTACTATTTACTGAGAAGTATAAGTACAACTAGGATATATATGTATGTACAAATATTGCTAAATGGATAGTGGTAGACTGCTATATAATTCATATTCATTTCCAGAAAGGAAGAAGTTTTAAAATATAATGTTAGGTCTGCCAGTGATAGTTGTAATTCAAATTTGCACGAGATATTACCATGATTAAGGTGTAACTGTATAACAAATTTCATTTAAATCCATGTTTTGTATTGTCTACTGAATGGAATACAAACCACATGGTCATACATACAAAAATTTCTAAGTTAAAAAGGGCATAACTCCTCCAAAAATAATCTGAAAAAGTTGTAATTCGAACTTGCACCATTATTAACATCGTAAATGTGTATACCAAATGTATACAAATTTCATTTAAATCCATGTTTGTATGTCTACTGAATGGAATACAAACCACATGGTCATATATACAAAAATTCTAAGTTAAAAAAGGGGCATAACTCCTCCAAAAATAATCTGAAAAAGTTGTAATTCGAACTTGCACCAGATATTAACATCGTAATGTGTATACCAAATGTATAACAAATTTCATTAAATCCATGTTTGTATTGTCTACTGAATGGAATACAAAACCACATGGTCAACCATACAAAAATTTCTAAGTTAAAAAAGGCATAACTCTCCAAAATAATCTGAAAAGTTGTAATTCGAACTTGCACCAATATTAACATCGTAAATGTTATACCAAATTTCATTGAATCCATAAACTAGTTGTAGGCTCTAATGATCAGAAACCACATGGTCATACATACAAAATTTTCTAAGTTAAAAAGGGGCATACTCCTCCAAAAATAATCTGAAAAGTTGTAATTCGAACTTGCACCAGATATTACATCGTAAATGTGTATACCAATTTCATTTGAATCCCTATAAATAGTTGTAGCTCTAATGATCGGCAACCACATGGTCATGCATACAAAATTTCTAAGTTAAAAAAGGGGCATAACTCCTCAAAAATAATCCGAAAAAGTTGTAATTCGAACTTGCACAAGGTATTACCATGGTAAAACTGTATACCAAATTTCATTTGAATCCATAAATGTTTGTGGTCTCTATTGAACGGAATACAAATTGTTAACAGACGCCCGCCCGGACGCTTGCCCGCCAGCACCGTAACATAATACGTCCCGTCATATGACGGGCGTATAAAAATGCATTTTTTATACAGGACCCCAAAACCGGGTAATATGACAAACCAAACTGTGAAAGTGTGTGAGTAGTTCACAATTTTGACACCACGTGCCGTATCAACCTTAACCAGAACACACATTTTGTCCATATATGGCAAAAATTCTCACGTGACCAAGGACCTTGTTTACGGTGTATTGACTGCCCATTAATAATAGATATTTATAAATTAAACTTTAAAAGTATAAATACAATAGTATATTTGCATTCAAGGCAGACGTTCAACTCAACCAAAATCCAACAGTACAACTTTCACCGTCGCGGAAATTATTTGTTACTCGAAGAGGTGTTCCCAACAGTGGAGGGATTTTTAATAAACATACGACGTAGAAATGGCGCTAAACAAGAAAAGAAAAGGTGGAGTGATGGTAACGTTGAGGTAAGTTTAAATTTTACACCCATTTGGTCAACACTTCATAAGAAATGATGCAAAAAAAAGACCCCAGATTCACACACACAATGATAAAATGGTGGGGATAAAAGCCATTGGCTACTTGGAAACAAAAAGCTGCTGTGAATTTGATGAATTGCGAGCATACTGTGAAACTAATCTTCTTTCATTTCACATGGAGATCTCTAAAGATAATTGCCATTTATTATACCTTTTTTGCCGACAATGCTTACATAGACTTTTATTGTTTGCTTATCGGAGAGATTTTCAATTAAAGATCATCAGCATTTTATGATTTGTACTCGTATTGTTGCCAAATAAGGCACAGTTTGGACTTGGTTATGTAATCAACGACATGGTAAAAACAATTTATGTTCAAATATCATTTTGTATGAAATCTATGGCATGTATTTGAGTATGTTTGTATGGGGGTGTGTGTCTGGGGATCGAACCCGAGCCTACTGCACTATAGGAACGTAGGACTTTAGACCTGTAGTTTCAAGGCTTGTAACACCTTTTATTATACTGTGTAGCTGTCTGGGTAGCTCAGTTAGTACAGGTTGAAGGCCAAGATAACAAAGTCAAATCAAATTGTATTGGCTTATGTTGGGGAGGTGGGGGTATGTGAGCTAGCCTACTTTTCCTCTTGTTACTTTAACCACTTGCTTCTTAAACTTTTAATTGAAAGGGTTACTTTTATTGATGTTATTTTTCAATTATAATTTTGTCAATTTCTATTAGTTTCAGCCTAAAAGATGTCAAACCCCAGATGATATTGCTAGAAGATGGATGGAATGTAATGTGGATTCAGATGGTTTTTCAGTTCAGTTTTTAAATGACATGAAAGGTGATATTGCATGCATTGGAAGTTTGCAACATGTTTTTATTGTGCCCCTGCAATGACTAGTCGGGGGCATTCTGTTTTGCACCTATCCATCACTCTGCCATTCTGTCACTCCAACTGTTCGTCCATCCGCATTTGGGTACTTATTTTGTGTAATCAACTCCTCTTACAGTTTCTTTTTTATCTTTCTGAAACTTGGCATGTTTATAGTATACAAATTTATTAGACCTTTATTAAGTGTCATTGGACTCGTTAGTCGAAAATGGATGTAATTATGACAAAATCATGAGAACTTCCTGTATGGAAGCAAGGCTGGATGCTCAAGAAGAGCGAGCGCCTCCTTGCTCGCTAATGACACCTGCAACATGTGTATCTAAAATTTAACAACAAAGTCATCTGAAACTATGAGGTGTCAAACATACTGATGGATGATAACTCTGTATATTTTGCCTTTTTCTCCAGATCTTTACTTTTGTGATATCTGCTGTTTTTTTATATATACATGTAATTCATGAAAACAAATTAAAATACAATTCACGCTGCAGTCTTGAACAGACACAAAACGTTTTGCTTAAGAATAGAATATATTTTGATTAATTTTGATCATAAGTTTCACTCCTGATGTTTAATATTTGTAGGTAAGTTGCGATTTGTCATTTTTGGTGGTGTACCCCTGCATGTACCACTGTCATTGTTGTGGTCAACATGTCCAAATCCGATTAACTGAGTACATGAATATTAATTTTCATTCCACAATTGTATTTATTTCTCTGAACTTTCCAGGGTTACAAGTCTTGTTCACATTATCCAAACCTGTATTAAGAGACCATCTGTCTATAACAACCACTTTTGTCCTTTCCCATAGGTGGTCGCTTAATGACTATTTTTATTTTGACTTGACTCCAATTCATTGAACTATAATAAATGTGCACTTTTCGTGATCTATTATTAAGTAATATATTTTCTCATTGTGTAGTATTGATGCCACACATGATAGTAAAAGTAGAATGGGAAGAATGGTAAATCATAGTGATATAGCACAAAAGGATTCAATAATAATAGCTCTTGGAGAGTCTTGGTTGAAAAGAAATATAAGTAACTTATTGAAGAAAAAGTAATTTGCTTCACAGAGAATGAGACTTAATGCTAGGTTTTTATTAGAATTGAGAGTGAATCAGTTGACATAGAAAACAATGACAATGACACCAACAAAGAAAATAAGAAAAGTATTTATGAATTTTTAGCACCAAAATATTTTGATAAACTTGCTGAAGGTGCATTGAAGGTTGCAGTTCCACTAATGGATGACATTGAAGAACTGAAATCGCCCTCAAATGCCATCAAACTGAAAAATGACCTGATACGCATGATAAATATTAAGTGGGCATTCCTTGTAAAAGAAAGCAGTGAAAAAAATAAAGAAGAAAGAAAAAATTGTAAATATCTTTTACAGCTAGTAAAAAATGATTGGGCAGAAAAAGTAACGAGAAAAGCAAGGTCAGTTCTGATTGATCGTAGGCATAACTCTTTTTAACAGAAGAAGAATATTGATCGTAGGCATAACTCTTTTAACAGAAGAAGAATATTTAAAGTAGATGAACTTCGCATACAAGATTTTGTGAAATGATGCAACAGGTTTTTAGGTTACTTTTTGATTTAGGTGTTATGAGCCGAACATAAGAATTAGATGGTAAATTTACCTCTACTAAGAAGGAAGGACCCCTTCAGTTACAAACCATTTATGTTACTGAATTTACCATTACGTTTTACAGATTGCATTTAAACGTCCATATTTGCATTGTCTCATCACATTACAAAATTATTCATGTATTGTTTGGCTTGTCAGTAAAGGAGATGTAATCATGCCATTTTCAAATTTGCTACATGTATTTTTTGTATTGTGCCCCAGTTTTGACACTAGACAGGTTGGCTGCATTGGGAAAAGTAAGAAATAAAAGTAGATTCTTAACCCTTAGACTGCTACGCACGACAATTGTCGCGCCGGGAAAAAATGGTCACCACTGCTGAGAGCGACATTTGTCGTTTCTCATAGTACTGTTAAATGGAAGCTGTTTATACATCCGGGTTGTTGCTATGTTGCCGAAGTTATTTAAAATCTTTATTTTGATTGGTTGTACGTCACATGTATTGGGGATTCTCAGGGTTTTATGTAACTTTGATAGGTAAAAATTAAAGAAATTCGAATGAATAAGAAAGTGAAAGTACATTGGGAAATTTCTATCATGGCGGATGTAGATTGGAGCGACGACGATGCTGTTCATTTGTTTTTTAACGATGATATTGATGCTGAAAATTATTTTGAAGGTTTTGGTGAAGGAGAATTTAACATCGGCAATGCTAAAAATAATTGGTGAAATGCCAATGGATTTGTTTACGCCTGAAAATGACAGGGATTTGCCGTCGGATGTTCATAATGGTTGGTCACGTCAACCACGTGAGTTGATTCAAGCCCCGTTTTTAGAAGAAAGTAAATTAAACGTAAATTTGGATCAATATGAGGCAATTGATTTTTTCAAATTGTTTATAAATGATGATTTCATAGAACTAATGGTTCAACAAACAAACTTGTATGCTGAACAAAGATCGGCAGGTACTGTAAACCCAAGCCCCACAGTTGGCAAAACAAATGGTCACCTGTTGACATTCAGGAAATGAAAGTATTTCTTTCACTTATAATTTCATTTGGAGTAGTCCAAAAAGTGACATTCAAGATTATTGGTCTACTGATGAAGTAAATGAGACCCCTTTTGTAAGAAAACACATGTCAAGAGACAGATTTTTAGCCATCTGGAGTAATTTTCACCTGGCCGACAATACTCATCAACTTCAAAGGGGACAGGAAGGATTTGATCCCTTGTATAAAATCAGACCTTGGTAAATCTCTTGATGGATAAATTTAGTGATGTTTACACACCTTCACAAAATCTGAGTTTTGATGAAGCCACGTGTCCTTGGAAAGGTAGGCTGCGGTTCCGAGTCTATAACCCAGCCAAACCTAATAAATTTGGAATAAAACTCTACCAGGTGTGTGAATCGTCAGGCTATTGTATCGGCTTTGATGTTTATACTGGTCAGTTTCGAGGTGTGGAATATGCAGATACTGTTGACATTAGCGATGACTGCACAGTTACAACCAGAGTTGTAATTGGATTATTGGCCAGGTGTGGTTTGCTCGACAAAGGTTACAGTATTTACATGGATAACTACTACACCTCACCTGAGTTATTTAACGAGTTGTACCTTTTGAATACCTATGCTTGTGGCACATTGAGAAGGAACAGAAAGGGAGTTCCAGAAATTATAAAACAAAAACAAAAACTCCAGCAAGGCCAGTGTTTGTATAGGGAAAATAATAACATGATTGTTATTAGGTATCATGACAAGCGTGATGTCTACATGCTTTCATCAATTCATGATGCTCAGGTAGCAATCTTGGCAAAGGTAGATCACCGTACCAATAACAACATCATAAAACCTACAGCCATTGTTGACTACATGAAGTTTATGGGAGGTGTAGATTTATCGGACCAACTTGGTAGTTACTATTCTTGTCTACGCAAAACCTTAAAATGGTACAAGAAATTATTTTTACACCTGTTTCACCTGTCCTTAATAAATGCATATATTCTGTATTCCAAATTTTCACCTGCTGAAAAGAAGCTGTCACACTTAGATTTCAAGATTGCACTCTGCAACTCGCTTATTAATGAAGCTCCACAAACTCCTAAACCTCAAATCAACAAAGGCAGAAAACATTCTGCAGAAAAACCAGCTAGATTACTTGAAAGGCACTTTGCTGAATATATACCTGTAACAGGTGAAAATAAACGCAGGCGTCCGGCAAGGGACTGTTTTGCTTGCAACTTGCCAAAACAACAAAGAGATGGCTTCAAAAGGAAACAGACCTCACATTGGTGCCCAGACTGTCGGAAACCATTGTGTTTACCTGAGTGTTTCCGTGTATATCACACTATCACTAATTACAAAGCTGTTTTGTTACCTGGGGCAGGTGAAAATGAAGATTCAAGTGATCCAGACTCTGATTAACTTTCCTGTTTAGCTTTATGTAGTGTTCTGGAACTTTTATTTATTTCATACTCAAATTATATACAAGTTTCCTTTTATTATAACAAATGTTTTTAGAACATCAAACACTAATTTCACCTGGGTTTTACCTGTAAATAAGATGAAGATTCCAGAATTTTTCCTGCTAAATTTTTCTCTGATGACATTTGTTGTCTTTAAAAATGAGAGACTAGTTTCCTGGATGTACATAGTGCATATTTTTGCAGATATTTTGACAGCACCTAATTGTTTACCTGTTTATAATCTCACCTGTACAGGTAAATATTAAATTTTTGACTCTGAAAATGGTATATTCGAAAAGTATGAAGCAAGACAATAAATTTTCATATAAGTTTTATTGTTGTATTACAAGTAGTTTATATGCTATATATATGACATTTCAAAATCATACACCATTTTATTTAGTTTTGAAAAATTAATTCAGCACTGAAAGCCCAATATACATAGAATAATATAGCAGTCTAAGGGTTAAATAATAAATTTGACTTAAAAATATTTCGTTTTGTTTTGTTTTGCTTCAGATCAAGTAAACAACCTTTTCCTGCGGAGCAGAAGCCATGAAGTAAAAACCTGGGGGGAAAAAAAGTTTACAAGATGAATGATAGGAGGAATTAGGAATGGAAAATACAAGTCTAAAATAGAATAATTAATTACAATAAACTGAATTGTAGGACATTTCCTTAACCCTTAAGTGGCTGCGCGCTTCAATAGTCATGCTGGAAAAACGGGCTAGTAATGCTGAGCAAAACAATAGTCGTCTTTATTTCAGTACATTGTATATTCATCATTATTCAAGTGTATTGTATATTCATCACTATTCAAGTGTATTTTATATTCATCACTATTCAAGTACATTGTATATTCATCATTATTCAATACATGTATATTCATCACTATTCAAGTACATTGTATATTCATCACTATTCAAGTACAATGTATATTCATCATTATTCAAGTGTATTGTATATTCATTATTATTCAAGTCCATTGTATATTCATCATTATTCAAGTGCATTGTATATTCATCATTATTAAAGTCAATTGTATATTCATCACTATTCAAGTACATTGTATATTCATCATTATTCAAGTGCATTGTATATTCATCATTATTCAAGTCAATTGTATATTCATCATTATTCAAGTCAATTGTATATTCATCACTATTCAAGTACATTGTATATTCATCATTATTCAAGTGCATTGTATATTCATCATTATTCAAGTCAATTGTATATTCATCATTATTCAAGTCAATTGTATATTCATCACTATTCAAGTACATTGTATATTCATCATTATTCAAGTGCATTGTATATTCATCATTATTCAAGTCAATTGTATATTCATCATTATTCAAGTCAATTGTATATTCATCATTATTTAAGTCAATTGTATATTCATCATTATTCAAGTCAATTGTATATTCATCATTATTCAAGTCAATTGTATATTCATCACTATTCAAGTGTATTTTATATTCATTATTATCATATACTTAGTATGGTATTTCCCTTGATACTCACAATTTGGACCTGCACAATATCACAGGTCAATCAGGCGATACAGGCCAAAATTTCCTAATGAAGGAAGAGACTGTTTGTATCGGCCCTAGAGCCGATACAAGCTGTATCGGACCGGCGTTCACATTTTCCCGTACTTTTTCTCAAATTGGTAACCACTATTCATATTTAACCTAGGTATAAATCATGATTCATTCAAAATAAACACAAAATGGGATTACTGTTTTTAAAAATAAAAAAAATAATTATATTTAATTAAAATGGATTAAATTATCCAAAAAGGAGAAAATAAAAAAGTCCGCCAAAATGTCACACTTTCTGTGTCATGCACTTGCATTCTAAAACAGTTTATTCTTCAAAATCAAAATGGAGGAGTCACCTGGAGAAAGAATGTTAAATTCATTGTCAAATAGAATTTTGGAATTGGATGGCATTATTGAACGCCAAAGACATGGGCCAAGTGGTGACGCAGCTTTAAATATTCCGGACGACACACAGGACTTTATAAATGGGATGAAAAATGAAAACACATCAAGAAAAACTGATGGCAACGTAAAAAAACTAAAAAATGGCTAGAAACGAAAGGGGAACACAGAGACGTTTTTGAAATCCCAGCACCAGATTTAAATATATACTTGGCTCGATTTTTTATGACAATTAAACAGGATAATGGACAGGAATATGAGCCGGACACGCTCATTTCAAGGTTCATTTCAGCGATTTTTGCGCGATCATCATTATCCTATTGACATCATCAAGGACAAAGAATTCAGTCATAGTCGGGAAGTTTTGAGTTCGAAACAAAAGCAACTGAAGAAAATGGGATACGGGAATAAGAGAAGGAAATCACAGCCAATATCGGAGACGGATTTTGAAGTTATGATGGGCAAACAAGTCCTTGGTTTGGGTAAGTTTCTTCGTTCTTCTCAACCGTCCATTTGTATTTATCTTCTTGACCCTTTCTTGAACTACCTTCAAGTAAACAGAGCACCCGCTGGCGCACCTTTCAATAATGTAACCCACCAAAACGTTGCCTGTTTTGGTAAAACATAACCGGAGCACTTTTTGAACTCGCATGAGAATAAGTTAAATATCACCAAGTAACTGTTATTTTTAACAAGATTTATAAGCAAAGGTATCTTAAATCAGAGATGTATAAAACCCTGGTTTTATACATCTCTGCTTAAATGTAGTAATATGATTAATTTGAGTTTTTTTCTAAACTTTTTTAGCAAACCCAGAAGCCCTCTTGAACACAATATATTTGAATAACTCCATGCATTTTGGTCTAAGGGGACGACAGGAGCATATAAACATGTATTGGGGAGACGTTGAACAGAAAACCAACTCTAGTGGATGCAGATATTTGGAATTCAACGAAAGAGAAACCAAAACTAGAAATGGATGCAATGGTGAAACACGACCATTTCCACCAAAGATGTTTGAAAAGAAAGGTAAGAAAACTTATTATAAATAAATAAATAAATAAATAATTTTTTAATAAATAAATAAATAAATAATGAACCTAATAATTATATAGTTATATATGTTTTTTTTCAACAGATGATCCCAACTGTCCTGTTAAAGCGTTTGAAGAGTACAAGAAACGTAGACCTGAGAGAATGAATGTCCCAGACGCAAGATTTTATTTACAAATAAACCGTAACAGAAAAGATAATGATCCAGTGTGGTATAAGTGTCAGCCATTAGGAAAGAATTACATTGGAGGAATGGTCAAAACCATGGCAGAAAAAGGTAAAATAAAAGATAAATTATCTGTTTTAAATTGAAACTATAATAATAATAATAATAATAATAATAAAAATTCATCTTTATCACTTATCCCATATTTCATTTTCAGCTCAGATTACAGATAAAAGGCTTACCAACCACAGTGGCAGAAAGACAACCGTGACAAGATTACTTGACCAAGGATTCCAGGCAGCTGAAGTGATGTCTTTGACAGGACATAAAAATGTGCAAAGCATAAACAATTACAATACTGTTTCAGAAGCTAAACAACGGAAAATGTCTGAAACTTTAACTCTAGCCCCTCCAAGAAATGAAGCTTCAGCAACTACTAGTAACACTGATCTAGATTTAACAAATAGCACTATAGTCGATTATGGTTATAATGATTCAGATTTAAACAATATCATAAATGACTGGAATACTGAACCTACAGACACAAACCAAATAAGTGAACCCTCAGTAATTGACCTGCCTATCACTATAAATCAACAAGGAATTGCTGTTTCTCGCAAAACCTTGCCCTCACTTAATTTATTTACAGGAGCTACTATAAATGGCAATATTTCTATCAATTTTAACAGCAAATAATCTTATAATTGCAAATAAAGTTGTGCAGTATAATTTTAAATTTGTCTGAATAGCAGAAAGAAACGATACTACCACCCTTGGGCATGATACCAGGCCCGATATCAAAACAACCATGTAATAATCTATATCTATTCAAGTACATTGTATATTCATCATTATTCAAGTATATTGTATATTGACTATTTAGTGCTTATTTGGCTTTTATAAATGACTGAAAAAATAATTCAAAATTGGCCACCTGTTTTATTTGTGTTATGCCATTTATTGAATGATTTTACATGTTTTACAGAGGATAATCCCCTGTCAATGCATAGTGCTGCCAGAAGTAAAGTTCAACGATCTCTTGAAAAGATTGAAAAAGGTTCACAAATTGAGAAAAAAGTGCTTCCTGTGGAATCAAAGATTGATTTAAAGAACAATGTGGAGAATGTAAAGTTTAGTTTTGTAATATTGGTTAAGGTTTCTCAACTTGTATATTCAGTTTAAAACCATGAAAATGCATTTTATATCCATTTCATGGAAGATTTGTATGAACCGCATGAATAATGACTTACCGTATATTTCCGTATATACGTCGCCCCAGTAGATACGTCGCACCCCCACCCAGGCCAGCAAGCTCAGTATTTTCTAAAGGTCGTCTACATACGTCGCAGCCAAAAAATTGCCAGAGAACATTAAAGATTTTCTCGGCAAGAACCATTAATTTTCAATTCCATGAATAAAGAAACAAAACCTTTTACCGGTGTTATTTATTATTTTTCTTCCTAATAAATATTGTTTGAATAGCTTGTGTAAATTAAACAAGTATGTAGATATTATTTTTTACATGTATGGATACAAACGATGAAGATTGCTTGAATATAACATGTACTTTTTGGCTCCCGATCATGAGATCGGTTAATTCACATGTTGTTGTCACCGACAAAGGAAGTCAAAGTTTGATCATGCGCAAAGGTTGCGATATGTATTGCATAATTTGTTAAAACAAGGGGGTCGCTTATAGCGTTATTAGACTCATGTTTCAGATTTTACAATACTGGACTGTCGATATTATGTTAAAGTTGACGATCTATTGCTTACCGGGGGATAAATATCGCCATTTTATATTGTTCAGAATGACATGTGGTTTTCCATTCGAGAGTATTGGTCAATAACTAGGACGACCTCCGGTTGTTTGAACTTTTGTGAAAGAATAATTTGTATTCATTTTTTGTTGCGTTTAAAATCTAAACATGTCGTTAGAATTGCAAATTAAATTTTAATAATTTTTTTTAATATCCGATCAGCGATTGTCGAATTCTGACACTTTTTACTTAAAACCGACAGATACGAAACTGCCGTATGACCTCTGACATAGGAATATATAATTAGTGTTTGTAATGGCGGCGCTTTCTCTTCAATATATAAACATAGGTACCGGTAAACATGGACAATTATATCAAAGGATAAGTTAACGGGAATGGCTTCAATCATTAAACAAACAAGATACACGCGAGGTGTTACCGGGAAGACTTGATTATTTAAAGTTAATTACAGGTGACCAGGTATTTACTTCTTTGCCGACGGCTATTCTGTTACATGTGACAACTTGAAAGTGAGACTCATACTTACCTTAATTAATCAATTATTTGTTTATTTCAAAAACTTTATTGGCCAAATTTAATAATAAAAAGATATCACATATAATAATAATATTATACAAAAATATATCAAAGAGCAAAATTTACTTTCAACTAGAAAATTACCGTAACTTCCGGTTTGTCGATCTTCTAAAATGCCTTGAAAAGTCGAGACAGATTATCAAAATATTTTAATGTCGGCTAGTTAAGTCGCATTGGATTTTAAAATATTAAAATTTAGTGAAAAAGTTGCGACGTATCTACGGAAATATACGGTAGAATAAAACCCCTGCGAAAATTCAGTCCCAACTTCACAAATTATGCTAGGTTGACCAAGGATGTCCTTGGTTATCCAAACTTGGGAATTTAATCATAACTTGGGGTAAGCAGGGATAACTTTGTACTTTTTAATTTAACTTGCTATCCAAAAAAATCCCTGCTTAGTCCCATGTTAGTAAATGTGTGGTTAAGTTAGGGCAAGCTGGGACTTTGAATTTCTCAAAGTCAGGATTTAAAGCTGGGATTTTAAGGGAAAGTTGGGACTCTCTTTATAACTGTTCTTCCTTGAAAGTCCCAACTTAAATGTATAATCAGGATAAGTGAGGACATTAATACTAGTATATAACAACAATTAGGTGTTGTGAAGCCAAGGCTAAAATATTTAATTTTGATATGAATACCATGAGAGCATAAAAATTCCACTTTTGTTATATGTTGTAATATTGCAAGTCTTTACACTTATTAATTAATCATAATTGTGAATAATAAAACATTATTATTCTGTCTGAAGCATTAAAATTTTATAAAATAAAAAACAAAATTCTTGCTTCTTGAATGGGAAAATCAGCAACATTGTCCATACAAATTTGGTAGTCTGGCTATGCACAGCATTTTGGGATTCCCTGACAAGTAAAGCACTTTTTCCACTAGTTTGTCTACTGGTATAACAAACAGTTCATTGTCGTTTTCAAAATTTTCAACTCTGATCAGATAATTCACATTTAAATTAACAAGTGGTAAATCTTCCTTAATGGATACTTTCTTCACAACGGCCACACAAGTGTTAGTTTCATGATGATATATGAAATATTGAATAGCTGCCATAGCCATACCAGAATCTTGGTCTGTTAAAACAACATTTCCTATTCGTTTCTCCATTCTTTTATATTCTTTGGAAAAGAAAATATCATTGTTCACAATTACACGTTGTACTTTTGAAATTTTCCCAATGGTCTCAACTTTTAACAGAATTTTCAGTTTCTCAGTTAATGACTGATCCATATATTGCTGGAGTGCAAGTCCACCTGCAACACTGCAGTTAGCCACTTTCTTTGTTATTTTAACATCCCTGTTAACTTTTGTATTTTCTTCTACATAAGCACGAAGATCAGCATCCAGTATCAAGGATGTATCAATAGCCAAGCGTTTTTGTGCCTGCATAGCCCAAAGTACCTGTAGACAGGCATCTCCTGTTCCATGAACAGAATCCAATAATATACCATTCATGTCCTCAAATGGGAAACAAGACCAGGCCCATAATGGACCCAAGTTTCTCACATAGTCAACCAAATGCTGACAAACATTATGCATATTTAATGTGTAATTGTTACTTCCATAAAGAATACCAAAATCCTGATAAAAACTGTTTAGAACATTTTTTGCATGCTGAAGTTGTTGCTCAGTGATGGTGTCCTGTAGTAAGACGTATATCCCCTCTATAAACAAGGCAAGATGATTCAAGTAACAATCTGACATAAAATCCTGTAAACAAGGTAACGCATAAAATAGTAACCAAACCTGCAGTTCAGAAGCCTTAAGATGACTTAAATTATTTTCCAACTTCCTTGGTAATCGTGAAATATGATCAGTTGGTTTCATTCTTTTCAACCTTCTATCAATTTGCTTGACCCTGTTTCCAATGAAATACGGTTCTTTTGAGTTTGTTGAGGAAAGGAGCAAATTCAAAAGCTGTTTTGTCACCCCAAGCAAAACCCCATGCATGTAGTCTGGTACAATGCCACCAACAATATCAAAGTGTTCCAGACCATGAAGGGATGAAACACCTTTGATTCCATATTCTGGTTTTCCACTCTCAGTTGCTACCAACCCACACTGCAGTATCTCTGAAATAAAACAGATAAAAAGCAGAACAATATAAAAATAAAATTCAGTTGATAAAATATAAAACAATGAAAGAGTTCAACACATTGTTGAGAAGTGTAGCAATTAGCACAAAAATAGTGATAAGACCAGGTAAGGAAACTTATCAAAATTTCATTTGTTACAAGTCCATAATAATTCCAACTACTGCCAGCCTGAGCATCTCTGCTGGTGGACTAAGCATCCCTGAGAGTATCATTTACTGAGGAGGCAAAGTATTTCCTTAGCTGGATAAGGTAAATTATATTTAAGTCCTTTGGATATTATTTAAACCTCTTGAAAATATCTGTCTTTCGACAATTCTCGTCCGAGCACTGCTAATGCGAAATTATATTCTGAAACGGCCATTTAGTGTTGTAACAGCAGAACAGATATAATTAATAATGCAGATTTATAAATAGGCATTTGCTCATCATTATTTATTGATACTGCTACAGCTAATTGGTTATCATATTGACTTGCACATGGAGAAACATGTACACAATATAAAATGTAATAAGATTAATTAACATTTTTATCTTGGCTCCCAAGCTATTTGGTTGTACTGATCCTTTTATACCGAGTCCAGGGAGAGAGGCAACAAATTTCATTACTACTGCTACCATAAAAATAATCTCAGCCAGAATCAAAATAAGCAATCTATGCAATACAATTACTAGTTATGATATTAATTAATCATATAGCAAGGAGGTAGCCATGATCTTAAAGTGATTTACATTAATGAAAAGCTATAATACCTGCACTTGTTCTTAATCTGTACTTTTGATCATCTTCTCTGAAAGGATAAACTCTAGTGTAACCTTTTCCCTTTTTAACAACTTCGCCTGGATCTGCACAAGTAATACAACCATATTTCCCATTGTGCTGGGTCATCTCAGTCACATATGCCTTTGCAACAAGATCCATAGTTCCAGCAAGAAGAATAGCCTTGGTTATAATTTGTTTGCCATCAATTGTTATTGTTATCCCATCAGACTCAAGTTGCTCCATGTGTTTAATGAATGGCTGGAAAAAGGTTTGAAATGCGGGTTTACCTCGTCCTTGCCAAACTCCCCACAGTATCATATTTCGTCTTGAAAACCTAATTTTCGGGGGCAATTCATTTATGACAAGATAAACTGGCCATATGCTTACACCTGATGATTTATATAATGTGGCTCCATCTGTGTTAAACAATAGTGAAATGTTATTTTTGAATGCAAAAAGTGGCCAGGATTTGACATATCTGTATAGATTTTACCATTAATGATGTCTTTAATATCTGCAGATTTTAAGCAGTTGTTTTTGTATTCATTCAATGTCTGCCACATGCCCTCTCTTTCAAGGATATCCTTAATTTGTTGCACAATAGGCAGACAAGCAAAAAAACTCTTTCTTTGCTTTAAATACTGTCTGTTCAGGTTTCCTTTGTAGCGAAGACCAATACAACCTTCTTGTGGGCAATGAAACACCTCTTCATCTTCAGGAAAAAGGGTGTAGCACATATCACAAAAGTGTACTATATTAGCAGTACAGGTACCAACAATTTGCTTAAGTTGCGTGAATGAAATTTTATCAAAGTTTCCAAAAAGCTGCAACAATTTCATTAAGGACTGGGCGGCCTGTCCACTCAGATTGTACCTCAAAATAAAAGACAAAAGTGCCATACATTTTTCATCTTGAAATGTGAATTCCCTGCTGCCTTTTTGTAACACATTATTACATTCTTCAGAATCGTCAGTATTATTATCACTGTCAATGAAACTATTTTCATCTATAGAAGTGTTGCTATCACAATCCTCATCATCTTCGAATTCAATGTCCTCTCCGTAAAACAAATCATTCTCTTTGTCTTGATCACCATTATTATCAGTAGCATTGTACATGCTGTCAACTTCAGCGCCTATATGACAGTTCGCATCTATTCCATGGTGCAAGATTTCAGAGTCACCAGCATGAATGCTGTTACAATTAATAATTGGTTCAGATTCTGCTGAAGATACAGTTGAGTTTTCATCCAATGAGTCACAGAAAACATTGGTACACGTCGCAGAGAATGATACATTGGAGTTTGAAGGTATATTCTCACTTCCAGTTTGTGCACTTTCTTCTCCATTTCTGTCAATCTTCCTTTTCTTGTGTCGATACCAAGTCCTATCTGGTACAGGTATGTTAGGATCCTTCAAGTACTGCTTATACTGTTTAACAGTATATGTTGCTACAAAATAACAAATAAAAAGAGATGAAGATGTAATCCATCTTTATATGTATTTTAAAATCAGTTTATAATCAATGACCGTGTCAACAGTCACAAATTATGCACATATGTGCGCAAAATGCATTGAGTATTTGACAGGTTTTATCATGTTACAATTGTTTTCTATTCATAATGATGTTTGTTACTTGTGGCATTTGAATAAACAATTATGGTCTTCTGCAAGATCAATAAAATAATAATACATCAGCTGAAAAAAGCTGTCAATCATGAATGACATTTAAATTTCAAAAATTAAAGCAATTTGTGTCATTCTTGAGTATAAATGACAACTGTGTGAAAAAACGGTTGATTTGAATTTTGAATTTGAAGCAATGGCATTTAAATTTTATGTAATAAAACAATTTGTGCCATTTATATACATGTATAATTTTTAGCAACCTAATCACATTTAAGTAAGATGCCAGGTCTGGTTGCCTTCATACTTCAGTGTCTTGATTCATTTTTGTGAGTGTTATGGTGTTTCCATGATAAGATTTATCACTATTTGCTACGAGATAGCACCAGCTTGAAATATTTAAAGATTTAGATGCTGTTGAGACTGTAAAAAAAATTATTACCCTCAAGGGAAAGGACATGGACATTTTTTAATGTAAAATTTGCTTAAATCTGGACACATAAGATGAAATTTTTAAAATTTTAAAATAACACGTAAAAATCATGCTTTATTTTACTGTCAACATTAAGTTTCAACAAGCTATAACTTTACTTTGCAAAAGAAATTGCATGATTCATACCAGTGAAATAAAAAACTGGAAGTCGATTAGAATAAAGCACACAATTGCAGAATGTTTTAGTAGAGATTAATGGGGTTTAACGTCCCAGTCAAGAATATTTCACTTATATCAAGACGTCACCAGCTATAGGTGAAGGTGCAGAAATTTTTACCTGTGCTATGCACTGATGGCATTGTGCAGTAAGGGTTCTTTATCATGCCACGCCTACCTTGACATGGCACCTCAGTTTTTGAAGTCTCATCCAAAAGACCAGAGACTCATTTCTTAATGCTGATTGCTTGATGAAAGAACAGTCTACTTATTTTCAAGTCTTGGGTCAGACCAGCGACCTCCCACTTGAGGAGCAAGCACTCTACCGAGTACAGGTTGAGATGTTTTAACATTTTCATTACCGAAAGTACATGATCCCCATGCTTGTTCAGAAAAGCGCTGGGATAATTATGAAGTTTTAACAATGTCAAAATCTTTAAATATTTCAAGCTCACCGTATCAGACCAAAGTTTTGGTAAAATTAATTGCAGTACAACATTTACTTATTTCGATGAGGACCACCAAAAGCACACTTGATTTTTACCTTAAGAAACATTATGTTTTTAGAAGTATACCATTATTAAAAAAAAAAAATAAATAAAAAAAAAAAAAAAAGAAAAACAAAAACTGCTTTGCTTTCCATCAGCATGATGATAATTTACTATAAACAGGTTGGGCACTTAACCCTAGGTTATGGTAATATTTACATCAGAGATTAACTACCAGATCAGTACATGTTCAAGTGATTTCAAACTATAAATTTCAACATTTTTAAAAAAAATTTCAACCCCAAACTCAACAGCGATTTTCATATCGATTTTGTGATCAACGTTTCTTTTGCTTACAATCGAAGATATAACACCTTAAAATATGCCAATTTTATTTTACTGTTTGAAAAGTTACACCCGTCTCCCATTTCAGAGATATTAACAAAACCGGGGGGGGGGGGGGGGGGGGGGGGGGGGGGGGGGGGGGGGGGGGGGGGGGGGGGGGGGGGGGGGGGGGGGGGGGGGGGGGGGGGGGGGGGGGGGGGGGGGGGGGGGGGACAAAAAAAATAATTTATAAAGAACGATCATCGTCATTTTTGAAAAAGTCTGCCACTGACCACTTAGAGATATAATCTGATCACCCTTTATTGAGTGCCTGTGCCCTGGACGTAGGCTTCGTAGCCCACAATGATTTCGTGCAGCCCCCTCTGGAGAAATCTACTTGTAATATGTTAAAACTAGTACGAAATACTGATACACATTTTCTGCAAATCTTACGTTCAATCTGATTGTACATTTAGCTTATGAGTTATTAAACGTTTGTTTTCTACTTAAAACTTTGCCACATATCTCACACGACCCATGGACCGGTGGTAAGCTCCATCGCAGACTCTATTTTAACCGAAGTGAATGCTACTCTTTTTTTTCTGATTATTTATTATTTTTATTGTTATATGTCATAATCGAGTGCCTTTAAAGGCACAACAAACTATCAAAACATGAAAGTATTGATTTTATTTCAGCATTTTTATATTTAGTGGAAAATTCGTATTTTCTCGTATGAACGATAACGGAAGTACACACAAAAAGCGCCACTTTTAAAAGCCCAGTTTTTGCCAGTTTGGAGCGTATCTCGGTGAAATCTTCTTACTTCTCTTACAAATAGATAGAAATGGAGCAAAATCAGTATTGTGTCATGCAGTGGACGTCGGATGGAAATAAAAAATCGGTACATCACCTGAACATATACTGGAGCCGAAAAAGTCGTGGAATGAATATATGGAGGGAGATACTGGTATTGCAAAGTATCCAGGAACGGGAGATAAAACATGGACGTTTAAAATTCTGGCAGTGGGCGGTAAATGTTTTTATTTTGTTATTTGCACCAGTTTTAAGTAATAAATACACGCTTGACATCAGCTGACAATCTCATATTTATTATGAACAGACTAATGTACGATGCTGGACAACTCGCCCCCTAACCAACTCGCCCCTAACAAACTCGCCCCTACCAACTCGCCCCCTTATATTAACCAACTCACCCCCTCGTATTAACCAACTAGCCCCTTACAGTAATGCCAACTCGCCCCTTATGCAAAACCAACTCACCCACTTGTGCAAAGCAACTCGCCCCCTTATTTAATCCAACTCGTAATTACGGTATAGAAATTTATATCTTTATTTATATATTTTATAATAATTTCAACTGCTTCATAGCAGTTCATTATGCTTTTTTTATCTAAAATTTATTTTTTAATATTTTTAATAAGGATTATAAAAGCATTGAGATCCACAAAGAAATTATGAAACCTTTTTTTCTGTTTTGACAGTATATCCTGTCAAATGGGAATTAGAGCTTGGGTTTCCAAACATTCTATCGGTAGTTCTACGGTGTTTTCTTCTTGATAAAATATGTTTATACAACTTGCATATATGTCATTTTCAAGGTCAAATTTTTTTTGTATTACTGTTCAAAAACAGACGTCTATTATCTGGAAACCATTTTGATGAGTTTCTATTTCCAAAAGCAGTTATGAAACTCCGCAACATAACAATATTACCGTGAATTTAGCATTGCACGTGGTTGGACAGAATCAGATAACAGGAAAACTACTGTATGGAAATTAGGTCTGATTCATTGAAGATGGTCACAGTTTTATTGCGTAAGAAAATAGTAACAAAATTTGTTCTGCTTTATTTACATTAAATTTCCGATCAATTACATGATCAAAGTTGTTAAAAGGTAAGTCATGATCGCATACCCAAGGTTGTCGAAACGTGTTAATACTAGGAATATTGTAACAAGGAGTAAAAATTACATACGGTAATTTCAAATCATATAGTTATTGGTCATAAATGAATTCGTACCCGAAAATTCCCTATGTAATCTTTGTAGAACCACCTTTTAATAAAAAATTAATTTCTGATCCGATTTTCATCAAAATTTCACCGATAACCGTAGAATTAATCTCAGTTAATTTGAGAAATTTATAAATTATTTTCCGATTTTCAATCCTTCAGTAATCACGTTGGTCTGTGTAGGGGTCGATTGGTATATGTAAGGGGGCGAGTAGGTATTGAATAAAATTTTATTGGGGGCGAGTTCGTTAGGGGGCGAGTTTTCCAGTTACCTAATGTACACTTGATTTTACCAGACCGAAATGGTCTTTTATAGGACCAAACTTTATTGCAGAAGATAAACAGCTTAAACACTGGATACAAAATAAAAAATAAACGGCATTTTCCACTCTATGGCTAATTTATATGTAATGGTAATTGCGAGCTTGCATAATTTTGTAAAATTGAATACCTTTTATAAATGACTTTATTTATATTAAAACACTAATAATAAAATTATGGCCAAGCCTAAGACACAATTTTACTTGAATAGTATTTTTTTTTCAAAGCACAGACTTCAATCAGATGGAACCTGACAATCAGGATCAAATAAAAGTTTCACTGGATCAGACCGGGATGAAATTTGGCGGTCAGGTCAGGTGGCCCGGCATCTTTCACGTGGTCTGGTTTTGTCAAGAATATACATGTATTTACTATTTACAATATTTTTTAAGCATCAAGAAAGGCTCTGGAGCAGAAACTAAACAACATCATTAAAACTTTAGAGGGTGAAAAGGAAAACCAAGAAGTCAACGAGAAAGGAAACCTTGCTGAGAAAAGGAAAAATAAAAATGTCAAGAGAGATGGTAAAAAATCAAATGATGCGTGAAATCAGATGTTCTTAGGGAGACATTTGAGGGACTGATTCCTGGAATTTAACAGTCGATCATAGATTTATGAGTAGCTTATTGCATGAAAATTTATCAATGGGGGATTTAGTTTTGTATTACTCTATTTTACTTACCGTTTTCTGTTGAAACATGGAACTATTGAAATTGTCTTGAAGCTGCATTTCTGATACTTGATGTCTGAAGTAACCCGTTCATTGCACAAAAACTCATCAGCGGATTAAACTTGTAGAAATGACAATCTATATGTATTCAGACTTGAGTCTAGCTAGTTTGCATTCTCCTCTCTCTCTCTCTCTCTCTCCATATAGAAAAAAAAACAATAGTCATAAAATAAATACCGGTACATCCAGCATAATGATATGGCTCAAACATAAAACAAACCAAGTAATCCGAGGTGGAACTAGGTGTTCCGGAAGGGTAAGCATCTCCTGTTTTGCTAACAAACACCTGTCGTGATACAAAGTCAACATGATAAAACACACAGGACTTTTTTCAATGACTGTCCATATTTAATTTGATGTATAAATAATTCATGTTTAAGAGTTATTTGAATTATTGAAATTTGTTTTTTAGCCTCGACAGAGAAAAAAACTGTAAAAAATGTGAAGATGCGAAAAACTGTCACGATAGAAAGGCATCGTAAGTATTTTTAGCTGGTCTGCACAAAAGTGCAGAAGACTTATGTCATAACCCCAGTGTAAACATCAGTGTCCAATGTTTAAAATTTTTAGTGAAAGTTTTTTTTTGAGTTTTTATGTTTAGACTGGATGTACAGGCAATTTATACTGATACTGTCATGTGACAGCTCTTTGTGATACATTGTAATTTTTTTCAGTATATGTGTATTTTACTAATGGTAATTCTAATAAAATCAATCCTCAGATTCATATATATGCCAAACTTTTTAGTTTAATGTTCAAGTGTTTCTGTTTAATTTAATCTGTTAGAGTTCAAACTTGCACATGCTGGCTTGTACATTATGTGTTTATTTGCCATGAAACTAGCCAAAGTTGCTTAAAGTGCAGATATTTTGACCATTTTATTATTGGTATATATATATATATACAAGCACTTTGTTAAGTACAAGATCACCAACTAATTCATACTCCCAACACCAGATCACTGACTTATTCGTACTCTAACAACACACAAACCCATGTAACATTCAACTGTGTGATATGCCACATCTATATCAATATGAAAGTTTTTATCTTATGGGTGATCTGAACTCTGTGTCACTAAACTGTTGATACTATGCATTGCAGTTGACCTGCACATTTCTGATTGCTTAAATCCACACTGTTTAATAGGTATTATCACTAAAACCTGTTTTAATTTTGCAGCACTAAATGGTTGTTTCTGAATACAATTCCTCATCAGTAGTGCTCGGATAAAAAATGTATATAACAAGAAAATTTGTCAACTACCTTACAGATTTTTGGGAATTTTTACCAGTTGTCAATTGTTTAAAAAAAGTCTTATTTTCTTTCCCCTTATTTTATTGCAGAGGACAGCGAAAATCTCAGTGACGCTGATCAGGAAGACCACAACATAGACAGTGAAGTGCGGAAAAGGGCAAAAAGTGCAATTAATTCCATTTTGGCAAAAAGAATTACTAATACCCCAACAAGAGCTTTTAATACCCTAAATGAAATGGAACAAACAAACACGGCTATGCTGAATCCTCAGCCATCAAGAGAAACTGGTACCCAGAATGGAACAGAATTAACCAACACAGCTATGCTGAATCCAAAGGCAACAGAAGGTTCAACTTATGTTCCTTCGGATCAGAGAGTTGTGCTTCAGAACGTCAACAACAACACCGCTCCTCAGTCATGCTCAACATCCACAGCAGCAGCTGCATTACCAACCAACTACAGTTACAGCAATTCTCAATCTGCTGCTGCACTTCAGTATGCATGTAGATCGCCTGTGGGTGTTGGGTATTCTACACCAATTAGTTCTCCTCCAGCTTTCAGTTCACCCCATGGTTTCAATTCACCAGTGATGCCAAATAATACGTTTAGCAATCATTCTTTTAATGATTCTCCCAGGATTTTTCAAGCTGATCCTGCTATTGCTTCTCAGTCAACAGGAACAGTACTGCATGATGCTTTTAGCATGCTATATGATATGGACAACCCTACTGGGCCAAGTGACAGCAATGATCATGAGGAAACACCAACCAGTTGCCACTCCTGCTGCAATGAGATTGCTATTATGCAGGAAACAATAAGAGCCATGCAAGCAGATATTGAAAAGTTGAAAAAACTTAATCAAAAGGTGAGTTTTGCAAATTTTTATTCAAAACATGAACCAAGTGTTGTATAAATGTACAGTTTGAATGATACGGGTTGAATTTAGATTTTATTCAAACAACTATGGTATATAGCTTGTAAATTAAATGTTGTGAAGCAATAATATTTCTGTCAACAAAATAGTTTTATCTTGCAGAAATATAGATTCAGCAGTACAGCAAAGACATTTCAACAAGTGCTCTCAGATTGTTTTAGAATCTTAAAGTTGTTGCAGTATTTGCTATATATGTCTGACAGTGGTTAGTGGGGCACCTATTAGGTTGTACTTTGTGTCATTTGTTTGAGATTTTTCTAATTGGACTAAAATGAAACTGTTTACTGACTCACTTCTGTCAGACCTGTATCTTGAAAAAGGTATTTTTTATATTTAAGTTGTTGTACTAATGTAGTTTCTTTATCCATCTCTTATAAACTGAACTTATTTAATGAAATCAAAGATATCAGTGTGTAATCCCATCCCCCCTCCCATCACACTTTTTTAATTAAAAACTTTCTATTTTACTTAATATTAACATCTACATACATATATTTTGACTTGTACAGAAATTTAGGGGCAGCAGTGAAGATGGAGCAAATGAAAGGCAGGAAGCTGATACGACATACAACGGAAAAACAAGGGTAAGCTAAATATAATTTTAAAGAAAAAAACATAATTCTGATGTTAAACAAATGTAAGCCATCAGGCATATGTGTAGAAAATGTATCTGCTACAAACTGTGTTTTCATATTCATATATATATGCAGTGATAAATAATTCATATTGAAGTTTGTTTACTAAAATAAAAGCTACATTTTATATTGGCAAATGTCACCACTCGGTGACCAGAAAATTGTAAATGTTTTTAAAGCATTTATTTCCATTGTCAAACTATTTTCAGTGTTAAATTTGGAACATTAAGTCAACAAAAACAAGTTTACAATACTCTGGTTTTCATTCGATGACTATCATGTTTGCAGTTATCAGTAATTCATTTCTTGGTTTTTAGGACTGATAGGTAAAATATTTTATTCTACTTTATATGCTATATATCTGCTTATACATGGTTGCTGTGTTTATTTTACCTTTTTATCCCTGCACTTTTTGAAAAAAATGTTGGGGATATTGTGATCCCGTCAGTTTTTCCATGTTTGTGATTGACGCTATCTCCTCCTACACAGTAGAAAGATATGTTAGAGGTATGTCAAAGGATGTGCTCAACGCTTTGAGAAATTTTGAAATTTGGGACATAACTGTGTTTTTTTGAAAAAATACAATTACAAATTTGTTACTCAATATTTTATTTTGAAATTTGGTATGCAACATCTAAAACATATATCTTTAACATTTGTAATGGGTTTTTCATACATCTCTGCATCTCTATCTGTATCCATCCCTCGTTTGGTCGAGGGGTGAAACAGCAATTTTTAAAAAAAAATTCGTGTTTTTTAAACTATAAGTCATAATTATGAAAGTTAAACTGCCCTGAAGGTGCACAGCACTAATGTTTTCCTTAAAAACTGACAAAAATGCTTTTTTTTTTTTTTTTTTAAATGCAATTAGGGACTTGTTTTTTAATATTTTATTTTGAAATTTGACAAACTAAAATTGGGCACTGACTTTGAATGGTTATCAGACAAATGTGAAAAAAGATTTTTAACAGGCTTGAATATCCGACTATCTAAAACTACAGAAATTCTTACTAAGATGTATATTTGAATAAATATTAAATAATTCTGCAGACATGTTACTTACTCCAAGGGGGCCGCGGTGGCCGCAGTGGTTAAGACGTAAGTCTACAAATCCAAGGTCTCTCACCTATGTGAGTTCGAATCTCGTTCGGACCTTATGTGGGAAAGTGGATTTTCCTTGCCGTTGGCCCTTACTGGTTGGCTCGGTGTCAGTATAATGTGACCGGGTGGGGTGTTGTGTATGTCTGTGACACAATACTTCGGTGAACTAGCACCTTAAAAGTCGCCATCAGTGCGCTCTAGTACAATGCAGACCATAAATACACCCACACGCACTCACGCACATCATGAAATTGTGATTAGATTAATCCTAGAGATTAATAACCTTGTTCTCGTCGCGAATGACTGAAAAATTGTCGATGCGACGTAAAGCAATAAACAAACAAACAAACAAACTTACTCCAAGTACATGTACATGTATACCAGTATAATGAAAATGTTAATTGAAAATCTGAACATAAATATGTGCACTCTACATACATAGAAATATTTTTATAACAAAGGTATAAAAATGAATGTATGCAGCTTTCCATTTTGTATGGCGTTTTAAGTCTGGGACAATATTCCATGCTTTCTTTTATATTCATTCTACTGTTTTGGAATTTGTTCTTTAAAAAAAAAAACAATGTTAGAAGCTAGCTATGTGGAAAAAAGGCATTAATGATTTTTAGCTAGAGGCTGGTCTATACCTGAAAAAGAAAAAAGGTACAATTACAAATATTTTACTTTCTAAACTTGATAACACTAACATTCATTGATTCAGGTAAATGATTGGCATACTGAACTTTGTTTATATGTTGGTAGCACAATGTCATGTGTATTTACTGTAATATACAATAGCTTTACACTGCATTATTTTGTATTAAGTAATAGTTATATTATATGCTCTGTTTCAATAATAATTGTATTATATGCTCTGTGGTGGAAGAAGCTTAAATTTTGCCTAAAAATAATGTTTCCTCTTAAAATGCTCGTGCCATGTCTTGTCATTGATTTATAATGCAGGAAGTTGTTTTTTATCAGGCTTGAACTATAAAATATTTCTTTTTTTAATATTTGAAGATCATGTACAGTTTTTCAGTGCCAGTCAGAATCATTTTTGATTTTAAATTTATTGGTCAATTTATCATGAAAGAGGAAACAACTATTTAAAGGCATTGATATTCTGGTGTTGTGTTTATATCCTTGTTAACTGTATAGCCTTATCCAGGATTATTATCTTATATTGATGTACTTTATTTTTCACGGAAAAAACAGAGCAGTTATTTGTCATGTAAATATTACAAGCAAAAGACTTGGTGGAAATGCACACTCTGAAAATGTAACCATCACTTTAACTTCCAACTTACAATATCTCTTAATGCAGAGAGTTTATTCTGAAACTATATGTTCTGCATTAATTTTATGATAGCTTTGCAATTTTTGTAATGTAAACAATTGACTAGAATGTCACTCAAAATGAAACATGCAATTAAATTAAAATTTGACATCCTACAATGAAAAAGATTTTGTTGTTCATATGGCAAACTATTTTTATAGGCATCATCATGGCCTTGTTAATATTTAATTTCAGACATTTTTATGCCACCACTTTTTTCTTTCCCACATTTTTAGGTAAAAATAGTTATTCCTAACTTAGTATATATACAAATAAATACAACTTCTTAATATCACAGACCTTAATGACTGCTAGTTATCCAGTGTTTGTACCATGTTTGTAGGTCACTTAAAATCACATGATCATGATCTGAGTTGCTAGCAAAACAGGTTGTATATACAGGTTACTCTTCCTGTGCACCAGTTATCTTGTCTTTTTTTGTCTCGCCTGACGACTATAGTCACCATAAGGTGAGACTTGGGTTTTACATTTCTGGTGTCCGCATCTGTGACAATGTGTCAAAAATGTTAAAGTCAGTTTTAAACCCAAGTTGAGCCTTATGGTGACTATAGGAGCTAGACGAGACACTCTAATGCTGTGGGATTCTTGTCTAAAGATTGATGCTTTATGTTTGGACAAAGTTTGCCATTATGTATACTTTTTCTTTATTTCAGTCTGAATTAGAGGCACTAATTGCCAATTTGGTGAGCGAGACCGAGGCAGTCAAAGTTCTACTTAAGAGTGTTTTTTCAATTGAGGAGCTATGTTACAGCAGTGTTACAGGGCAGACTCATAAAAACAAAACAGTAAAAAAGGGGTTGGATCTGGAAAGAAGATCACTTGTAGAAGGTATATACTAATGTCAGTAATACAGTGTCTGGGTCTAAATGTATATCAAACATTCTGACACCCCACAACTTTAATATTAGCTTCATGGATATTGCTCTTACTGCAGCGCCTGTGTTGTTTATAGACTTTATGATAATCACAGGATTTTATGGTTAGACAGTTATTCTTACCATTTTTTTGCAATTTCCAGATTTATGGTTCTTTCTGTGACACTATACCATATAATAGGTTCATTTCATTTCTGTATAGATTGTATACAATCATTTAAGTGTTTGTAAGTAATCAGTTAAGTTGCATCTTCAGAAAATGCAGTAAAGTTAAGAATGTTAAATCAACACACACTTGATAGACACAAGTTTTGAAATAAAAGTTAAAAGCATCTCAGTATTCATGTTTTCGGCAATCCAGAGGCATGATAGATAATTGAATAATAATATTTTCTTTTCAGATATAATTGTGAAGAAATTTGGGACAAAAATATCGCAAGTGAGGTCGAAAATTCGAGACAGACTAAAGTGTATAGTGAGGACACATGTTGTGCCTCAAACTAAAGAAATTGTGGTTTGAGGACACTGAACTTGAAAGTGAAAGAAAACATTTAGAATTTAGTTTGTAGGCATGCTTTTACATGTATAAGTTAGTTTATAGGCATGTGTATGTACAAAGCCGAACCAGGTTCTTTTGGTACTTATCGGGGTCGAAGAAGCATTTTTCTTTACAATTAAACCTGATTGAATTTGAATTTTTTTCAATTTCAAGCTTTAAACCTGCATGAAAGTGCAGAAGAGCCTATGTCATACCCCAAGCGTCAGCGTCCAGTGTAAAAGTTTTTAATTTTTTGGGGTATGTTATTTTTGTTTGGTCTGTCTGTCCATCACAACCATGTCTCTTCTGTGTATTTCTGTTAGAGTATTTTCTTTGTAATTCCAACAGACTTTTTCAGGGGTATTTATCAATACTTATTAAAAGCTCTTGTTGGTTAAAGTTTTTTATGCTGGAGCTTTTCAAAGTATTACTGACTTAATGTTCAGGGGTTACTATGCTGTCTAATGTAATGAAAGCACAAAATTAGAAAATGTTCAATTTTATTGGAAATGCCTATAATAGGTGAGCTTTTTTGTCTTCAAAACATGCATTTTTATTGGCAATGTCAATAATAGATGAGCTCCTTTGTCTTCAAAACATTAATTTTTAATGGCATTGCATATAGAGCTCCTTTGTCTTCTGACAACTCTTGTTACTATATTATTGTTGCTGTTTTTAAATTCAGAAAAAAAAATTTAAAACTAATCATTCAACTTGTTATGTATTTTCTAAGGGTGTGACGATACGATACGTATCGCGATACCTACCCCATGATATGACATGTATCACGATATCTATATGCAATAGCAAACGGCAAAAATGACAAATAAATTCAAACTGAAAACACATGTTAACGATAAATCCGAATTACTTCCCTTGTCACAAGTAATACAACATAGGAAAACTTGAATTACTGGGCATAAGTTGTCGGCAATACAATCAACTGTTGCAATACTTATCTAGTTACAACTGGTACAGAGCGTTTAGAGGTGGTATTATGAATAGATGCAATATTTCATTCGTATAACTGCAAAATATTACGCTGATGCAGAAAAACAGTGTTAAGTTGATTTGAAGAGTGAACTTTATGAAACAAGATGGGAGTTTGGTATTATTTTTTTATTATCGCAATACACGGCAACGGGAATGGCGTATCGTATCGTTAGAAAAAAATATCGCGATTATCGATGCATCAGTGAATCGTCACACCACTAGTATTTTCTTTGTTTTAGTTTCTTTCAGCATCACCAACTTAATATATCTACACAGTGAACTCCCTGATATCTAGAAGTGGATCATGTGTTTTCATCTTTCATGTAACTTCTTGAAATCCCGGACTGTTCAAACTGCATAGAAATTAAGTTGTCCTGTTTCTGGTGCACTATCAAATTAGGACAAGTTTGGACTCTAAATTCAGTGCACCAGTCAAAGATTGAATAATTTGGGATTTTACTGAATTAAAATGTTTGGACAAGTTGGGACAAGCTTGAACTTTCCTGAATTATAAAGTTGGGACAAGTTGGGACAATCTAAAATTTTCACAAATGGAAAAGTTGGGACAAGTTGGGGTAAGTGAGAACACATAGGAACATTGGTAACATGTTGGGACTGTACCTGCTTACCCCAACATATCCCACTGCCAATACCGTCCAAACTTTTCCCCACTTTTTAAATCCTTGGTTAACCAAGGATAAGTTTAGAAAAGTTTGGGCAAAAAAGTTTGGTATTACTTTGGATAATCCTAACTAATCCCTACCATTTTTCGCAGGGGATGCCTGGCTCCTGATTTCTCTCAAGGAATGTTAACTGTCTTATTTTTATAATTATTTAGAAAGTAACAATTAACTAATTGATGTACGGTCCGATCTATCTGCTTGAAATTTGTGGATTTTTTTTATATAATGAATTGCGAATATTCATGACTGCGATCTGTAACTCTACAAATTTCATTCAAGGTCATTGACACAATAGAAGTACTAAAATGATATAGGGAAATTTCATAATGTATTGGAATTGTTGTTTGGCTTAAATTCTGTTCTGAATCAATATATTTTTGTGTAAAAGCGAGGTATGCATCAGTTAAACAATCAGTTTTTTTGAAATCCGCCGGTCCTGCAGGAACAATCAGCAAAAATATTGCCAGGTCCGACATAAAATCTTAACAATTTACACGTAAATGTATGGCAGGACCGGTAAATTAAATGTGAGGACTGGCATAACCCCCAAAAATTTCAAAACTCTGACAATTAAAATGTTTAAAACCGAATATCTATTTTCTGTTGCAGAGATAATGCATCCACCAGAATCCTGTGATAATGGACAGAGATAATGCATCCACCAGAATCCTGTGATAATGGAAATGACTTGCATGTTGAACTGAAAGGTTTGTCTTTTTATTTCATTTTCCTGCCATTTTACCAAATGTTTCAAATGATCAAATCTGAGAGCTCGCAATATCCTTACATGTAGTACATGTATTATGACATCAAATGGTCCAGTTCTACAATTGATTGGTGGTTATTTTGCTGAATTTATATTTCTATCCTTTTGTGTAACATTTATCATGTTTATAGAAAGAACACTTATTGTAACTGTTAATGCACAATAAAATTCAATCTGATTAAAATCACATCTCTCACTTGCTCCCCCACTTTTTAGCTCACCTGGCCAAAGGCCATCACTTGGGGTTGGTCGTCCGTCCGTAAACTTTTCACATTTTGTCTATCTCCTCTGAAATCACTAGAGCAATTTTAATCAAACTTTACAGGAATGATGTATGGAAGGTTCTATACTTAGTTTACCTAAATTTTTCTGATCCGCAAAAAACATGGCCGCCAGCACAGAAGATAGTTTGAACATTGGACTCTATTGGAAAAAGCATATATTAGCTATCTCCTGAAATGAATCAAGCATTGCAGGAATGATATTGATGGTCCTTTACTAAGTTGGCCGATATTTTTCTGATCCCCCAAAAACATGGCTGCAAGTACATGACATAATTTAATATTGGACCCTACGGGATAAGCATACATTGAATATCTCCTCTGAATCTACTGGTTTAAATTAAATCAAACTTTACAGGAATGATATATTGAAAATCTAACCTGATCCAGGAAAGCGATACAAACTCAGCCTTCTGAGCCTCTAGTCTGATAAAGACATGGCATGGGAAATCTGAGGAAACCCCGTTGAGAGTCATATGTGAAGGACCTAATGGTAATAAACTAAAATCAAACAAATCAAATTGCGCGATAAAGGAAAAGAAATTTCATGATCTCGAAAGTTGAAATTTCATTGGACAAGAAATGTTATCGGGTCATTCACATATGACCCACAAAGGGGTTTCCTTAGATCTCCCACATTGCGACTATATCATAAAGGGGGGAATCAATTGAGAGATTAAATTTTAATTTATCTAAAAATCAGATTTTAGGGTACTGAATAATTCCTGATCCTATAAATTTGATTAATACAACCTTTTTATTGGTATTTGTTGTAGAAACACATTCAACACAAAGGCCAGGACAGGAAGTGAACAAGAACCTGCTATCTCCAGTATCTCCAGCTCATCAATCACACAACCAACCAAGGTAAATACATGTACATGTATAGTAAATTATCGGATCACTTTTGAAGTACTAGTAGTATTTGAGGGGCCTTGTTTAAACATTGAAAATGGAAACTTTGAAGGGAGATCTGCTTTAGTGAGATTACATAAATTGCATAGATATGACTGCAGTTTATAAATTTGCTCTATGTTTGGGGCTTTAAAAACATTTTTTTTGTTGGGGAAAACCTAGATCTTGGAATTGGGCAAGTAGTATAATTTCAGTACTAGCCAGAATGACAAGCTGAAAAATTTTTCTGATACTGTCAGTGACTGTTATATGCTTAAATATTTTCTTTAAATTGCACTGTTTTCATAACTTAATTAAGGATGATCCAAGTCTTGGATTGAAACTCAAACATGAATGAATTCAAAGACGAGTGGTTATGGGTATTTTCAAAAGTCTACAGCCAGGGAATTTTGAAACATATTATATAAAAATGTAAAAAAATTAAGATGATAAAAATGCCACCAAAGAAAATTTTGAAATTCAGGTAAAGGAAACTTATGATGTTCATTTTAAATATTCTTTGAAGATTTGCCCCATAGATTTATATGAATGGCCCATAAAAATTGCAAATGTCCCATTGAACTAAAAGGAAATGGGGTCATAATTTCATTGGGAAAAATTTTAATCCCAATCACTGAAACAATAATGTGTATGATTTTATTTAACAGGTAATTAGAAAATTGAAACAGTTACTGGTAATATGGATCTAATGTTCAATCATTAGTAAACTTTAGACTTTTTTGTATTTCTCTTGTGGGACTGGTCAGTTGTAACTTTTTCCCTATCTGACAAGCCAATCTACCTGTCTGGGACAGTTGAACAGTCCTTAATGTCGAGCAATGACTTGTAAACATAAATGGTAGCTTATCACAGGAAAACTAATTGCAAATAATTATACATTACAGTGGCAGCAAAAGACTGGAGAGGAGGATTGAACACTTGGAAAAAGAGATTAAAGATCTTAGGTCTTCAATGAAAAGCCTGAAAAGGAAATTTACTGAATTTTCAACAAATCAGGACACCCCAGTGAAAAATCTCGCAACATCAACAACAAGTTCAACAATGGCCTCTAGTATTGACAGTACTGTAGGAGTTGACAGTATGCTCAAAATTGTCGAGCATATTACTGGAACGTCTGAGAAGGAGGTCAATGAATGCATCAGACAAATAGCCATGTCAGTTTTCTCCATTCAGGATCTGGTCTCTTGTTCAAGGACAGGGAAGAAAACCACCCATTCACCAGGAAATTGTCCAAGGCCAGCTCTGGACCATGAAAAAATGAAGCTGGTTGAAAAAGCAGTGATTTTGAAGTGCTCCATCAGCATGGAACTTTTTAAAAAGAAGTTTGACAATCTAGTTAAAATGATTAGACGCAGCAACAAAGCTGCGTCTAATTGAGAGACTATAATAATTCAGACCTGTGTGATCTAAATTTAACTTTTTGAAATTTATTGTAGTATTTACAATTTCCCAAATATTCCAATATAATTCAAATTTTTATGTGAACATAGATAGTATTTTTCTGAAAATTATAAGTAAACCATTTTTATATCTGCTCATATAATGCATAAATTTTAAAATATTGTAAATGTTAATACATGTGTAAGCCGATTCATCTTCCTTTCATCTTTTTTTACATTTGTAACTTTAATATGTGTTATGTACAAGAGATCTGATACATGGATTTTAATTATGTAGTAAATAAATTAACATTGCAATTGTGTAAACCTGTCTATTTTAACCAGAGATGTTTTCAATTGTCTTTTTTGCTCCATGCTCCATAGTACTTTTTTTCCATGATATATCTGTTGTTAAAATCTCTTTTTAATTCTGCAAGAAGGAACTCTTTAATTGTTCTGGAACTGTTCATGAACATTAGTTCAAGAACTGTTCTTGAACAACAGTTCCAAAAAATTTGTCTCATTTAACATTCAAGAACTGTTCTTGAACTGTTCAAGACCCAATCAGGGACAGTTCAAGAACAGTTCTTCAACCAACCTTCTTGAACACTTCAAGAACTGTTCATGAACATTAGTTCATGAACTGTTCTAGAACTGTTCATGGGTAATAGTTCAAGAGCAGTTCTTGAATATCTAGTTCCAGAACTTTTGTCTCATTTAACGTTCAAGAACTGTTCTTGAACTGTTCAAGACCCGATCAGGGACAGTTCAAGAACAGTTCTTGAACCAAACTTCTTGAACAATCCAAGAACATTTCTTGAACTGTTCTAGAAATTTTCATAGGGGTCATTACAGTTGAATCTCGTTATCTCGAACTCGGATATCTCGAACTACCGGATATCTCGAACTTTTTTAAAAAGTCCGAACAGAGTTGTTCTTTATTAAACCAAAATCACTCCGGTTATCTCGAACTCGGATATCTCGAATTATCGGATATGTCGAACAATATTTTCGTCCCCTTGAATGAAAATCCTAGGAAAATTACACTCGTTAACTCGGAACAAAAAATTTAGGAAAATTAAATTTGTTAACTCGAACAAAAAATTTAGGAAAATTAATTTGTTAACTCAAACAAAAAAATTTGAGAAATCAAATTTGTCAGCGCCTACAAATTTTTTGGTAGAAAAAACACATTCCGACACAAATAAAATATTTGACTGTCGGCCTCATGTTGATTTTAAAATTACAACATTGCACTGACCTCCCAATTTCCTTAAGCCCTTAATTATTATCCCTTGCATAAGCAATTAAACCGTCATGGGGATTAGCAGGTGTTATAATTACTGCCAAGCTGAACATGGCTTCCGAAAACGTGTGATGTGAACATTACTCAATACAACCGGAAGCTTGGGATGATTAAAGTACACAAAGCGAAACTGGTATGGAGACCAAAGCGGACTCCACTATTTGTCGGCTAATAACAAGTAACAGATAATCTACCGATTTTTTATATACTACTTTCTCAATTATAAATACAAATAATAAATAATGCAGTTTTTATATATCATGTTTGAATACATACGATATAGGAGAAAACGGCAATATACAGTTTGACAAGATAAAACCGGAAGCGACTTCCTGTAGGCGTGTACGAGTTACTTCCCTTTTGTTGTCGTTTTTAACATCGGTTATCTCAAACTCCGGATAAGTCGAACTTTTTGCATTTCCCCGTCGAGTTCGAGATAACGAGAGTCAACTGTATTTGATTGTCTTTTGCTTTGTTTTATTGGTCATAGGTGATAGAGATGAACTGACTAATGCAGCGATGGAACTGAGTAAAGTCCTGGAAAGTAACTTGGACATCACTTCAGATGAAGTAATCGGTCATATGAGATTGGTTCTGCATATTTCTGGTTAGTTATTTAATTATGAACTTGCAGTGCTCTTGTTGATATATACTTTTTGATGGTCACGGCATGTTGGGGGGGGGGGGTCTTCTGCTTTTCCATTATCTGTCCTGAGGTACATGTAGTTAAAGACTAACAGTTTATCTGATTGATCTCAAACTTGCTCCGTAATGGTTCCTTGAAACATGTTATTGCAAATGAGGTCAAGGTCACTGTTGCTATAAATAGCAAATCAGTTTCCAGGCATTTAAAGACTTAACCATTTATCAGGTTGATCTCTCAAACTTGATTCATTGATTGCTAATACATCGACTTCACATGGGATTATTTATGAATTATGATGTCACCAAGTCAAAGGGGAACTTGAACTGTAAATAGAAAATAAGTTTCTGGGTATTTATAGACCAACTGTGCATGTTGTTGAATTCAGATTTGGTCCACTGATTGCTTGTGACAAGATATTGCATATATGGTCTTCTGACCTTTCTTTGTTCCATTACTCTGGTATTTGATATACAAATTGTCTACTATGACTATGTCTAGTATTTTTTCAATTCTTCTTTGAAAAGCCAAGGTGAGGGCCATTAATGTTGCACCAACATAATCCTTGTAAATCTTTTGGTTTAAAATATATAATTTAATTAGCAGGATCAACTAATAAGCAAAAAAAGAAAGTACGTAAAGACATTCAAAAGAAAAAGTCTCCAAAAAGACCAAATCAAAGGAGCAGGAGGACTCTGACCAATCAGAATATGATTCTGGTAAAAATAATTTTGACTTGTGTCGATGTAATATGGTAGAACTCGGGTCCAAAATTAAGTGCAGAATACATATAAAAAATGGGTCATCAAACTTAATATCTAATTACACGTTGAGTACCACACCATTAGGGCCAAAGTCACTAATGACATTTTTTTGTATGATTCACTTTAGTTAGACTTTGCATTTCGGTCCATTTCCCAGACAGGGGCATATGCATGTTTCACAAACATTCTCTAGTTAAATATAAATCATAACAAAAGGCCCATGCAAGAGGCCCATGGGCCTTAACGCTCACCTGTGACCTTTGAACCCATGAGCTTCATTCAAATATCAAAATGATAATTAGGCCAATATTCTAATATACATCCCTATACAAAAAGTTTATAGTTTTTGAGATAAATAATCATCTCAGTACTTGTTTGTATCTGTGATCTTGACATTTAAACTCATGCTCTTCATTCGTATATCAAAATGACCACTGTGCCAGTACCAACAATATTCTAATATACATGCCTATACAAAAAGTTAATAGTTTTCAAGATATTTAACCATTTAGGTATTCATTTGCATCTGTGACCTTGACCTTTGAACCCATGACCTTCATTCATATATCAAAATGATCATTAGGATAATACCTAAATATTCTAATATACATGCCTATACAAAAGGTTTATAGTTTTTGAGATAAATAATCATTTCAGAACTTGTTCACATCTGTGACCTAGACCTTTGAACTCATGACCTTTATTCATATATCAAAATGACCATTGGGCCATTACCTACAATATTCTAATATACATGCCTATACAAAAAGTCTATAGTTTTTGAGATAATTAATCATTTCAGTACTTGTTTACATCTGTGACCTTGACCTTTGAACTCATGGCCTTTATTTATATATCAAAATGACCATTGGGCCATTACCTACAATATTCTAATATATACATGCCTATACAAAAAGTTCATAGTTTTGCAGATAATTAACTTGGTAAACTTGTACATCTGTGACCTTGATCTTTGAACCCATGACCTTAATCGATATATCAAAATGATCGTCATGTCAATACCTACAATTAACCAAAAATCCTACATCATTATCACCAGAAATGTTTAAATCAAAGTACTGAAGGTACCGAAGCATCAGCTAAACTGAGCAATTTGATAAAAAAAAATGTGCACTTGAAACTGAGATTTGTCTAATGAATCAGTAACAAATAAAAATCATGCAAATAATAGATACTGTGATCAGGAAGCTTCTAACAACAAGTCTGCTTTTTATGAAAGTTGTTAGGTTCTAACATATAAATATGTTACAATGGTCAAAATGGACATGCCACGCAATGTTTTTCCTCTTGTTACTTTAACCACTTGCTTCTTAAACTTTTAATTAAAAGGGTTACTTTTATTGATGTTATTTTTAAATTATAATTTAGTCAATTTCTATTAGTTTCAGCCTAAAAGATGTCAAACCCCAGATGATATTGCTAGAAGATGGATGGAATGTAATGTGGATTCAGATGGTTTTTCAGTTCAGTTTATAAATGACATGAAAGGTGATATTGCATGCATTGGAAGTTTGCAACATGTTTTTAGTGTGCCCCTGCAATGACTAGTCGGGGGGCATTCTGTTTTGCACCTATCCATCACTCTGCCATTGTCACTCCAACTGTTCGTCCATCCGCATTTGGGTACTTATTTTGTGTAATCAACTCCTCTTACAGTTTCTTTTTGATCTTTCTGAAACTTGGCATGTTTGTAGTATACAAATTTATTAGACCTTTATTAAGTGTCATTGGACTCTTAAGTCGAAAATGGATGTAATTATGACAAAATCATGAGAACTTCCTGTATGGAAGCGAGGCTGGATGCTCAAGAAGAGTGAGCGCCTCCTTGCTCGCTAATGACACCTGCAACATGTGTATCTAAAATTTAACAACAAAGTCATCTGAAACTATGAGGTGTCAAACATACTGATGGATGATAACACTGTATATTTTGCCTTTTTCTCCAGAACTTTACTTTTGTGATATCTGCAGATTTTTTATATACATGTAATTCATGAAAACAAATTAAGATACAATTCATGTTGCAGTCTTGAACAGACACAAAACTTTTAGCTTAAGAATAGAATATATTTTGATTAATTTTAATAATAAGTTTCACTCCTGATGTTTCATATTTGTAGGTAAGTTGCGATTTGTCATTTTTGGTGGTGTTAAACATATGTACCCCTGCATGTACCACTGTCATTGTTGTGGTCAACATGTCCAAATCCGATTAACTGAGTACATAAATATTAATTTTCATTCCACAATTGTATTTATTTCTCTGAACTTCCCAGGGTTACAACTCTTGTTCACATTATCCAAACCTGTATTAAGAGACCATCTGTCTATAACAACCACTTTTGTCCTTTCCCATAGGTGGTCGCTTAATGACTATTTTTATTTTGACTTGACTCCAATTCATTGAACTATAATAAATGTGCACTTTTCGTGATCTATTATTAAGTAATATATTTTCTCATTGTGTAGTATTGATGCCACACATGATAGTAAAAGTAGAATGGGAAGAATGGTAAATCATAGTGATATAGCACAAAAGGATTCAATAATAATAGCTCTTGGAGAGTCTTGGTTGAAAAGAAATATAAGTAACTTATTGAAGAAAAAGTATTTTGCATCACAGAGAATGAGACTTAATGCTAGGTTTTTATTAGAATTGAGAGTGAATCAGATGACATAGAAAACAATGACAATGACACCAACAAAGAAAATAAGAAAAGTATTTATGAATTTTTAGCATCAAAATATTTTGATAAACTTGCTGAAGATGCATTGAAGGTTGCAGTTCCACTAATGGATGACATTGAAGAACTGAAATCGCCCTCAAATGCCATCAAACTGAAATATGACCTGATACGCATGATAAATATTAAGTGGGCATTCCTTGTAAAAGAAAGCAGTGAAAAAAATAAAGAAGAAAGAAAAAATTGTAAATATCTTTTACAGCTAGTAAAAAATGATTGGGCAGAAAAAGTAACGAGAAAAGCAAGGTCAATTCTGATTGATCGTAGGCATAACTCTTTTTAACAGAAGAAGAATATTTAAAGTAGATGAACTTCGCATACAAGATTTTGTGAAATGATGCAACAGGTTTTTAGGTTACTTTTTTGATTTAGGTGTTATGAGCCGAACATAAGAATTAGATGGTAAATTTACCTCTACTAAGAACGAAGGACCCCCTCAGTTACAAACCATTTATGTTACTGAATTTACCATTACGTTTTACAGATTGCATTTAAACGTCCATATTTGCATTGTCTCATCACATTACAAAATTATTCATGTATTGTTTGGCTTGTCAGTAAAGGAGATGTAATCATGCCATTTTCAAATTTGCTACATGTATTTTTTGTATTGTGCCCCAGTTTTGACACTAGACAGGTTGGCTGCATTGGGAAAAGTAAGAAATAAAGTAGATTCTTAAATAATAAATTTGACTTAAAAATATTTTGTTTTGTTTTGTTTTGCTTTAGATCAAGTAAACAACCTTTTCCTGCGGAGCAGAAGCCATGAAGTAAAAACCTGGGGGAAAAAAAAGTTTACAAGATGAATGATAGGAGGAATTAGGAATGGAAAATACAAGTCTAAAATAGAATAATTAATTACAATAAACTGAATTGTAGGACATTTCCTTAACCCTTAAGCGGCTGCGCGCGACAATAGTCGTGCTGGAAAAACGGGCTAGTAATGCTGAGCAAAACAATAGTCGTCTTTATTTCAGTACATTGTATATTCATCATTATTCAAGTGTATTGTATATTCATCATTATTCAAGTCCATTGGATATTCATCATTATTCAAGTCCATTGTATATTCATCATTATTCAAGTACATTGTATATTCATCACAATTCAAGTGCATTGTATATTCATCATTATTCAAGTACATTGTATATTCATCATTATTCAAGTGTATTATATATTCATCATTATTCAAGTGCATTATATATTCATCATTATTCAAGTGTATTGTATATTCATCATTATTCAAGTGCATTGTATATTCATCATTATTCAAGTCAATTGTATATTCATCATTATTCAAGTGCATTGTATATTCATCATTATTCAAGTGCATTGTATATTCATCATTATTCAAGTCAATTGTATATTCATCATTATTCAAGTGCATTATATATTCATCATTATTCAAGTGTATTGTATATTCATCATTATTCAAGTGCATTGTATATTCATCATTATTCAAGTGCATTGTATATTCATCATTATTCAAGTCAATTGTATATTCATCATTATTCAAGTGCATTGTATATTCATCATTATTCAAGTACATTGTATATTGACTATTTAATGCTTATTTGGCTTTTATAAATGACTGAAAAAATAATTCAAAATTGGCCACCTGTTTTGTGTTATGCCATTTTTTGAATAATTTTACATGTTTTACAGAGGATAATCCCCTGTCCATGCTACCAGAAGTAAAGTTCAACGATCTCTTGAAAAGATTGAAAAAGGTTCACAAATTGAGAAAAAATTGCTTCCTGTGGAATCAAAGATTGATTTAAAGAACAATGTGGAGAATGTAAAGAGTCCAGAAAATATGGACATAACTCTTCATAAAGACAATGTATCCAAGATAAAAGGGTTGACTTTAACTATCTGTATTGAATGTTCATTGTTGTTCTTGTCATGTTAAGATATTAGTTTTATTCTAATATTGTTAATACAGTGTGTGAATTCCAAAGAAAACATTTCGTTTCTTTGTTTATTTAATGTATGTAATTTTTCCTCTCAATCAAATACAGTGTGAGGATATTGAAATTAGAACTTGATAAAGTACTGATAAAAATAATATAACATACACTATATATGTCACACTAAATTAATACATGCACTGATATAAATTTATGATTATTATGTAGTGAGAACAAAGTACAGTGGTACTTTACATATACAAGTGCAAAATATATGCTTTTGTCTAATTACACAACTCTTTACATATGGTTATACTTTATAAAATTGGTACAAGTTGGGTTTAGTGTTCCCCATTGAGTTTATACTTTACTTTTTAAGGATGCAAACAATGGTCACATTGGTATTTACATGTAAACCGTAGATTATCAAAATTGGAAAATAACTTTTTCACATTACTCTGCATTTTGAAAAGTTGAAAGATTGCTGATGCATCATAAAAGACTATTTACCCCTTTCACATTTCTGCATCATTTTATGAAATTTAAAGTATTTGGTTAATGCATTTTGAGAAGATTAAATAATATGCATCTTTTTGTGTCTTTTTTATTTAATACCAGTGGTATTTGTATTTTTAGACCATCTTTGTTTGTATTGTGGACTTGTATATAGAAGAAAAACGAATCTTGACAGACATCTGAAAACTGATCACAAAAGTGAGTTATCATTAATGCACTATATTATGTTTAAAGTTTCCATTAATCTTTAGTTTTGTAATATTGGTTAAGGTTTTCTCAACTTGTATATTCAGTTTAAAACCATGAAAATACATTTTATATCCATTTCATGCAAAGATTTGTATGAACTGCATGAATGATGACTTAGAATAAAACTTCATTGAAATGTGGAAAGATTGAAACTGATGTATGTTGATTAATTTACAGATGTGAATGACAACAAGGATGGTCTCTGTAGTGAAGACTTTGATGATGATAGATACCAGATGATGATTATCAGTCAGGTATACATCAATGTTTTTATTCTCACCAAGACAGAAGTGAAAGTGAAACATTACTTTTCTATATTCATCAGCTGTGCTTTCTGCATTGGTATCAAGTTCAAGTTTTTACAAAAATGCTTAGTTTTCATGAAGGGGTTTAAAGTTTTTTTATGGTATTAAAACATTTTGATGATGATTCATGAATAATTGTAGTTAAATCAGAGAACTTGTAATCTCTACAAAGTCTTGGTATTTTCACAAAAAATAATGTGCAGAGATTAATGCCCTACATTTACCTCCGATTTGAATTCACATTTTATGGATTTGCTCGTTTATCTCAACTGTCAGTATTAATTCTTGTCATATCAAAATTGTAATCAATTGACCTAAATAAGCAAAAATTTAAGTATTCATGGAGTCTGTCAGTATTGTGCAGTAATTCAGTTTATTTTGTGTCTTTACTATAACTTAAGAGTCCTTAATGAGACAAGATAGTCTGGGTTTGAATTCATGTGATAATACAGAAGACATGGTTTTTTCCTTAATGTGCTTGACAAAATGTACTGTGTGGCAAGCCTGTCTTGCATTCAATAATTTTTAAAATCTGTTTGCATGTCGGCAATTCTGATGCATTTTCTCAATTCCAAATAAATTATTGTCATTACATAGTGATTAATCTCAGCCAAATATGAAGGCACTGTACTTGCAAGACAATACTATTGTAGCACAGTTCCCGAAGGATTACGTAATAAAGTATTCAGTATGTCACATGATGTTGCCTAGCTATCATGAGAGTATAGTACCTGTCTGGAAAAACAATATAGTGCTGTCTATGTAAGGATGAATATAAACCAGAGGCTCAGTGTGGCTGAGCCTGTATCGCTCACCTGCTTTTAAAGCAAATTTGTATATATGCTTTTCCCATAGGGTCCAATGTGAAACAATGTTCTCCGCTGGCAGCCATCCCTTACCAAATAAATTTTCCGGAAATAGTCCGTTTTTTGTCCGTGTTCAGTCTGGTTATGGTCCGTAAATGGTCTGGGGTACATTATTCATGTCCGTAAACAGTCTGGGTGACCAAATGCATATTCCGGGTTTGGTCTGGGTAAATCCGTTTTTGGTCCGGGTTATCATAATACATGCTGGGAATGGTCCGGGCAGTCCGTAAACAGTCTGGGTAATTCCGGGTTTGGTCTGGGTATTTTAATTTTCAATAAAGGGTTATTCCGGATTTAGTCTGGGTATTATAATTTTCAATAGAGGAGATTCTAAGCTTCAGTCTAGGAATATTGTGCTTTCACCAAAGTTTTTTTTTTCTTTTCAGGCCTAACCATCCTTATTTTTTTGACATCCAACATTTAAACACAAAAATAAAAAACATTTTTTTTCACCCATTTATATCTGGTACAGTTTTTGACTTGACAAAAATACAACATGTTTATATTTCATTTCTTTAATCTTTCTCTATATGATTAAATATTCGCTGCCTACCTCGTCCGTCGGCTCCGACATTTCAATATTAATATCGTCAAATTCAAATGATGACACATTATCGAGCAAAAATTCGTTTGCATTCATTTCCAATTCTTCATCTTCTCCATGGAAAAAAGTTATTTCTTCCAGAAGTCCTAAAACGGTATCCTCTCTGTCGTCACCCATTGGCGGGACCACATGTTCAGGATGGTCTTCGTTTCTTTCAGTGAACTCAACATCACTTGTAACGCTTACCAAAGTTTCATATATATTGCACACTTCGTCTGGTAGAGTTATATTTTCATTTTGCTGCGATCTTTGCTTGTATCTATTTAAACTTGAGCGTGGAATCTTAGCAGATGCACCTGCTAAATAATCGAGATATGATCGTTTTTTGGGGGACGCCATCACAAGATTACCATACGACGGAAGTACTATTAACCCGAAAATATAGCCGTTAATATTTAAACTTCGGATAGAGAATGTATAAGGTATAATCAAGGGACATAATCGGCGACCGGAAATAGTCTGAAAAAGGCGCCAAAAACAATATATCCCTGTGAAATCTGCAAGTACGACTAGGATAATTATGGCTATGGAACAGCGGCAATATGCTATTATGGAGTGGACAACCGATGGTAATCGATTGTCGGTCCATCATTTAAAATATATTACGGATCCTATAAAGTCATGGAATGATTACGAACCAGGAGATCGGGGGAAAGCTAAATACCCTGGTGCTGGCGAAGAGCCTTGGGATTTCGTCATCCATGCCGTTGGAGGTAGGTCTTATGAAATAAATAGATACATGTATCAATATAATTTTAATAACAAAATATTTTTCTAGATAAATAACATGATTAAATTCTTGAATAAAGGTGGATCTATATAACGCTTCAGACTTTAACTAAACCTGGTTTTCCTCAACTCTGAACATATTTTCTTCCATTCTGTGACCAAAAATAATGAACATCAACTTATTTCAGCCAAATCGCCATACATTAATTACAAGTTCCTGTGGTTGCTATTAAAATAACCCAGGTTATCTTGGATCTAAACTACCGATAAAAAATGGAATAATTCAAATTAAAATATGTACTGGAAATACTTGGGCAGTTTCAACTTGAAATTTACATACAATATAGTACAACTATACCATGTAGCTATGATGCTACATATTGCACCCTTCCCTCCTCCAATTTCTGAGAACCGAACCTGGGTCACCCATTTGTAAAGAAAGCGCTCTTATGGTTTTGCCACTATTAATTTGGGAAAGGCCCCTGCTAGGTTTGTTCCAACTTTGATGTTGCATTTTCCCTTTTCTTGTTACACATTGCCTATAATGTTTAGCTTTGCTCAGTTCCATTATTTTCATTGTAATTTATTTCAGTATCAAGAAAAGATTTATCAGAGCCCTTAAAGATCCTAATAGACAATAGGATGAAAAGTCAAGGTGATTATATATATATATACTGTTGGAAATGTTTAAAATTGCTTAGTGCATAGTTGTGCTAGTTAGAAATTGAATGTTGGTCAGTTGACATATTCCCAGGGGTATCGGGTCAATTCCCTGAGATATGCCTAATTAACTACACACAAATTATTTGAGCAATGTTTTTTCACGTATTCATATCAAAAGTTCTTTGTAAGATTATGATATAATCATAACTGTAGGTACAGTGAAAAAGAAAATACTTGACATTTATTAAATAATAAGGTTTTTGGTAGATTAAATGTGTATATTTTTCAGAGAAATCATTAAATTATATTTTTCTACATACCAGACACTCCTTACAAAACAATTTCTCTGTTCTGTGTAACATCATAGGCATTGTTCACTTGAACGCTTCTACTATGTCGGTATTTTTTAAATAAAAATTATTTTATCAAAAGCAACATTGACTATGTTTAATAATATGTTTAAACATAAAAGTTAAATCCATTTTTAAATGGATGCTCTGATATATTTCATTTCTAAAGTAGCATTATTTTTATTTAAGTCTTTATAAAAAAAAATTGAAAATATAAAAAAATATTTGTTATATATGGTTATTGGAAAAATGGGGGTGAATTTGTAAGAAGTGGGGGGCGAATTTGTCAAAAACGGGGACGAATTGACTTGAATTCTTCCAAGGGTTTCGATTATTCACTCGTCCTGACGAGTGAAATGAGTAATCAGATTTTGAAATGTACCATTATTTCTTTTTTCTGTTACAGCAAAGGAAACCTCACCTCCATCCAGAAAAAGAAAGAAGGAAACAAATACATCAGGGGCTTTAACAGGTTAATATTTTATGCTTGTTAATAAATTAATACATTATAAATCATAATGTAGAAATAACAATGTATACACAAGCCTACATTCAGTTCTGTAAATTCCACTATAACATTTTTAAAGTTAAACAAAATGTGGTATTGTATTTGTGTTTACCAATTACATAAGGCGATGTGTCATTAACAATGATTTGTAATATTGGCTTATGATATGATGTCAAATTGTTACTGTAAGGATAGGAGTACTACCGAAAGCCTTGTTTCAACTTCAACATTTAATTGTATTTAATTTAGGTGATAAGAAGACAAAAGAGAACTCTAAAAAAAAGAAGGAAGAAGAAACTTCAAAAAAGAAGGCGGAGAAGCAAACCATAGTATTGGCCATGAAAGAACAGGCCAAAAATATGGAATTTGCCAAATCTGTAAGTCTCTGCAAAGATTTTTTTTATTTAATCTATCTTGACATGCAGAATTATTTTATTTTGTAAATGTTCAGTTGTCAGCATATCAAAATTTATTAAAAGAAAAAAAATTGCTATTAAAACTTGCTCAAATGTCCATCGTAAAAATACAGGTAATATTTAAAATCTGTCGCTCCAATTGTTAAAGTCAGTTTAAAACTGTATGGTTACTACTAGGTTTCCATAAATTTAAAATAATTAGTAGCCAAATTTCCAAAATTTGTGAAAATATAGGTTTTTGTTTTTTTAAAGTGTATTTTTCCACAAATTTGCTAAAATAGGTTACTTTTTGAAAGAATACCTCAAAAATTAGTAACCAATGGCGATTTTGGCTACCAGGAATGGAAACATAGTGACTATAGGGGTTAGGTAAGACACTCTAATTCTGTAGTATTTTGATTTTGTTTTTGTATTCAATATTTTTAGCTGTTGTTCATGTGTAATATGTATGTAATATTGATCATTCTATTTTATAGAAAGCAGTTACTTTGTCCTCAACAAGTTCAGTTGTGGCTGATGAAGTTGATGAGGAAACAGTTACTGATACAATGGAAGATTGTGATATGGTAAGTTACATAAAATACTAAAATACTTCTTTACAATCACTTAAAAAAATATCTCAAAACACAAATTTAATATTGAGTTTTAGACTTTTAGTGAACAGCAAATCTGACAAATTAAACAATAGAATTAGTACACATTGTTGTTCGATTTAATTATTGATTTGGATTTAATTAATCTTGGTTGAATAATTTCACTCTTTTTGTTTAACAGGGGTTTAATGTTCCAGTCAAGAATATTTCATCTATATCAAGACATCACTTGCTATAGGCAAAGTACTGAATTTTTTACTTATGATTTGCTTGGGTGACATTTTCAGATAAGTCAAACTATTTTAACTTACCTGTGGAGTTTGAGATACAAGATTCAACATTATTTTGATATGCCATAGTCATTTTAGTCTTTTAAAGATTTTCTTCTTTTGGTTACAGCTAGCCGATTTGTAAGTTGTGTTTGTGGTGGTGGTGGTGGGTGTTTGGTTACTGATAGTATACAATATACATGTATATATTTTGAAGTGCTTCAACAAAAACCTATATACAGTGTACACGCACATCTATTGCTGCCCAGACGAAATGATGACCATGGTCACCATAGTATTTCATGGTCAATGATGGTTGACCATGAACTATCATGGTCAGCAATGATTGACCATGATCTTGACCATGGTCATCCATGAATTTGACCATGGTCAAAGCTGATCAGCATGGTCAACCAATCTTGACCATGGTCAAATAGAATTGATCGTGGTTGACCATGGTCAACCACCTGTTGACCATGGTCTTCTATGAACTGACCATGGTTTGCCAATAAATTATCATTACTGGATCGTGCTTGACCATGGTCCACCAAGAACTGACCATGGTTGATCATGGTAAAAAATTGCCATCATGGTTCATGGTCAACAAGTTCTGACCATGGTTGAAAATGGTCAAAGAGTGCCAATCATAGTTATGTCAACTGCAAAACAGACAACTCCACCAGGGAGAGAAAAAACAACCGAAAGTACTTCATGTACCAGTTCAAGCTGATAGCAATTGTCTAAATTAATCATTACAAAAAACTCTGATATATCAAGTTCCATTTTAAGCTAATCTTATTATTTACCCAATACACAATGATCAGAAAACCTCATATGACTATAATGAAGAAATTATCAGTTTGCTGTTCAGTATAATTATCTGAGGCTAATATTGCTCATATGTGCATTTGGTAAACAATACGATAAGCTTGACACATGTAACAGGGAGTAGATATTTGAATTCTGCTAATTGCTGTGAATGGTGTGGTACAATTTGTATAAAATAATGAACAATTAATATTCCAGCATGAAAAATGAACATTTATTAATATATGTACACTGAAAATTTAATATTCTGATACTTCCTTTACCTATGACCTTGAAAACTGGTAGCTTTAAATATCTTGAAAGAACTAACAACGTATCAAGTTTTGTCATAATCCATTTGACAATGTTGATTCTAGAATGTTCTCTAGTTTTTCATATTACTAAAAAGATCAAAGATCTTGAAAATCAGTATTAAATAAAAGAATGCATACAAGATTCTCACAGTAACCAAAGTTAAGTAAATCCCTATATTACCAAAGTTTTAAATCAATGAACATGAACAATGTCTTTCTTATACATTATGTACACTAATGTTTATCATGCAAAGATAAATCCTTACCATCACACTTAAATTTTAATTTGTCACTTCACTTAAACACACTATGTCCTATTTTATTTGGAATGAATGCAATGTAAGACCTTCCTTCAATCTGCATCAAGAAAACTTTATCAACAATGCATTCTACTGGAATCACATGTGTTTCAGGATCCATAGCTTCAATGACTCTGATAATGTGTCTTGGAATGCTGTCACAAAGAAAACTTTGACCATGAATTTCAAGTTTTTCAGTGTATGCAAAAACTTTTTGTGTAATAGTATCAACAACAAAATAAAGAACCTTCCTGATTTCTCCATTTTCAGTTCTGACTACATGACAAATACGTTTCTTCATTCTTTTGTATTCTTGACAGTAAAATTTCTCTCCCTTCGATTTGATTCGCAGTCCAATTTTGACATTTTCAATTGATTGAACATCAGTGGACTCAAGAATTAATTCCTTAGCATCTTCTGGTAGATCTGAAGATGCTGTTAAACGGCCTGCAACAAAAACATTCCCAAATGTTTTACCACATGACCACAATTTAGCTTGCGTTTTTGATTTGCCAAGATGTTCCCTTAGTTGTGATTCTCGAATACAATTGAGATCTATCTTATTCAACTTCAATTCAATCTCTCGAAGACGTAAACACTGTTTGGTAACATCACCTGTACCGTGCACTGAACGTAAAATTACAGAGTTTAAATCTTCAAACGGGAAACAGCTCCAGGACCAGAGTGGTCCCCATAACTGAACGTAAAACACCAGGTGAGCACCTATTATGAACATTAAGACCTGTGCTACCTTTTCCATACAGGACTTGGAATTGTTTATAAAAAGTATCCAAACAGGATTCTGCCATCTTTAAATCTTCAGAAGATATTGAATCTCCCAACAGTAAATGCAAACCTCGACTTAAATTTGCCAGATGTTTCAAATATACCTCGTCTAATATACCTTGTAAACAAGGTATTGCATAGAAAAGCAACCATGCTTGTAACTCTGTAGCTTTGAAATTGTTGTAGTGCTTTTCAATATCACGAGGCATTCGTTCAATGTAATCTGGTGGTTTGATGCTCTGAAGTCTTTTAGATATGGTTTTTAAGCTTTTACCAACAAAATATGGTTTTCCACTATTAGTAGAGGAGAAGAATTTATACAAGAGGGCTTTTGTAGTGCCCATGAGGACACAATGCATATAATCTGGAACAACTCCAATGACTACATCAAACCATGGCATTGATGATAAACCTGTTTGTCCACAAATCCCTTTAATTCTATTAGCTTGTGATGCATTTGGTCCTAAGTTGTCTTTAATATCTGTAGAATTTCTTAACCTTGGTTTTTGATTTGGTGGTCTATGTGGGTAATACCTTGCAGTTCCCTTTCCTTGCTTCACACTTTCTCCTTCTTCCTCACATGTGCAGCAACCATATTTGCCATTATGCATAGTCATATTAAGCACGTATGCTTTTGCCTGAAGATCCATTGTTGCCAAAAATATTCCCATTCGTACATTTATTGTCTCTGATGCATCTTCAATTTTCAATGGAAAACCATCAACATATAGCCTATGCATTTCTTCACCAAATGAAGATATATATTCATAGAAAGGAGGTTTGTTTTTCCCCTGCCAGATAGCTGCAAAAATCATATTGTCTCTACAAAAACGTGTAATAGGAGGTATTTCGTTTATAGCCAAGAAGATTGGCCACAGTTTCACGTTAGATGAACTATAAAGGGGTATGCCATCAGTATTCATAATGGCACTTAATGCATATGCATCATGCAAAAACTGACCCTCTTCACACAGTGAACGATAAAAGCTTCCATCAGTAATATCATGTAAAAAATTGTTATTTTGATGTTTAATTTTGTCTTTGGTACTTTGCACACTTTGCCATACATCTTTTTTTCCTAAGATGTATTGTAATTGTTTTTGAATATCAGCAATGATGAAGCAATTTCTTGGTTGACGATTGGTACTTTTTTGTGATGCTAATGAACCTTTGTACCTAAAAGTATTACAGTTTTCAGCTTGACATCTGTACTCATCTGGATCACTAGGAAATTTTCTTTCACAAGATGAACAGTAATCAACAGTTTTGAATGAAGTTTCTCCACATATAGCAATGATCTTTTCATAAGATAGTTTTTCATATTTATTGTAGCTAGGTGCCAGAACATGTAAGAGCTTCAACAAATCTGCAGCTGCAACCCCTGTCAAATTATGCCTTAATATGTGAGACATGATACACATAGCCTGTGCTTCAGTTTCAGAGTACTTTGAAATATTTGGCCTTGCACATGAATCTGTATTGCTTTCAACTATCTGGGCACATGAATCTGTATCACTGTCAACCTCAGATGACATTTCTGAACTACTACTGCTGTCATGATATTCACTTTCCATTTCTGAAAATGAATCATAACTTTCATCACACGAATCAGTTGAAATCGTTATGTCAGAAGCATTATTTTCAATGGTGTTGCAACTGCTTTCACTACATTCACTACTTGCATGATTTTCACTCAGACAATCATCTGAACCTGTTAAGGCATTATTAAACTCAATTCCTTGTTGGCATTCTTCTTCACTGACTGTTGAAGATGCATTTAATTCACTGTCTTGAAAAACATTCTTTAGAGCTTGATGTCGAAATGCCGTGCGTTTTGGTATTGGTATGGTAGGATCATCTTCATATGCTTTATACACCCTTTTTAAAGGACCTGAAAGATAAAAGATTAAGTTTAAAGTTTAAAAATGTAGCTGCGCACAGTGCAGCATGACTGCAGCATATTAAATAGGGATATTTGTGGGCAAGTGTTGACCAAAATGGAAAGTGGACATACACAGTTATATAAATTTCATTGGCAATTATATAAAACATCATATGGAAACAAGAGGCTCTCAAGAGTCTGTATCGCTCACCTGACACCTGGGTCTTTAATGTTTTTTTAAAATGGCAGTCAACGAACAATTTTCAACACTGGTTTTGAAGTCACAACATCAATATCTATTTGGAAACCAAATTTCATTGAAATCGGACAATGTTGAATTTTCTCACCCTTTTTGGCAGCCATTTTGAAATTGGCAGTCAGCGAACAATTTTCAATACAAGTTTTGAAGTCGCAACATCAATGTCTATTTGGAAACCAAATTTCATTGAAATCGGACAATGTGGAATTTTCCTGCCTTTTTGGTGGCCATTTTGAAAATGGCGGACAACAACAAATTTTCAACATTGGTCATGAAGTCGCTACATTATGGCAAACATTTTTTCAATTTACACTTGACCTCTATCTGTTACATTTTTTGAAATAAAAAATAAAAAATGTAAAAATTTTGAAAATTTTACAGAAAAAGGGCAATAACTCCAACATGGGTTGTCAGATTTTTGTAAAAATTGGACAGCAGGTAGATCTCATCATGTTGATCATTTTTACCCTCGTCAGATTTTTGATATCTGTGACGGTTTTTGAGTTATTCCCCAAAAACAGCAATTTACCCCTATGTTCTATTTTTAGCAACGGCGGCCATGTTGGTTGACGGATCAACTAATCGAACACAATTTTTAAACACCATACCCTAGTAATAATTCAGGCCAAGTTTGGTTACATTTGGCCCAGTGGTTTCAGAGGAGAAGATTTTTGAAAAAAAGTTTACGGACGGACGGATGACGGACGCCGGACGCAAAGTGATGACAAAAGCTCACCCTGGCATAGCCAGGTGAGCTAAAAACAAAATATTGAATATCCAAAGAATGTGTGCCAAAATACAAGTTTCAGTACTTTGGGATTTTTGCAAAGTATAGAAGTGTCAGAGTATAAAGTACCTAAGTGTGTGTCAATGTAAACTGTAAATTTGATATGCTGCATGTGCACAGTTTTTGAAAATTTGAAAGATGTCTGATACCCTATCCACATAATTTTTTTTTTCATTTAATAACAAGCGCAATTTTTGGGGGATGGGTGGGTGTTAAAAAAAAAAAAGGTACAAACTTAGTAAGGGATGCCCAAAGGAACAATTGTGCAAGTGAAGGATGCCCAAAGGAACAATTGTGCAAGTGAAGGATACCCAAAAGAACAATCAAGCAATTGTTTATCATTTGTTTCACAAATTATACCAGGTAGATGCAGTGCAGAAAGTTTTTTACCATTTAATAATGACGACTACATACAAGGGAAGCATTAAATTATTTGACACTTATTTAGGTGAAAAAGTTTGGGCAACATGAAGGACAAGTGAGAGTTTTACATCTATGTCTTACTTTTGACCACTTGGCCAGTTGGATCAGGAAGCCTTTAAATAACAGCAACTTACTTTTGTCATGCTTGCTTGTCAGATGAAGAAGCACTCTCTGTTTTGAACTAAGAGTTTGTCCACATATCTTGCATTCATATCTTTTCCTACCATCTATGTCAACTGCCATATAACAATCATCTTTTCCACCAATAATATCATAATCATAACCTTGATTCCAACTCCTTTAAAAAAAAAAGAAAGAGACATAATATACATGTATTTAACATCATATACCTTTCTAGAACAATATACATTCATTAAATGGCAAAGCATTTTGTTCTGTTAAGGATTATAGGTAACTAGTGGCAAAAATCACTAAAGCCAAAAGGGTGAAAAAGGAATTTACTTTCTCAGGATCAATACAAGTGATTAAAATTGCATATCCAAATTTTCCGGGGAGGGGGGGGGGGGGAGGGAGGAATGTCATTTGGGACCATTAGCTGATGTAGCATACATAATATCAAGTGGTTCTGATCAGTAGTTACAGATGGACAGACAGAGCTAAAACTGTATATACCCCCACTTCCTTGAAGCAGGGATATAAAACAAATTTTGAATTTCCTGCATACTTTTATAATGCAAGTCTATATGAATAAAATTTAACTGTTGGCCAGTGGTGAGGAAAAAAAATTTTTGTCAGGTCCAGTCCATCAGTAAATTTAACTACTTAGGTATTTAGACCTACCATGAGTAGCTATATTTAGCTCATTTTAAACATATTGCTATTTTGTCACTTGTATGTACAAAAAGTCGCAGGTTAACTAGTAGCCAGTCTCCAAGTTTATATTACTTAATACAGTATCAATTAAGGTGGTTAATACCTTTAGTGAAAAGTAATGTCATTTTTTTCATACTTCTCATAAAATAGTTGAGGAAAAGTACCAAAATTTTTTGTAAAAAAAAAAATATGTCGATGAATGCTTGTTTTCAAGATATATTGGCTCAAAAATGGTGCTTTTCTGGAAAAATGCCAAAATTATCTTAAAATTGTGTGTTGGCATATGAGACATCATACCGCTTTCAAATTTGATATTCTTTCTCCCAGATTTGTCATATCCATCAATAATGGAGTAGTAGATATTTTTATGTACAAAAATATATAAATTTATATTAGTGGATTTAACACTGTTTTTGTATTTCAAACAACATATTTTTGTTAAAAAGGCAAAAATTGTATTTTTTAAAACATTTTACCTTAGATTATCACCATCACTTTAGAGTATTTTCAATTTCCTGAAACTCGTCATACATAATTTTCAAGCCATTCTGAAGAGATTAAGAAAAATAAAAATCATATGCTTGCGATCTTCTTTTTTCGCTACAAGAGTTTGAAAATGGTACAGCTTGCATAAAAATGATGTTTTTGTGAGAAAAATACCCAAAACTAAAAATAAAAAAAAAAAAAAAACATTTACCTTAAAGATTAGTATTTTTATGTAAAATTTTAGTAATTTACTGCCAAATTGTCAATAATTATATTATACTATCTGTGTGTTTTGACCAAAGCGAAAATAAATGTAAAATCTGGATTTCAAACGTGTATATGTACAACTTTGTAAAACGTTTGTACACCAAGTCATTGTGATGTCAGTATTTTCAAGACGTCATAATCCATGTCCAGATAGTTCATTTGTAAAAGGGTTCTACCACTTTAAGTTAAAATTCTCTCAACTTATTGCATTCAAAAGAAATCCAGAGTCAAAAAATATAGAAGACTTAAGCTAGTTAAAGGTAGTCATGTTGTTTACTGGCAGTTACTCCATGACTCTACATGTATGGTCAACAAGATGATCAAGTGAAAATCATTCACAACAATACAAGGAAATCATGCTTATTCATGCCTCATCGCACACAGGTAAATAACTGCACTTCAAACAAAAGAAACTCTATTATGTCTGAATGTGTTTTTAAAATGGCAGCAGTATTTGTACAGATTGGATATTAAGTAAAAGATTAGGTAACTGTCATCATGTGACTTTTGTTAATATGCGGGTGTCTGATGAAGTAGCTAAATATAGGTACTTTTGGTAGTTTTAAATATCGAGGTAGGAAAATATAGCTACGAAGGTAAATTTACTGATTGGACTACACCTGTCTGTTCTTGTCCAAAAACAAAAAAAAAAATCTCACCAGATAAAACATCACATTCCCTCCCTCATAAAAAAGGCTGCTGCCTTAATAAACCTTGGTCGAGTTAAACTATGGATTAAACGTTCTTTGGCTGAAGTTTGAAGGACGAGGTGACTCGAAATATTAAACGTGAAAAAAATATCAATATTTTTAAATTAGTGATTCGGACAGGTCCAAATCACCTTTGCACAACTCCCCTATCAGAATCAAATGGCTATGTTCAAATACGTCTAGTATCTAGTTTGAAATAACATCGTAATCTTTTAAATACGTCTAGTATCTACTTTGAAATTACATCGTAATCTTTTAACATTTTCTGTAGCAAGATCGTGTATCATATATCAGTCGCCATGTTGCTGATGCTGTCGAGATATCTTTTGAAACGCTTCGCATGATTGGTCGAAAAAAAGAGGAAAATTACAAAATCGCAATACGATTGGATTAAATGAAATTTCATCCTTCGAAAGTTTAACGGTGATTGGTAATTGCAAAGTGCGCCAAATTACAGAGAAAGATGTCTGGTAAAATGTTCGCATTGATACAGTGGTCCGATCTTTTTACGAGCGTAATAGATTTGAACAACGTGTGTAGTCCGAAAAAAGAAGTAAGCCAGTATGAGGAAGGGGAATACATCGAAGCAAAGTACCAAGGCAAGGTGTACAGGGCGGTGATCTCGCATATAAATGGTAGGTGACAGGTATTTGCAGAGAAAACAAATATACAAACAATATATATTCGTATATCATCATGACCATGCCTAATCCTAATAACGTATTAGGGACCGTCCATTTTTATAACAGGGAAGGGGGTGCTGGGATTTAAAAAAAAAATATTGGCCTTCATTTACTTTAGGGGTCCCAATCCACCTCCCAAAAATTACAATACACATTCCCGGGGTTTCCTCCGTGCGCATGCGCATTGCGTCCAATAATGGCGACTTCCATGAATAACAATCTAGTGGGGGTCTAAAAATCGTCAAAAACACTTACAAACATGACAAATGGGAATTTTAACACTTGAAAACATGATAAAATAGCATCTGGTAGGTAAAATGAACAAAACGATTTTAAAAATCAGACAATGCTGAAAAAAAGGTTGCATGTACACCGTATAAGGAATATGCTTTAGATAGAATGATCTATCTTAAATTTGACATGGGGTTTGAACCCATTTAACGATAGAATTCGATACATGCCCCTGTATCGTAGTAAACATTTTTCTGTGAATTTGCCGGCTGCATCATACACAATGACTCAAACTATTATATCTTATAATCGTGATAATATGCGAGATTTCATATTGTTTTGCCGTCTGCTACCCCGTCTGACACCCGAAATTTTTCATGTCTATTTTCGAAACCATGTCACATTCTGCCATATGCCAGAGGTCAAGCAAAGAGTGCATGTGCAAGCAAACTGTGTTAAAAAGATGTTGCTAGATCTATCACATTCTAGTTTGTATCCATGGTTATATTTAAACAGACGTGTAATAATTATGATTCTAACCAATTTCTGGTATATTTTCCATAGATAAAGCTTTTTTAACATTTTAAATTGCATTTCAAATGATACTCGACTTTTCCAGTAAGGGTGACCTAACATGCGTAGAGTTGAAAACGGCAGCATTTAAAATGCAGACGAAACGTTGGAAATTATTTTTCAGTGAGATTTTTATTTTATTCTTGGATGTATTGGCTTTTTGAAAGTACAAACATATCAAGGTTTGTTTATTTTAATCATCCGTTATAAAAAAACGGAGCTGGATTGTTTTGTATCTTCAAAATCAATAAGGACCCCATCCGGTCCATTTCTGCTACACAGAGAGCTAATGAGATATTCTAACTGTAGTAGGGGGTAGCCCCATACACAGAACATTCAAACTACGTTTAAATATATATTTTAAAAATATATTTTAACTTTTATAACACTTTTAGAAAAAAATTACTCTTGTGCTACATGTTTGGAAATAAAGGGAGCAACATTTGATTTTTATGGGGGGGGGGGGGGGGGAGGAAGACTTTGCCAAAAAAAAAAAAATTACCAGCTTGGATTTTTTTGGAAAAAATAACGGAAATCCTGGTTCAACAAGTGTTACAGGAGGTATGGGACTTTGTTGAATTTGTACATGATACACTATAGGAACACTTTGTTGAACAACTCACCCCTTAGAGACCGATGTACAGATTTTGTTGAAATTTTGTAGGATTGTAAGTCACAATACATAGTTGATCAAATTGCGTTATACAAACTTTACAGGACTTGTTGGACTTTTGGTCTTTAACTTTTTTGTGGCGGCAGGGGACATACGGCTACATGTAGCATTTTATTATCTTGTTCACATGCACATTATTTGTTGTATTTATAGCTACTGAAAGAAGTATTTATTTTCAGATGATCGAAAGAAACTCAAGGGTCTGCCCCTGCAATTTACATTCAAAAAGCGTAAATGTGGTAAGTAATTTTTATTAGACCACAAAAAGTGGGAGTCACATTATAATATTGGTCAGCGTCTGTTTACATAAATCTTATCTGAAAGCAAACAACGGATTGGAATCAAACTTTGTATGATGTTACCTTAGGGCATCCTGCACAGAACTGATGTGGCGATTTTTGATTGGTTAACAAATGTGGCTGGTTGCTAAAAATAGAACATAGGGGTAAATTGCAGTTTTTTTGACAAACTCAAAAACAGTAACAGCTATTAAAAATATGATGAAGTGAAATTGTTCAAAATTGCAAGATCTACCCAGTACCGGTAATTTTGGAAATTGACTAAAAGTTTTTTTTTGGGGGGGGGGGGAATCTGGCCAACATTTAAGCAAGAAAAGTTACATTTCTGTACCAGCCCGAATCCAGCACAAGTTACAATTCTGTACCAGCCCAAATCCAGCACAAGCTTCTGTTTCGGGGAAAATCAAATGGCCCACAACTTGCTAAAATACAGAACAATTATATATTTCTTTATTTATGGTTAATTTAATAATTAATATATATTCATGATGTACTTACCTAAATATCAATGAACCAATTCATATTTGCAGATGAAGATGAAAGCAGTCAGTCTGGTGAAGATCAGTCTGGTGAACATTTAGTAAGCAGCTCAACAACAAAAGGTATTGTGTTCTTTTAACATCTTTTGATTCCGTAAATGGGCAAAAGTTTTTCAGAACGGTGTCTGTAGCCATTACCACCAGCATAAGTTTTCTAATGTGATTTATGCTTGTTATAATAAAAATCATCTGACCATGCAATATATACAGGTATTTACTGGCTACAAGTTTGTTCGAATAGCCAGTAAATGATTGTTTTAGGCCTAAATTAAAAATAAGTTTGTTTGCCGTTCACCGACCAACCTGATAAGTGATTGGAAGGGCCAGACCAAACTATTTGATTGCCATTTTCTCAATTTTTTTTTTGTAACTTCCGGTCTTTTGACTTTCGAATACCCTCGGACATTTGGTAAAATAACGCCCCTTCCGACCAACCCAACCTAACCATTGGGTCTTGGAACAGCAGGCATATTTTTATGTTTGGCCTTATTGTACAGAATAAATCTCAAGTAGTAAGTAATGCAAAAAATGTGACCTCATCGGTCAAAGGTTGGTAGAAACTACTGATCTGTCAATAGAATAGTCTACAGTCTGAATCGATATACATGTATATATATGGAAAATAGCTGTTTTAATTCAACAAAACATAAAGGTACAACAATTTACAGTTTTTATTATGAGGACAACAGAAAGTTTTGTACCAGTCAGTATTTTTTAAATCAAATTTAAATATAGTTTTTTATTTAAACAAAACTTTATATATAAAAAAATCTCTATAGAGGTATAATAACGTCTGTTAAATGATCAAATTCCAGAAAAGAAGAATTGTGCCAAGTATTGAATAAGAATGGTCCAAAATAATGGAATGTTTACCATGTTAAAGATGGCTACATTCGCAAACATTCAACCAAAAACTTTTACCAACAACACTTGTTGAACTGTTGGAAATAAATGAAACATTTTATGCTTCTTCATATATTCTACAAATATTGAAGATTTTAGTAACCATGGTCAGTGCATGATATACATTTGAGGCATTATGCTATAAGCAGATATAATTTTAATTATTATTTTTTTATTATTATTATTATCATTCAACTCTGATTGTATCATAGTTACAGAGAATGGCATTGATAATAGAAAGGGGAACCAAAGAGATATGGCCATTGAGGTATTGAAAATGACAGGTGTCATACAAGGCACAGAAAAGAAAACTGAGTAAGTACCAAAGATCATAAATTGAACATAGAAACAACTAAAACTAATAATCAAATGTCATTTTGCATCCATCCTGTCAGTTTTACATTTTTGAAATTTGGCATTCATTCCCGCTGAGATTTGGGGTCAGAGCTAATGAAAAGTGTCAGTCCGAATGATTTTGCTGACAAAAATCTTGCCGGACAGATTAGATTTGTTACCCAGAGAGTCTGAAGTCCGATACAAATTTTGGAATTTGGCATTGCAATGATACTATTGTCTGATATAAATGTGGCTTGGACTTACAAACTTTTTGAGTTTGTCAGTCCAAATGTTTGACATGAATATGTTCAAAATCTCTGTAAGCGACTTAAATAATCCAAAAATAGTCTGTAAGAAGTCCTCATTACCAAAATGGAAATAGAGGCCAAAGCCAAACCCAGTATTAAGGAGATCTACCATACACTTAACTGGCTTTCACATTGACATTTAATGGGGGCAGGGAGGAGGATAAAGAATAAAAACTATTTATTCTTTGACTTTTTCAATTATTGTCAATCAGAACTCATGGAATTGCAGATCATAATGAGTATAATAAACTTATATGCGTATTTAGTTAAAACTCCAAAAAGATGGAAAAAAAACCTTATTATTTCATTCTAGGGAAAAAACTTTGGTTAATAAAGTGACTGAGAAAGCAGCAGCAAGTTCAAATAAAGAGCCAGAGAAAGCAACAGTAGCAGGGAATTTAAATAAAGAGCCTGAGAATTCGAAAGCAACAGCAATTTCAAATAACAGGTAAGTTATGTATAATTTTTCAGTAGAATGTGCCCAAAAATATTTTGTAGCATTTGGTATTTAAATTGATTTGCCAGTGTCCATTTTAAACATCCACCAATACATGGGATTGTATTTATGGTATGTGATGTTGTCATTGTTGCCGTCTGTAAACATTTGTTTTCCTACTATAACTTTTGTTCAAGTTGACTAAACCTTGTGAAACTTTTAAGGCAGTATAATCCTTGCCTCAAAAGGAAGGCTATGATTGGTTTTTACGGTCGGTATTATGGTATGGGTATGGCGTCCACGTCTGTGGACACCATAACTTTGGTTCTAGAGGAGGGATCCTTTTTATGGTTCTTGGACACAACGGAATCGGACGTTTTTTATACAACCGCAAAAAATTTTTGAGGTCGTATTATGCTATGGCGCAGTTGTTGTCCGTGTCCGCGTTGTCTGTGCACATTCGATTTTTGTTGAATAACTTTTGTTATAATGTAGGGATCATTATGAAATTTTAACACAATGTTCCCTGGCACAAATGGAAGCCTTCTAGTGAATAAGGAAATTAGGGGCCCACCAGTTCCAAAAAGGGCCAATTTTGATGTTTTCGCATATATGGTTGCAGAACTTTATTTTGCCTCTGAATACCGGCTGTTTCCCTTGGTAGATTTATTTAAAAATCATGCCAAATTCCCAAAATCATCAGTTTAACACCCTATTTTTGTTCCCAAATACCTATTTTTTGCAATATTTCTTCCCAAAACATGCAGGAGGGGGCTGTTTTGAAAAAGGGCAACAAAAACACTGGATTTTGATGGCGTTTTTTTAAATACTCATGATTTTTCATTAGATTTAAGCAGGATTTCTTGCTTTGCATTCATTTTAAACAGCTTTTAGTGGTACACCTGCAGATTTAGCTTATTATAATGGAATTCAAGTAATAAGAGTCCAAAGGTTTTTCAAATTGATTTTTTTCATTTCAGCAACTTAGTAAATCCATATTATGAAAAGCTAGCACCTTAGTAGGTCCACACTTACTGTGAGTCCAGCAGTCACTGTATGTCAACACTTGCCCAAATGAACCCCTGATTCGGTCATATCCTGCTACGCTTTGAGGGGCCCAATTTTTGAAAAATGAAAAATAATGGATAACTTATTATGGTCTAACGAAATGTGATTAAATTTAATAGTTTAGGGCGTTGGTATAAACAGACTATTCATATATGAAAAATTTATTCTAGGGAAGATGCTTCGGTCAATAAAGAGTTAGAGAAGGCTTTAGGAAGTCCCAATGAGAAGGCTACAGGAAGTTCCAATAATAAGTAAGTTGTGTATTTGTTTTCTAATAAAGTTCTGCGCCACTTTTTCAATGACTAGTCCGATAGCCACTTTCCAAAGTTTTTTCCTAGATATCAATACAAATTTTGATAAGTTTCACTGGTCTTTACAATTTTTACTAATCTTCGGCACCGGGCTAGTGACTGAATTTCGCAAACTCACATGAAACTGCAGAAATTAGCCATTTGGCATATTTGTTGATTTACCCATATGTATAACCATCACAGCAATTCCAAATATTAGAATTGAACAGGAGATACTTTTAACACCAAAACTGATTATAAATTCTGATCCTGATTTCTGTGTTCTAAAATAACTAAATATTGAAGTTGTCATTCATACAACTTGCGTGTCTTCAGTGCAGATCAAATCAACACATTTGTATGACCTAAAACCAAAAGATGTACGAAGATTGATTGAAACAAATAAGGGCTGTTCCAGAAATAATTGTAATGGGGGGAGGGTGGTTCGGGAGTCACTTTAATTAAAATTTTATGGGTTGTGGGTATTTTGGACTCTGGCACTGAAGAAATGCATTGAAAAGGTTAAAAAAAAACGAGAAAAAGAAAATAAGAATTTTATGCATGGTTGTTTTGTTTTGTAAGTGTCCCCTCCCCCCCACACACACATTTATTTCTGGAATAGCCCTAACCAAAATGAATAGGAAAAAGGAAATATTATCATTAATTCAAACTGCAACTTAGTACATAGAGATATTACCCCTTGCAGGGACCATGTTTAACATTGGTCCCTATAGGGAACACATTCAAAAATCTCTGAAACCACTAAAAAAATAGGTGTGGTTCCGTGGTAACAGGTCAACTGGCCCCACGGAAAAATCGCCCCACTTTGCAAACTTGCCCCTGCAACAGAAAAGAAACAGAAATATGGGTCGCCCCAGTTTTGTCAAAATCACCCCAAAATGATGACAAATTCAAATCTGTTGACATACTACTGAAAGCTCATGTTAAGAGGAATCCAAAGAAAGAAACCCCATCAAAATGTGATGAAAATTAAAAAAAAGAGCTACTTTGTGAAAATGCGTTTTTGGCTCCCTTAGGCCCCTTATAGCTCAGAAATGGTAAGAGCTACGCAAAATCTGTCAACATACTACCGAAAGCTCATGTTAAGAGGAAACCAAAGAAAGAAACCCCATCAAAATCCGATGAAAAATAAAAATTTAAGGTACTTTGTAAAAGTGCAATTTTGGCCCCTTACAGCTTGGAAACAGGAAGAGATATCCAAAATCTGATAGTTGTGCTCTATGTTTATTTTTCATAAGGAATCCATAATGGAAAAAACTGCATCAAAATCCGACTAGAATTAAGAAGAATAAAAATTCTGGGCTTGCCCCTTTTTGGGCCCTATTTATCTTGTAAACGGTAAACGTGAGGTTAAATGCGATGGCATACTACTGGTGCGTAATACTTTAAGCAACAAAATGAAGAAACCCCCATTAAAATCTGATAAGAAATAAACATACTGCAGCAATATATGCGAAAAACACCCAAAATGCCCCTTTTTGGCCCCCTTTTTCTAAAATGGGTGGGATCACAAATCCCTTTTTTGCTGAACAGCTTCCTTTTATGCTAAGGAACCTTGTGTTAAAATTTCATAATGATCCTTCAACTACAACTGGAGTTATAGGTGTACACGGACGACGATGATGAGGACTGCGCCATAGCATAATACGACCGCAAAATTTTGCGGTCGTATAAAAAGTAAAGAAAACAATGTCAGATATTATATGTATATTTATATAAGTAAATTCAATGTTTGTCAAAGTGAAGTATACACATACTGTTCACTTTGACAGACGCTGCCTATTTTGATACCTTACAAAGTTTGTATCCAGTGCATCAAGAATTTAGGTGTTGTTGCTTTGTTTTCTGATGTTTTGATTATATATCTTTAGGTATGTAACAAGAAAGGAATTTGACGAGTTAAAAGAAGATGTAAGAAGACTAAAGAAAAAGCTAAGAGAATTTAAAGATGAACTAAAGTCAGAGAATCAGAAACAGAGGGAAGAAAAGATAGTGAAGGAAATTAAAGAGGAGGAAGATGTGAAATTGGAAGAGGATATTAGAACACCTATGAAAAATTGTGATGCTTCTCTATACAATGGGCATTCAATGTCAGCTTTGACTGATTCAATATGTCACTTTGACAAGTTATACGATACAGTGAATTGTCTGTTGCTGAAACTATTTCCAAAAGATTACATCATAACACACAGCGTTTCTGGAAAAGCAGGGAATTCCAAGCTAGAAAAAAAAATGCCCTTTGACTCTAGACTTTATAGTGCTTTTCTCAGCATTGTGAAAGCAAAATTTCCAAATATAAACACTAAAGAAATCACAGAAAAAGTCCATTCTGTTCAAAAAAAAATTAAAAGAGAAAAAGATGAAAAAAGTGGAGAAAATAAATAAAAACATGTAACATGAAAGAGCAAATAAATGAAATGAAATGTTAATTTTCTTTTGAGCAGATAAATAAAATGCAATGTTTTCTTCTTTCTTTTTCTAGTTTTTAAGACCACCTAGTGTGGTTCTGAAAGGAGTTCAGTTGTAAAAGGAGAGGCTGGTTTGTCTACATCCAGATTGCATTTGAAAGTGGGGTTATTTAGTGAAATTGCAGTAGTATCAACTTTGACCATGGTTGTCTATGGATTACCATGTTCACTTTACCTGAGGGTTTTTTCTGTTATGAACCATGGTAAATGACCATGATCAACCATGGTTGACCATTTCAGTCCATGGTCAACCATGGATATGGTTGACCATTTCAGTCCATGGTCAACCATGGATATGGATGACCATGGTCAACCATGGATATGGATGACCATGGTCAACCATGTCATAATACCATGATGCCATTTAACAAAACATGGTCAACCATGGTTTACCATGGTCCAGGGATCATGAAAATTCATGGACAACCATGGTCTACCATGGTCAATGACCATGATTTTTTCGTCTGGGTAGCATTAGACACATATATGTTTTTAAAAATGAAAAGTAGATATAATTGAGTTCAGTTCCTTTTTTAAAGCAAATTAAACAAAAGAAACCTTATAATTTTTGATTATTGAGTGACAATATCAGATTTTATGATAATAAGTTCTTAAATTCATTAAGCACTATCAGCTTAAATTTCCACAGCAAACATGTATACAAAAACAATTTTATACGATTTAGATTTGGAGGAAATTGTAATAATGGCTTAAATTAACATACACTGTATGAAATTGAAAAAACTTTTTAGTGCTTAAACCTTTGACTGTCTTCTTTTTTGTTTTTTCTTAATTTACACACACACTAGATTCTTGCTAGATTAACCATTTGCTTTACTAGGCACCCATCATGCATTATGGCATTACAGCATCTACCCCTAATTATATTATTATATTATATATATATATATATTATATTATATTATTATATTATATTATATTATATTATATTATATATATTATATTATTATATTATATATATTGTATTATATTATTGCTAGATTAACCACTTGCTTAACTAGGCACCCATTATGGCATTTCAACATCAATACTGACTCAATATTAATGTTGCATTTTCAGCCAGTCATGACATACCACAACAAAGCTAAAAGCCCAGGAAGAAAACAGGAACTATATTGAAAAAGAATTTGTTCATTCCTTCAGGCACATCGGAGGTATTTTATGTTATATATTTTTCTAAGAATAATTCATCTGTTTGAAGGAATCACTGCGGTAGCTCAGATGGTAGAGTGCTCGTTCCGTAAGTGGGAGGTTGTGGGTTTGAACCACAGCCAGTTCTGTGCCAAGACTTGAAACTGGGTAGTGACTGTTCTTTCACCAAGCACTCAGCATTACGAAATGAAAGTCACGGTTTGGGATGGGAAATTAAAATAAATGAGGTCCTGTGTCACGATGGACATGGCATGCTAAAGAACCCTGCTGTATAATGCCTTCAGTGCAACAGACAGGCAAAACTTCTGCACTTTCGCCTATAGCTGGAAATGTCTCAATATAGGTGAACTATTCTTGACTGGGACGTTAAACACCATTACTCCCACCCCACCAACACCCATCTCTGTCTGTAGGCCATATGGCTCTGCACTGATTCACTTTAAACACAGTTAATTCAAGTCAATCAAATTTTAGTAAAATGGTTTGTTTTTTAATGTTTCTTTTTTTAATTTCAGAAAACAACCAACACCAAAAAAAATTGTGCGCAGATTAGACTATGAAGAGGATTTGGATTACATGCAGTCTGAAATGGAAAGCAATGATGATGATGAAATTGAAAATGTAACAACATATTATTTAATGATGTGTGTGTGTCATTATTAGCAAAAGTAATGTACAAATTTATGGTTGCCTTTGCGAAAATGATGATATATCAAGCTCACCTCACTTAATATGACATCTGTGATTTAATATACATATATCAGTAAATAGTCTTCCTCTTGTAAAAAGTTTCTTGATGCAAATTTAATAAATTATTAAAGTTCATTTGGAGATTTGTTAATATCTACGTAAAAATTTCTGTATATCTTTCTAATCTGAGTGGATCATTATAAATGGCAGCTATTCTTCTACATTTCATTTTCTTTTTCGGATTATTTTTGGAGGAGTTATGCCCCTTTTTTTAACTTAGAAATTTTTGTATGTATGACCATGTTGTTTGTATTCCATTCAGTAGACAATACAAACATGGATTTAAATGAAATTTGTTATACAGTTACACCTTAATCATGGTAATATCTCGTGCAAATTTAAATTACAACTTTTTGGGTACGAGTTATGGCCCGAACACGGAGTTGGTAATATATTTTACATGCATATATCTAGTTGTACTTATACTTCTCAGTAAATAATACTACTTGATCAATATAACACGGGCGTATAATGCTCCGCTCGGCGGTGCTCTTGTTCTGTAATGTTTTTAGATTACCTAATATAGTGAATCTATACTTTAGTTTCAGTTTGTATTGAATTCACTGATGTTCACCACTGCAGGGGGATAGTGTTCTCTGAACACCTTGTTGTTATATACTTGGATATTTTCAGGAATAAATATTAAAATGGCTTTTGTTTGTTTTACGTTAAATAATTCAGTGCTAAATCCAGCCAGGATGAGGTGCACATAATTAGTCATTTTTAAGTCAAGGTCAGGTAAGGGCATGTCCATTTGATTCAGTCCCGGTTTGGTGTGGGATTCAGTTCAATTCGGGCATCCATACTTTTGCCAAATTCATGATGAAATGTCCGTAATCCATCCGTTTTTGGTCTAGTTTCAAGTCTGGGCAAATCCGTTTTATTTTGTCCGGGTTTGGTCCGGGATTCCGGTTTCAGTCCGGTTCACAGTCCGGGTTTTTGTCCCAATTCACGATGAAGTGTCCGTAAATGGTCCGTAAACAGTCCGTTTATAGTCCGGGTTTCAATGATATTGATAAACAATAAGTTAACCCGGACTGAAAACGGAACAAAACACGGACTTAATCCAGACCATTCCCAGACTTAAAAAACGGACTATTTACGGAATAATATACGGACTAATTACGGACCCTTAATTTCGTAGGGGATGTTTTATGGCATATCAGAAAAATTTTGGCAATCTATGTAAAGGACCTTCTATACTTTATTCCTGTAAAGTTTGGTTCAATTTGCTTTAGTCATTTCTGAGGACATAGTCAAAATGTGTTTTTCCCATAGGGTCCAATGTTAAACTATGTTCCCTGCTGGCAGCCATGTTTTTAGGTGGATCAGAAAAATTTTGGCAATCTTTGCAAAAGACCTTCCATACATCATTCCTATAAAGTGTAATTGAATTGGCTTCAGTCGTTTCAGAGGAGATAGCCAAAATGTGCGTTTTCCCATAGGGCCTAATGTTAAACTTTGTTTGGCCCTGGCGGCCATTTTTTTTGGCGGATCAGAAAAATTTGGGCAATCTTAGTAAATGACCTTACATACATTATTCGTGTAAAGTTTGGTTTAAATTGGCTCAGTGGTTTCAAAGAAGATAGCAAATATATGCTTTTCCCATAGGGTCTAATGTTAAACTATCTTCTGTGCTGGCGGCCATGTTTTTTGACGGATCAGAAAAATTTTGGCAATCTAAGTAAAGGACTTTTCTTACACCATTCCTGTAAAGTTTGGTTAAATTTGCTCTAGTCACTTCTGAGGAAATAGTCAAATATGCATTTTTCCCATAGGGTCCCATGTTAAACTATCTTCTGCGCTGGCAGCCATGTTTTTTGGCGGATCAAAAAAATTTCGGCAATCTAAGTAAAGAACCTTCTATACATCATTCCTGTAAAGTTTGGTTAAGTTTGCTTCAGTAGTTTCAGAGGAGATAGCCAAAATGTGTTTTTCCCATAGGGTCCAATGTTAAACTATGTTCCCCGCTGGCAGTCATGTTTTTAGGCGGATCAGAAAAATTTCGGCAATCTTTGCAAAAGACCTTCCATACACCATTCCTGTAAAGTTTAATTGAATTGGCTTCAGTCGTTTCAGAGGAGATAGCCAAAATGTGCGTTTTCCCATAGGGCCTAATGTTAAACTTTGTTTGGCCCTGGCGGCCATTTTTTTTGGCGGATCAGAAAAATTTGGGCAATCTTAGTAAATGACCTTACATACATTATTCGTGTAAAGTTTGGTTTAAATTGGCTCAGTGGTTTCAAAGAAGATAGCAAATATATGCTTTTCCCATAGGCTCTAATGTTAAACTATCTTCTGTGCTGGCGGCCATGTTTTTTGACGGATCAGAAAAATTTTGGCAATCTAAGTAAAGGACTTTTCTTACACCATTCCTGTAAAGTTTGGTTAAATTTGCTCTAGTCACTTCTGAGGAAATAGTCAAATATGCATTTTTCCCATAGGGTCCCATGTTAAACTATCTTCTGCGCTGGCAGCCATGTTTTTTGGCGGATCAAAAAAATTTCGGCAATCTAAGTAAAGAACCTTCTATACATCATTCCTGTAAAGTTTGGTTAAGTTTGCTTCAGTAGTTTCAGAGGAGATAGCCAAAATGTGTTTTTCCCATAGGGTCCAATGTTAAACTATGTTCCCCGCTGGCAGTCATGTTTTTAGGCGGATCAGAAAAATTTCGGCAATCTTTGCAAAAGACCTTCCATACATCATTCCTGTAAAGTTTAATTGAATTGGCTTCAGTTTTCAGAGGAGATAGCCAAAATGTGCGTTTTCCCATAGGGCCTAATGTTAAACTTTGTTTGGCCCTGGCGGCCATTTTTTTGGCGGATCAGAAAAATTTGGGCAATCTTAGTAAATGACCTTACATACATTATTCGTGTAAAGTTTGGTTTAAATTGGCTCAGTGGTTTCAAAGAAGATAGCAAATATATGCTTTTCCCATAGGCTCTAATGTTAAACTATCTTCTGTGCTGGCGGCCATGTTTTTTGACGGATCAGAAAAATTTTGGCAATCTAAGTAAAGGACCTTCCTTACACCATTCCTGTAAAGTTTGGTTAAATTTGCTCTAGTCACTTCTGAGGAAATAGTCAAAAATGCATTTTTCCCATAGGGTCCCATGTTAAACTATCTTCTGCGCTGGCAGCCATGTTTTTAGGCGGATCAAAATAATTTCGGCAATCTTAGTAAAGGACCTTCTATACATCATTCCTGTAAAGTTTGGTTAAAATTGGTTCAGGGGTTTCAGAGGAGATAGTTAAAATGTGAAAAGTTTACAGACGGACGGACTGACTGACTGACTGACTGACTGACTGACAGACTGACGGACGACGGACGCCGAGTGATGGCAAAAGCTCACATGGCCTTTAGGCCAGGTGAGCTAAAAATGGTTATACCCTTTTTCGACTTGGGTTTACTTTGTCTAATATGCTAACCTTGTGACCTCAACTTCTAAAATTTTAAATGGAATTGTACAACATTTGAGGTGTGTCAGATTTCCTTAACTTCCCAGCAAGACTAAGGGGAGTTAAAAGTTAAAGTGCTTTCCCCTACATTTGCTGTACAGTGTGCTCTCACATTTCTTTCTTCATTTATAACCATTTTTCCAATTTGCTTTATTAAACAGGAACAGCTCAGCAGCATGATAAGCCACATACCAGATTTTTGTAAGGCAGCCAAGCTTTATTTAGAAGGCTATATAAAGAGGAGGAGTATGTAGGACGATCAATTACAGGCAATCAAGCTAACTCCAAAGCTCAGAGAAAGCAAGCAATTGAGGACAAATCTAAACTGAGTCTAATATATGGTACATATTTGTTGTTTTTTTTTTTCTTTTTTTTCTTTCTTTCTTTCTTTTTTTTTTTTTTTCCATAGCGCTTAACATTGCATTAGCAATTTTCAGGTAGTCGCTAGAACATTTATTTTCTTCAAAAACACTTTTGTGAGTGTATGCAAGTATATGATATGCTTGTACTGGTCCAGCCATTAGCCATTTTTATAGTGCTAGCTCACTGAAGCAGCAGATGCTGCAGATTGATATTCATGCTCCTCTCAGACATATTATGATGACTTCAAACCAACCAGTAAGGGACCACAGCAAGTTACACTAACTTTCTCGCTTGCCCCACCTGGGATGTAAACCTGGGGCACCTTGGTGAGTGGCAAGTGTCTAATCCACTGGGCCACTGCTCCCCATATGGTACATATACATGTATACATGGTAATAAACAAAACTGATACAAAAATATATATATATATATATATATATATATGATATACACAGACTTTACTAAAAGATGTTTAGAAATTTTATCACCTGTAGGACAGTTTACTGGCATTGTTAATGACTCAAATTGCTTAGTAACCCTAGCCTAAGACAAGCAACACTTCTATTTGGCTCAATTTTTTTCCATAAGAAAAAATTTGCTCTTTTGCAGAAAAGAATTGTGAATAAAATGTTGGTTTGTGAGCTTTTAAGCCACTGGTGCATTATTTTGTATGAACAGGTTTTTTTTCAAAGGATGAAACTTTAAATATCAATATACTATTTTCCTCCTCAATTCTGTCTGTTAAGATTCATGACTTTTAATGGTTAACAATTCCACGATTTCTGCTTTCATTGACTAGGAAATCTGAGTGAATTCATGAGTTGGTGAGACAAAGGATCACATATTGTATTATGGGATAAGATTTATCTGAACCTTGGGCTCACTTGGGATGAGATTTCCACCCTCAGTAAGATCTATCACATTTCACAATATGGGTGGGATCCTTCTGTTTTGGCATCAGTAAAAAAGTTAGTATTTTGCATTCAGAATATTATCGGCATTGCAGATTTTCAGAAATTGCAACCACAATCCAGATAAAGTTTAATTCAATCATTTAGACTGAAATAAGGCAATTTCTTTACCTAATGCTTAAATTTCTGCTTTATTTGTAGGCATCAGTTTGTATGTATATAAATGTATAATTTTTTTCATTTCAATTTAAATACTACTCTTGCCACACCAGAATCTGTAAATACTTTGACCAGATCTTTCTCATTCAGCTTTCTTAAATTTTTAAACAACTCGTGTGATGATTGCATGGCTAAGAAGGAAATATTGAGGGGTCTGCAATTGGAGAATTATAATCTGCGTGTTCAGAGGTGGAAAGATTGAAACAAGCCTCTATGAATAGAGACGGTAAGCTATTTCATGGTCTGCTGATAATTAGCTGCAATAAGGCAAAACATACCTCTGTGTTAATAGTTTATTTAATTTGCACATTTATCAGATAATATATGTCCTACAAAGATAACTAGGGATCATAATATTCTAATAATAATATAGCTCTTTAGTCTTTAGTTGATGAAAATAAATAATGACAAGAGAATACACAAAGTTAATGGAAAGAGACAATATGACAAATTACTGGCATGTTATTTTTGTGGCAAACTTTTTCGCCATAGAATACAGAAACATCTTAAAAGCTGTCACTGCAATGAAACTATGGTTGCTTCAGCATGTTCTAAATCACTGAAGAGGAAAGGAAGAAATTATTTGATAGAATCATGAATTATGTGTCCTTTAAGCAAAACATGCAAGTTCTTATGGATAGTGAAAAGAAGACCAAGCAAGGGAACATTAACATTTGTTGATTACTTGCCATGTATTAATTGTTATGGATTTTTTGGAAAGAAAGAATTGTGGAGACATTCTAAAAAATGCAAATTTAACAAAAATCAGTCAGAGGTTCAGGAAGGCATAATTGCTAGATCAAAACTTCTTCTAGCAGGCGGATGAAGCCCATATTTAGAGGAAAAAGAGTTTGTTGTTCCAAAGGAACTAGAAGAAACTGTTTTTAAAAAAATGCTGAAAGACGAGGTATATGATTGCATTGTTGGGGACAGTCTAACTCTCCAGTTTTGAAAATTCATGATAAACCAGCTTGGTTCTAGGAGAACCAACTATGTATCACAAAGGATGCGTCAGTTAGGAAGGTTGAAAATGAAATTAAATGGAAACAGTAATTTTAATGGACAGCTTTAGAGAAATTATGTGTATGCGTGTGTTTTACAGAGGATGAAACTATTGTGTTATAATGAAGTCCTGACACATTTAAAAAAGCATAATACTAGCAATTAAAGAGCAAATCTACATACATGTAGATGATCTGTATTAATTTTACAATTACCTGTCAACATTTCTTTTGCTTTATGCACACCTCTTAGAAATTATTTCCATACTAAAGTGGTCATTTTGTTTGTAATTTTAGATAAGAAAGAAGAAGTTCCACTCACAACAATTTTAAACAAGCATTCTGAGAGTATTGCAAAACAATACATAGTCACCGGTCGCATATTTCACTAATCCCAAAGATTTATAGTTATAAATTATACCTGTTGTTCAAGATGTAAAGCAAAACTTGATCATAGTAAAATCAAAAACCAGCGATGGAGTTCTCAAAAATTCATTATCTGCAAGCATGTAGAAAAAAGTGCAAAAAACTGAATTTTTAAAGAAGAGTCCACACAAAATGTTTTTACATAAAATTGTTCTCCAACATGTCCCTAATCAGAAACTGCATGATGCCACCCTGACAGCTTTGGGGAATTTAAGATATCCAAGATAACGGACAAAGATGGCTGCCAGAATAGTTTTCATTTTATTATGTTAATTTCTCCACATGTAATTGTGTTTTTTCCAGTATATAAATGAAAGTCTAACATTGATGCTTTACTATAATAACAAATCAATAAAATAATAATTAAATAAGTTATTCTTACGAAAATGGTCTTAGTTTTGTCATTTCTAAGAGTGCAAAGCTAGGAAAGTCATATAACATGCTTTGTTCAGATTTGTTTTTTAAAAGAGGTCAAAGCCCATTCTGCTTCCTTCTATGATAAAATGAATAACCTTATAATCAACACTGTGTGATGTTCATGCATTTTAAAAACAAATAACAGATGAGAAACAATTTATCTATAAAATTAGTTTGTTTATCATCTTAACTAGTGTGGAGACACCTTTAGGGTTTCGCGGGAAAGAATGGAACAATTTAGAGGATTTCTATTAGTAGAGCTGATCCACAGAACTTGCCACTCAAAAGTTTAACACAGACCTAACAGATAAGTGCCAAACCTACCAATAATTTGGTAAAGAATTGGTTACTTTATTATGGGTACGAATTCAAAACGGTACGTTAAGTTAATTTTGGATGATAGGGTCGACTTTAAACAGTTATTGTGGATTTCATGTGCAAGATAGAAAAAATATAACTAGAGGCTCCCAGGAGCCTGTATAGCTCACCTAGGTAGAGATGTTGCAGAATGAAAATCAACAGATTGTCTAATGTTTAAATAAATGCTTGAAATTTATTACACAATATTTATTTCTATCACAAAATTTCAATATTATTCCTTTAAACTAAACCATATTTCAAATTTTTGAGACAATACATACCAAGTATCATCGACTTTCCCCTGCGAAATGGATCCATAAATGACCATGGTTGACCATGCTTAACCATTGCCAAGCAATGCCAACCATGGTTTAACCAAGGTCAACTGCACTTTCAGTCATAATTTCACCATGATTGACCATGGTTACCCAAGCCAGAAAAACTTGTACCATGGTCAACCATGGTATGTATTCATTGAACCATGGTCGACCATGGTATGTATTCATTGAACCATGGTCGACCATGGTATGTATTCCTCGACCATGGTCCATGGTCAGCAATAGATTTAATTTTTACCAGTCTGCATTAATTTAAAACCATGGTTGACCATGGTCACATTACTTAGATCTGATAACTGTAATATACAACAGCTGGTAAGATCATTAACAAATGTATTTGATTTTGCGATAGATGCATAGTAATATTATTTTGTTTTTCTCTTTTCAGGAAACAGTTCTATTCATCAAAACAAAGCTACAAGCTAATTTGGGAATTTCAATTTTTAAAAAGATACCCCAGGAATTAAAAAAAAAATATCACCTGTCCATATTTCATACAAGAAAATATTTTATAACCAAGATTTCCTACTTTTACTTACAACATGATAACTGGGCGTGGTTGTTCAAAGCTTGATTAGTTTAATCAATGATAATTGTGCAAATTGAAAATTCTAATTAAAACATTTTTGTGTCATTTGAATAAATAGTTTTAAAATCATTGGATTCTGATGTTATACACTAACATTTCAACATGAATTTCTGAATGATCACATTAAATACAGGATACAAATTTTGACTAATCAACTGATTAAATTAATCCAGTTTTAAACAACCGGACCCTGATAACATGATCCATTAACTGCAATTTCATTGCTTTGCACAAAAAAAATGAATGGGTTGTATTCTTTTCATTTAAAACTAATTATAACTTAAAATATTTGTTCTTTATGTTGTGAAATCCATTTCTTGTGTGTACACATGATCAATAGTTACTTCAATACACTGTGCCCAATTACATTTGGCAGCAATGAAATACATTTCATCTCTCCAACAGTTATAAAAAAGACCTTTTCCTTGATTAGACTGGCAGAAAATACATGTAAATTGTTTTCATCGCCCTCTTTATTCTAAGTATGTGTCTGCCACTGGACTCAAAAAAAAGCAATTGTGTTCAAGTTCATATTTTTGGCGACTGCAAACACCTCTTTTACCCTATTTATTACATAGTATTTAATTGCAAATATATCACCTGCTTTACTAACAACAAAATAGCAAACTCTCTTTTCATTCTTGAGTATTCTTCAGAATAAAACTTTTGACCACACAATTCAATCCTGACACATTTTCTAACTTCCGATAACTTTTCTGCATTAATTGAAAGGAGCAGGTTGTTCGGAGCCAAGTTTTCTGAGAGTTTTAAGAGTTTTCCTGCGACATTACAATTCTGCATGGGTTTTGTAGAAGTCCAGCATCTGCCTCTTTTTCTTATCTCATTTAAAAATGACTTTTCTCTGTCATTTCCAGTGCATGTTGTGATGTCCAATGCATTTAACTTCATCTCAAGTTGCTTTGTATGTATATACTGCCTTGTAACATCCCCCGTCCCATTAACAGCTTGCAAAATTGCAGCGTTTGCGTCCTCAAATGGGAAGCAACTCCATGCCCAAAGGGGACCCCAATTGTCCACAAAACTGACTAAATGCGCTCCAACATTGTGTAAATTTAGGGTACAACATTCAATTCCATATAAATTTTGATAGGCTTTGTAAAATTTGTTCAGTAAATCAGATGCTCTGTGAATATCAGCTCTTGTGATATTATCTCCCAAAAGAAGAAAAACGCTTTCAGAAAATGAGCAGAAATGCTCCAAATACACATCTGGTAAAATATGTCTCAAACAAGGAACTGCATAATAAAGCAACCAAGTTTGAAATTCAGTTGCTTTGTAGTTTACATAGTGTTTTTCTAAATTTCTAGGAAGTCGTTCAATGCAATCTGGAGGGGTCATCTTTTGAATCCTGCTTGAAATTTCATCTAGATAATTTCCAATGAAGAAAGGTTTAGCACTATTTTTGGAGAAAACCACAACTGCATAAGAGATTTGGTTGTACCAAGCAACACACCATGCATATAATCTGGAACTAATCCATAAACCAAGTCAAAATCTGGTAGTGCAGACAATCCAGACACGCCACATATACCTTTCACACGATTCTGTCGAGTTGCTTTTTGAGCTGCTTTGTTAATATCATCCGATTTTCTAATTTGAGGCTTATCTAAGGTTTCATGGTATGGATAACAACGGACATGTCCCTTTCCTTTTTTCACTACTTTTCCAGGCTCCTCACATGTTGTGCACCCATATTCTCCATTATGCATTGACATATTAGCTATGTAAGCTTTTGCCTGTAGATCAACTGATGCACATATAACACCAAATTTAACTATGACCACACTTTGATCAGGAAGTGTAATGGAAAATCCTTCATAATATAATTTCTCTACTGCAAGGGCAAAAGAGTACATGTAATGAATAAATGGTGGGTTATCTTTCCCTTGCCATATTCCTGCAAGTACAATGTTATTCTTGAAAATCTAGGAGATGGAGGGAGTTCATTAATTGCCAGAAATATTGGCCAGAGTTTTACTTTGGAAGATGAATAGAGTGGAATACCATCAGTATTCATAAGACCACTGATATGAGTATTATGGCTCAAAAACTGGCCAGGTTCACAAAGTCTTTTATACAGTTTACCATCCATTATATCACGAATGCAGCCGTCAGTTGAAATTTCACCGACATATCTTCTTTTCATTTCTTGAATAAGTTCCCAATTATTTGATCTTTCCAGAATTAGTTTTAATTGGAACTCCATATTTGCAATAACATATGAACATTTGGGTTGACGATTTGGCTGTTTCTGAGCTGCAGTGTTACCTTTATATCGCTTTCCACCACATCCAGCAGTACCACAGACGACTACATTTTGATCTTCTGGAAAAATTGCATTGCATTTTTCACAATAATGTACACATTTACAGTTGGAATTTTCATCGCTTTGCAATGACCCATGACCTATGCCAAATTCTGGAGACAGAACCGAAATTAATTTTATAAGATAACGAGTAGCTTCTCCTGAAAGATTAAAACGCCGGGCATAAGCTAAAACACAAAATTCCTCTAATGCAGTGGATGATTTTTCAGAATTTTGTGGATTTTTTTCATTTTGATCACTTTCATCATTACATGAACCTCCATTTTCATCACTTGAGCTGTTAGTGTCCCAAGTGCCCCAATCCTCATCATCTGTGCTTTCTCCTACCCAAAAATTATCACTTATGTTAGAATCCTGGCTGTAACAGGATAAATCACTTGCTGCGTCAGTATAATGTTTTCCATCTTCATCAATTAAGCTACATGTATCATCTTCCTCATCATCACTACCATCATCAATAAACATATCTTTTAAACTGTCATCATCATCACAATCCTCCACAGTCAAGCTGAAGTTTTCACTGGCTATGTCTTCATCATGACCTGAACTAACAAAACTGTCATTCAATCCTGACCTGGCAGCCTTCCAAAAAAGTGTTCTTTTGGGAACAGGTATATTGCTATCAACTTCATATAGTTTATACCGCTTTTTAACAGGACCTAAAAATATGAAAATGTTTAACATTAATCAAAAGATATAATGTAACTTTTTCCTCTTACCTCTATGCTGTCACAAGTAATGTTTTCCATATCTACATGTATATAACAATAAGCCATTTACAGGACCTATATCTCTCAATCTCTCAACTAGTACTTAATATATTTCATCAACAATAAGCAAATCATATGTTTTGTTTTATTATAAATCATGGTTACCATGTGATTTTAATTTCTAAATGCTGAGTGCTTGGGATTATGGATTAATGGAGCTTTACGCTCCACCCCCAGTCAAGAGTATTTCACTTATGTCGAGGTGGTCGGTTCAGGGATGATGGAGGAAACCAGAGTCCCTGGAGAAAACCACCAACCTTCGGCAAGCGAACTGACAAATTTTCTCACACTAGGATCTGCCTGAGCAGGATTCGAACCTAGGCAGTGAGAAGCACTGTGATCGGTTAGCATGCGCTTTAGACCACTCGGCCACCACCTCGAGACCCCTGCCAAGTGCTTGGAGAAGAAACAGTCACTACTTTTTCAAGTCTGGTCAGGTCTGAACTCCAACCTCCCACATAGAGTGAGCACTCTACCAACTGAGAGCTTCCATAGTGGTTCACTGCCAAAAGTGGTTTCAAAGAAGATTTTCACAGAATTGCCTTTATCTGCACAATTTGCAAAAATGATGTCAGTGAAAAAATTCTCAGAAAAACCTATTACTTACGCTTTCTATATAAACAAGGTGTTCAGAGAACACTATCCCCTTGCAATGGTGAACATAAATGAATTACATACAGAGTGAAATCAATTTTATGGACCACTGGAAGCTCAATCTGATGAACAGTTTTCATTTATATGTGTGCAGGCCATGAAATGGTTGAAAAAGTCTGTATTTAGTAACAACAGCAACTACCTTGGATGCAAAATTAGGTTGTCAATCAGTCCCATACCAACACCTGCCATAACAAATATATTTAATAACAGCGTCAATCTAGGATACACAATTAGGCTGTCGATGTACAGTTTTCTTTAAACTGCAAGGAAACCATGAATTGGGTGGAAAAGTCTATTTTTAGTAACAGTGGTCATCTTGGATGCATGATTAGGCTGTCGAACAATCACCACCAGAACAAAATCAACCGACCAAGTTTCAGCTCAATCAGATGTACTAAATGTACAGAAAAGGAATCTGGTGAAAAAAGTCTATTTTTAGTAACAGTGGCCATCTTGGATGCAGGATTAGGCTGTTGAGCAACCCCATACCAATCACCACCATAACAAATCAACTGATCAAGTTTCAGCCCAATAGTATGTACGGTTTTCTTTTAAATGCGCAGAAACCATGAATCAGGTGAAAAAGTCTATTTTTAGTAACAGTGGCCATCTTGGATGTACCATTAGGTTGTCAAGCAATTTCACACCAATCACTACCATAACAAATCAACTGATAAGTTTCAGCTCTATCAGATGTAAGGCACAGAAACCAATCCGGACGGAAACACACACACACACACACACACACACACACACACAGAGAGAGCGGTATAACTATATCCCCCTCACCATCGGTGGCCAGGGGGGGGGGGGGGGGGGTTAATTACAGGTAAACTAATAATACTTTCTACACAAAATCAATTGAAAAATAAATAAATGTTCTTTTTTGTGTTATTGCTATTAAAAGCCATCTTGGATGTTGGAGGGTTGTTTGGTACAAATTTAATTTAGCCCACCGCCTTCAATGTGGAAGTGGCCATAAAAAAATTGCCAGGTATCAGTTTTTGTTGCTATATTGAATAAATTTTATTATTATATTGTCAGAGATTGTACTTACTTTTGCCATGTTGTTTGTTCAAATGAAGCAAAATTCTTTGTTTTGAACTAAGAATCTTCTTGCATATTTTACACTGGTATCTAGATTTGTCAACAGAAGTGTAACAGTTCTCTTTACCATCATAGGTGTTTGCTTCTTGACATTCTAAAATACATAAAAGATTATAATGAATACATTGTGAAGTGTGTGTTTATATGACAGTTAGAAGTCTACTATCCATCTAAAATAGAATAGAAAGAAAAAATATTTAATTTTCTGCAGCTAATTTTTGCAACATATTTTATCTGGGATATCTAAGCCAGCTATTTCCTCACACTAACATAATGTATATACCAGTTGAACTGAGATTCAGAAGCATTTGAAAACAGATGGCTTTGAATTGAACCCTGTAGAAAACAATATGTCAGTAAAAAGGGTTCAACTCCTGTATACCCGGCAGGTGGTGTTCATAGAAAATAAAAATGTACAAGAATTTCTAATTTGATCTTTATGCATGTAAAAAATTCCAATATTAGTAGATAATTGATCAAATTTGTATGTTTCTGTAAACACATTATTGTTTACTAACCTGAATGTTTAAGAAGAATATGACTTATGACTCGCTGTTTGGAAGAAAGTGTCCTGCCACAAGTTGTGCAAGTAAATGTTGTTACACCATTGTATGTCTGCACTTCAAATCCATCAGTCGTTGCCATTATTTAAAATCTAAATTTAAAAAAGTTTTTTATATAATGTCTGTTTGGCAGCAAGACTGTTGAGATGTTTCTACACTACACATTTTACATCAAAACTTCTGAGTTATTTCATACCTGCACACAAGGCTTTCAAGTTCCAGCAAATATTTTGACAGTAACCATAAGCTCCTATGGCCCCCTTGGAACCCTTGATTTGCCTTGATATACAGAATATATGTTTGGCAATAATTCATGTGTTTGAGGGTCCATTCTGAATCTCCTCCAAAATTCCTTATTATGATAGTTATTAATAGTATCGTGATAGTTCATTACATGGGGAATATAATATTGCGTCTCCTTAATGCACAAACAGCCAAAAGCGATGTCTGCCTGTTCTTGCTAGCAAGTACAACAACATCTGTGTTATCCTCATGATCATCATTCATCATTGCCATTAAAATTATTGTTTTAAGTTCAGGACTTGTTTGTTATCTGCCATTTTTTTCACTAAAGAAACTGATCATTTTTTCCAAACAAAACTAGTTTTGAAACTAGTTAGAAACCTAAAACTTAAACTAAAACTGGTTCAAGTGAAACAAATTCGCCCCTAATCTAAGCGATGTTCTGGAGATTGGATGAAGTTGTAACCATTTCCTCCTCCCTCCCGCCCGTGTGTGCCACAAACGATGTTCGGTTTACAAAATACAAATACATAAAATACATAGAAGTACATATGGTTTTACCTCGTCGTTTTGATATCTGTAATTCGACCGCCGTTTGCTGCTGTTGTTGTTTACCACACGTTATATTCAACCGCCATCAGAACATGTCATACGATCTTGGTTAAACAGACGCTCTGACCAACGAACATTGTATCTGTTATTGAAAGCAGTCAGGTGATAGCGAATTCGATTTTTTAAAACTTTTTTAAATTCTCAATAAAGTATATTCTTAAGTGTCTAATCATAATTCTTAATTATCCAAAGATTTCCGTTAAAATAGTATATACATTTTATTTTTTCGGAAGTGATCCTTGTTGATTCAGCATCAGTTGCATGCGCGATTCGATCGTCTGCATCTCGAAAATTTGGCGGTTTTTGATTCAGATTGTGAAGACTTGACACTGACCGTGTGATTGAAACTGAAGGATGGAACTTCTTAAAGCAAAGTATTGTTTACTTTATTGGTACCATGAGGAACGGAATTGGTCTGTTCAGACAACTTCAGCCATAAAATGGCCTTTACGCGATCCTGAGTCTTATCAAAAGGGGATGCTGGTGATGGCGCGGTTTCAGGGTAAACTGTATCGCGCCGCCATTATTAGAGTGAAAGGTATGATGATAAGCGGCATAACCCTATACTTTTTGTTAAATCTGCAATTTATTTTACGTTTGCCTATACTATGGCTAAAAAACATTGCATCCCTGGTACATGACCAATTTCCTGGTGCTTTTTTATTGCATCGCCTAGCGATCTTCTCATACCTTCGATATGCCCGTGCAGGTCATTTCGGCACCTGTAAAAAAAATGTCATTTCGGCACCCGGTCTTTATGAATGAATCAGATTTTTTTTTCTTTTATCTGTTTTATTGATTGAATGTCCCAGTCAAGATTATTTCACTTATTTCGAGACGTCACCAGTTTTAAGTGAAGTGACAGAAATGTCATTGCACTAAGGCCAATGTGCAAGTGATGGATCTTTTGCACGCCACGCCTATTCTTTGACCTGGAATAATATATATTATATTTAAAGCTGCATTAAGGTTTCCAATTTATTGAAATTTTTTTGTTTCTCTAAAAATATTTTTTTATCAATCTGAATTGGTTTAAATTACCATCTCTGCTCTTCATTTTCCAAAATTCAATCTCTATCACAGGAGCTCGTAGTTTTAAAAATCTATACATAAATAGGTAGGTCATGTAAACAAACACATATAAAACAACAAGGACAGACACTCGAAATGACATCTGCTTGTAGGTAGATACCTTCCGAGGCGATCCGAATGTACTTCCGGGTCAAGTGTCCACCGTAGGTTTCCATCTCCGCTTCAACTGTCGTTTCTGGTTAAATTTCTGGCAAGAAATCAGCTGAACGATCATATTTTTGTTATCGGGTAGAAGAAAAAATAGTTTTGTAATGGGAAACGAAAGCTTGTTCCAGAAATATAAGCGTTTATAGTTGAAAACAACGTTTGAAGCGAGAGGGGGTAGGATCGAGTGTCTGTCCTTGTTGTTTTATATGTGTTTGTTTACATGACCTACCTATTTATGTATAGATTTTTAAAACTACGAGCTCCTGTGATCTCTATAAGCAATATTAAATGGGAATTCTAAAAACTTGGGCCAACCAGATAATATGATAATTATTAGGTTGGAGCATGGGCAGAAGCGCGACATACATGCAAACAATGCCGTTGACTGTTCATTTGAGAACGGCAACAGATTCCGTCAAGAAACGAACAAGGGCCAATGTGGACAAACTGAATCCAAAGATTTGAATCGGTCATCCTCAGATGGAGAAATGGATACAAATAAAACAGGTGTTTAACTTATATATACACACGACAAAGTGGTCATCACTCCTGTGGACACAAATAGGTCATCAGTATTACATTAGAATCGTGATCATTTTCTTAAAAAAAGACCTTTGGTAGATAATAAGGATGGGGGTTTTCAGCGATTTTAACATAATTAAAGGTTTTATCATGAAACAAAATATTACATTGTTCATTGGAATGCATTTTTAAAAAAAACGCGGTTTTATTTTATACATAGGAAACCTTAATTCAGCTTTAAGATATATACTATTTAACTCTAGTATAATCAAATCGGGGACCTTCCCAAAACTGACTGAGCTACCCAGCAAACTATCAAGCCCATCCCGCCATATTCCTCCCTTAACTTGGTAAAACAACATTTATTTCCATTGATTATTGCTACTAAACACATTTATGCCAAAATATTTATGCATACTGGTGATTCCGCCCGTCCGGTGATTCTGTGCCCCGTTTTTCCACTGTATCAAAATGATGTCTAAATAAAAACAGATTTTGTCTTTCCAAACAAGTGTTTTGTTTTGGAGAAACATTATAAATATAATTGACAAATTATATACAGATAATATACAATTTCACGAATTAAAATGAGTAAAATATTGGTTTTCAGATATGCACTACTTGATTGTACATTCATACAAGACAAAGAAAAAAGTGCAGCAGTGAGCTGTTTTTTCCACCGTGTTTTGTGTGTTTAAAATACTGATAATTCAATTCAAACAAAATGAAAGTCGCGCCATCATTGTAACAATATTATGGGTCACCGTAATACAAAGTCAAACAAATCAGAACTGCACAGAATCACCGGACATGACATTTGAAGTGCACAGTGGCGAGTGCATGTTTTATACTGTAGAAATATAAATTATGATTAAATTTAAAGATTTGCATTGTTTACATGACGGCAAAAAATTGATCTTTCAGTCGAAACAGAATAATTGTAATTTTTCATGTGGTTTGGTCATAATGTGGCGAGAATAATCCTTACTAGTGATGCACATAATCACCGGACAGCATCATATATGTGGGCAAAAATTATGTTGTCCTTGTTTACTAATTGTAAAAATATTTATGTTTATATCAGACGAAAAAGATGATCTAATTGAAGATAAAATAAAGTTAGATGGTTTGTTAAAAGACTCTTCACTGACCCCAAAGATGGTATGTGAACAGATGGACATAAATGTGGATTTGGATGTAGATCCAATGGCAGTGAAAGGTAAAATTTAAATTATAAGTTTGTATTCTATGTAATGTTGTTGAGTTTTATTTCTAGTGCCGATACAATGCAGCTGGGTTTCAAGAACTGACTGCTTAACCTGTCAACCTCTAATTGCTTTTATGTAACTATGTATTAGTTTAATATCATCTATAGGAATGAACTTGAAATACATTACACTTTCGATTTTCTTTGAGACAACTTGTAGCAATTCCATGGCTACATGAACTAGGTCACAATGACTGAGAGCTCCAAAACTGACAGTGTGATATTTGGCTTCTCTAGAGTCTTTAGCCTATAATTGTTCATTTATGATTTAGTGAAATTCAGTTGCATTTGATTTGGTACCAGCGCTCCAGATAATTTTTGAGGCATAATTCTTCATGAAGCACAGATTTTTGTTGCAATGCTGAATAAGTTTAAATCAGTACTTGGAAAACCATGATATTTATTTTAAATTAGAATTATGCAATCGTTAGTTTGGTTGACGAACTTGAACAATGATAACTGATGTTCATCATCAATGAATTTGGCATTTTTGCTTCTCCGTCCACGTTGAGAAGTCATTATTCACCATAGACAGAATGTGTCAGTTCGATGTGCTTTGCTATGCACCATGTGCTCTACAGAAGAACAGTTATTAAATTATCTCCCTTTGACATACCTTAAACTAGTTTATCAATATCATAGACTGACTTTTTGGGTTGTCCATCTGGATGTTTATCGTGAATACGCACGACAGGGCATTCTAATTCTTAACCAGCTTTTAGTTTTGCGTTCTATAACTCATGGATTTTTTGTTTAATACTTTTTCGCACTCTATCTGGAGCACTGTGGTAAATGTTTTTGCTGCGAGTTTTTCATAAAATGGCTAAACATTTAATCTTAACACAGAAATAAGTATATGCACATTCTTTCATGGGACCTAACAATTTGCTAGGCATCATCCCAATCTTTATTAACAAACATTCCAGGACAAGGGTGTTTATTATGACACCATTGTTGATTCCTAATCTTTATTTCCTCTCAAACAATACTATACAAGAAATTCCAACATATCATAAATACATACCATATGATCTTTTATTTAAATGAACATTTTCACTTGAGAGAACACAAAAACATGCTATTTCTGTCTTTCCTTGCCTTTGAAAATTCCACAAAAAACTGCTGAATCGAGTTTTAAGCAATTCACAAACATCATCTTGTTTCAAATTGAAAGTGAAAAGTGAGGATTTCAAGACAGCTTATAGAGTTGAAATGAACTATTAGTAATGATATGAAAATATCCAGATTAAATCTGATTTATCTCGCTTCCAGGTACATTGGCATTATCTCTTGTCAAACATGTCCATGTGTGTCCATGGTGCATCTTGTTTTCCATTGCATCAGCAACTTTGGCTATTTGCAGCAAGACAAATTTTGTTAATCAGGAGGATTGATCCAAACACAAGTTCATGTGGTACTCAACTATGCATGCATTCCTGATCTGCTTTGTACAATAGGCATGGATGAGGTCATTTAGAGTGATGATTAATTTTTGGAAAAATTCATGTTTAAACAGAGCTGTAAAATCTGATTTTGAGTAATGTTTGTTTGATTTATTTAGAAAAGGAGAAGGTGCCTCTTGAAGCTGCAGAAAGAAGAAAGAAGAATGATCAGGCTGAGAAGAAGAAAGATGATGATGAAATGAAAAGCAAAGATGATGCAGAGAAAAAGAGCAAAGATGGTGTAGAAAATAAAAAGAGAGATGACATTGAGAAAAAGAAGAAAGAGAGACTGAAATTGAAAGATGAAGGTATACATATATTCATATACTGTATATTGGGAAAATTTTCGTGAATATTTAAATAGATATGATTCAGTTGCATTTGTACTAACTGTCATCCGATGACACGAAAATAAAAGTATGTGAATAACTTGACATGGCCCATCTCGTGAAAATTTCTCAATTTACAGTACTAGTATAATATGAATAGTATTTGTATTTGTTTTGTTATTGTTAGTTTGCCATTTGGTTCATGTGTAAAAATAAAAATAGTCTTTGTGCTTCATTGGGTGATGGAGATGTCAAAGTGAGAAGTCACCAATTTATTTCAAATTTTATATGGTGTAACATTCATTCCCCATGACTCAAACAAAAAAAATATTTAAAATAATAATAAAAAAAAAAAAATTAATGAAAATAATAAATAATAATAAAGGACGATAAAAATGAGAAAATTTGCTCTCACATGATCTATTTAATCCTTTAAGAGATCCTTAAAGAGAAGAGTCTAGCAAATATTGCAGAGAAATTATTAAAGAAACCAAAAGGTAAGACTTATGTTAACTTTTTATCATTTTTAGCCCAACTGGCTATATATAGCCAGCTGAGCTTATGTCATGGTGAAGCCTGCGTGCGTAAACTTTAATCTTCTCCTCTGAAACCACTGGGCCAATTGGACCCAAATTTGGTGTAGAAGTTCCCTAGGATGGGTAGACTAAAGTTTGTACCAGGCGACCCCACTCGACATCTAAGATGGCCGCCATTACTATAAATAGTAAAAACGCATAAATAGCCATTGTGGATTCAATTTTTAACCGATTTTGTTCAAATTTGAAATAAAGTACATTTCATTTAACATATATAAAGGGTTTTCCAAGAAATTTTTCAAATTTTTAAGCAATTCTTCGAAAATCTTTTCTTGAAACCGATGTTAGGCATGCTTCCATGCTGTATGATGCCATTTAACATAACATTTGCTTGTTATTTATGAAATACATAAATTAAGTGCCAGTTGAGCATTACAGGTCTTATTGGGCCTCTTGTTTTTAAAATAAAAATTGGAAATGGCACTTTTGTGCCAGGAAGCATAAAATTCATGTAACTGCTTTCACAATTTAAGAAAATTAACAAAAACAGAACTTTAAACCTTTACACCAAGGAACCACATGCCAAATTTCAAAACAACATATCCCTGAACTCGTCTAAAGCGAGATCTTTATTTAAAAGTATTTTTTTGAGGATTTTTTTTTTTCTTTAATGGTTGAGTTTTTTTGTTTTTTGTTTTGGTCTTTCACTTAATGTTGCAATTTTTGTATTTTTAGTACAAGTACCTCAGTCATCCTGTAGTCAACAAACAGATGATATGGTGTGTCTTAGCGGTATGTAATTTCTAATTTTTTAGCTCACCTGAGCACAAAGTGCTGATGTTTTGGGAATTTTTAGTGGCAAATTTGGGAACATTAGCTAATTTTGGCGAGGGGAAACTACCAATATTCGGTAGTCAATTGTGGCAAACAAAATCACTGATATTATGCTTTACCAATTCATTGAAAGTCAAACTGCTGTACCAGATACATGTAGTTGTCGTAAAATCTTGACTGAATTCAGCATCAAAGGGCCTTTTGTTTCCTTTAAAAGAAATTTCTTAGTTACGCAAATTGTAATTTTTTTCCTTATTTTTTCAGATCTACCCGAGCTGTCTTCTACGAAAGTAAAGCAAACCATATTGGAGGTGTAAGTTTTAAAATTTGCATCATTTTTTGCAAACATTATTATAACAGGTTTTTCCATAGCTTTTCCATTCACCTGTAATTAGCAGAATATAATTTTTTTAACTGATTGCATTGGAGGACTTGAAACTTCAAAATATTTGTACAAATGAAAAAGGTGATGATTGAATGTGGTTTTATGTCCCAGGCAAGAATATTTCACTTATATCAGGATGTCACCAGCTATCAGGATGTCACCAGCTATAGGTGAAGTGACAGAAATTTTTACCTTTGGAGTGCACTTAGGGCGGGTTCCTATGTGACACGACGTGACATTGGCTTTTAACATATCTTCTAAATGCTGAGTGCTTGGCAAAAGAACAGCTACTACCTATTTTCAAGTCTTGGTTGGACCCTATGATGCTTAGAACACCAACTTCCCACATGATACAAAGGGAGAACTCAACCAACTGAGCTACCATAGTGGTCGTACAAATGAAGGGTGAACAATTTAGCTTCATTTAAAGTCACTGATTTTATTGTTAGAAAATCGATCATATTTATCTTGGCAAGAATTTGAAATGCATGTTAAAAATACTAGGACAACAGAAGTAGCCACAGTGAACAATACATGCCTCATTTTAAAAAAAGAAGACAAATTACATTATCCATAAATGTTTTGGTGAAATTTTATAATGTGGAAATAATTGATGTAAAATGCTTTTTAAAAGAATCTTTATATTTTATTTTAGCCCAAATGGAATCCAGTGTAATTGTAGGAAGGAAATGATAGAATTCAAAGAAGAAATAAGAAGGTTGAAAAGACGTGTTAGAGATCTTGAAAAAGCTTCCACATCACTGGAAAATCCTTCAACAGAGGAAGCTCGATTGCCTCAACCTGATCCCCCCAAAAAAAGATGAAAGATGCAGAATGTGACAAATCAGGCAGTGTAGCAAGTACATGTACACTAAGCAGTGCTGCATCATCAGAGCAAACTGATAGTCAATCGGTGTACAAAGGTTACACTGAAAACGGTTTATTGGATGCTATAAGTCACATCGACTCCTTGTATGAATGTGTTCATCATATCTTCTTCTGCTATTTCCATTAGAATATATTATAACTCATAGTGTAACTGGTCAGAAACCAAATTCTACTACTCCATCGAAGCCAAAATTTGATGGACGTTTATATGGACTTTTTTTAAGGGTCATTAAAAATAAATTCAATAAAATAAAAGACACTGAAATTACCTCAAAGGTGCAAACAGTTCAGAAGAAATACCGAAAACAAAATTTAAAGAAACTTGAACAAACGTCCATTTAATTGTATGTATGCCTATATGGACTTGAAAAGTGTTTGATTTTCATTGTAAATAAAGAAACTTCAACAGGTTTTTTTTTTTTTTCATTCACGGCAGCAAAATGTGTAGAATTAACACACACCTTTCTCTCTCTTTGATGAAGGCCAGGATGGATTTAAACCTCCTTGTAAACTTATGATTGGCCTTGGTCTATCATGGTTAACCATGTGTGACCTTGGTCTATCATGGTTAACCATGTGTGACCTTGGTCTATCCTGGTTAACTTGACCATACTGTCAACAATTTGATCATGGTCAGCAATGGTTTATGACCTTGACTGACCATGGTCAGTTATGGTATATGACAGTGGTTGACCATGGTCAACCATGGCCATCGTGACCATGGTTTTATGAACATGGTGCAATTTAACAAAAATGTTAAAACCATGGTTGACCATGGTAGTGTGACCATGGTTGAACTTGGGTCAACCACGGTGGATCATGGTTGACCATGGTTCCATTTCGCAGGGGTTTCATGTATAATACCGGAGAAATTTTCCTTATCCAAAAACTGGTCAATGGAGCATGAAATTAAGGTCAAGGACAAAAGCCATAAGGCAGTCTGACTGATGTACTATCCAAGATCAAGCTATATACCAAATATCATTGACCTACCATGTGTAGTATTCTAGATTTAGAGAAACTGACCTAATCCAAAAAGTTCAACATAGTCACTGGAGGGTTAAGTTTAGGTCAAAGACAAAAGTCATATGGCAGACTGACATGTACTCTCCAAGACTAAGATACATACCAAATATCATTGCAATTGGCCATGTGGTTTCACAGGAGTTGATTTTTAAATGCAGATGTTATTTTAAAATACGAAATGTAAAGACCCAAATGACTATTGTGGCCGAGTTTTGTTCAAATTGACTCAGTAGTTTCAGAGAAAAATATGTTTGAACTTATTTTCCTATTGGGTCCAATGTTAAAATATGTTTTCCACTGACGGCCATCTTGGATTTTGTGTGGCCCTCAAAAACACCAATGTTGTAGGGGGCCACCCAAAGACTATTGTGGCCAAGTTTGGTTTCAATTGGCTTAGGGGTTTTAGAGAAAAAGATCGTTGATATTGTTCCCATAGGGTCCAATGTTAACCTATGTTCCCGTTGGCGGCCATCTTGGATCAGGTGCAGACTTAAAAAAACACCAGTTTCAGAAGGTACCATCTAAGGACTACTATGACCAAGTTTGGTTCTAATTGGCTCTGTAGTTTTAGAGAAAAATATCTTTGAACATATTTTCCCATAAGGTCCAATGTTAAAATATGTTCTCCTCTGGCGGCCATCTTGAATTTGGTGCGGCCCTCAAAAACACCAATGTTGTAGGGGGCCATTCAAAGACTATTGTGGCCAAGTTTGGTTCCCATTGGCTACAGGGCTTTAGAGAAAAAGATCTTTGATATTGTTCCCATAGGGTCCAATGTTAACCTATGTTCCTTGCTGGCCGCCATCTTGGATTAGGTGCAGACTTAAAAAAACACTGGTTTCAGAAGGTACCATCTAAGGACTACTGTGACAAGTTTGGTTTCAATTGGCTCAGTAGTTTCAGAGAAAAATATCTTTGAACATATTTTCCCATAGGGTCCAATGTTAATCTATGTTCCCAGCTGGCGGCCATCTTGGATTAGGTGCGGACATGTCGGACACAATTTTTAAAGTAGACCACCCAAGGACTGTTGTGACTAAGTTTGGTTGCAAATGGCCCACCGGTTTCTGAGGAGTTGATCTTTAACGACGGACGGACGACGCCGCCGCCGACGACGACGGACGCAAAGTGATGGCAAAAGAGTTTGAAGACCTGAAAGCTTCTTCAAAATCCCTCAAAAGAAAATTAAATGAAAATTCAGAGTTGTTAGAAAACCAAGGCGCTGCAAGCAGCTCAGTTGATGCAGCATCCTAAACATCTGGTCCAGGAGTGGACAAGTTATTAGACAGTGTAAAACATTTGTCTGGAAACACAGCTGAAAAGGAAGTGACAGAATGTGTTTGTCGCATAGCCCTGTCTGTGTTCACCAGGCAAGACCTGGTAAACTGTTCAAGGACAGGGAAAAAGACACATCACTCCGGTGAAACTGTAAGACCAGCCCTTGACACCAGCAAATTAAATCAGGTGGAACAAGCAGTTCTTATGAAATGTTCTGGTTTAACTGTGGATCAGTTCAAAAAGAAATTTGACAATCTTGTCAAAATGGAATGGAGGTCAGCAGCTGCTGACATTGCAAAATCTGTGCCACAAAAACAATAAGTCATTATTATTCCAGAAACTCTAAAATCAATTTGAGCATTTTTTTCCATTTATAAAGGAATGTATTAAATGATATTATTTAAATTTGGTTATTTTTTTTATTGCAGCATTGCAAGTGAAAAAAGAGTCATCTAAGAAAGGCCTATGATTCTTCAATGAGGACTCTCTAAACTAAAGAATCAGACTATATTCACATGTATAAATTCAAGTTCCTGTAACAGTTTATAGAATGGTTCTTGAACTGGAAAATTGTTCTAGAACAGTTCTTGAATAGTGAGAAGTTTTGAGGTCTAAATACTGTCATCAAGTTCTTGATTACTGTTCCGGAACTTTTCTTGAACAAATTGTTCTGGAACAGTTCTAGAACTTGAAAGCTCAAGAACTTTGTCTCATTCAACGTTCAAGAACTGTTCAAGGACAGTTTAAGAACACTTCAAGAACAGTTCTTGCACTTTAATTCTATAACAGTTCAAGAATAATTCTAGAACAGTTCTTGAAATTTTTACAGGAAAGTTGATGAAGAAGAATGCACTAAAATTCCATCCTTAGGCCATTTAGGTGCAAGTCGCATTCTTGCAGAAACAATGAAATTAAATTCACCAAAAGCACAAACCTTATAGCTCTTTGGGTCAATGAGAAAGGATGATGTAACAATGGCAAGCCAAATAATCTGATTATTTCATCTCTTGGTCATAATTTGTCATTGAAAAATGGAGTTGACCAGATTAATTATGTTCGGGCAAAAATGCGAGAAATTTCCAGACTACTTCTGCAGGTAAGGAAGAATTGTAGTGATGCAGAACTGACACTTCAGGCCATTCTTGATCCTGCTAAATTTGATTCCATAATTAATGCAGTTTTTACAGAATGTAAATATGCTTTGCAGACAGATTTAGCAAGATTTGAAACTCCATCTTTGGCATTGAAACTTGGGCATAATCTAAGGAAATGTTGTTACATAAAGATGGGAATGTGCATCAAAAATAAAGACACAGAAGGGGAAAAAGAAGCTGAACAGTTTCTTAAACTTATGTTGATGGAGTATGCTAACAAGGTCAGCTCAATTGCACTGAAAACAACAATAGACACAAACCAAAGCAATTGCCTTTGACAGAGGACATGGTCACATTCAGGACATTCATACAAGAGCAAATCTAGTCATTATCTCAAGATTTACAAGAGGAAAAGGATAATGGTGATCATGATGGGATATCAATTTTCTATGACTTAGCTAGAGCCACATTGTCAAAACTAATCACATTTAATAAATGGCGTTCAGGAGAGGTTGCCATAATGTTGCTAATACTTTTGGACTCTTTTGATGGATAGATATATTAATGGTGTTTTATGCTCCAGTCAAGATTCTTTCACTTATATCAAGACACGTCAGTTCTGGGATGTTGGAGGGAATCAAAAGTGCCCATAGAGAACCATCGACTTTCTTCAAGTGAACTGACAGACTTTTTCACACTAAGATCTTTGAAGTGGGATTCCAACCTAGTCTGTAAGAGACACTGTGATCTGTAAGCCCATGTTTTAGACCACTTGGCCATTGGGGCTGTAAACTCCTTTGATGTCCAGGATAGAACACGGCATCAGTCATCTTAACATTTTGCTTCATTACTAAAAATATGCAAGATTTAACAAAAAGGTCCTCTAATACAAAAACACATTTCTATTATTATTAATCACCATAATGAAGTTTTTGTGTGCTGGAATTGCCTTGACCATCCATCTGTCTAGATGTAATTTTGTTCAAACCATTTGTTGGATTAAAGACTTTTTATTCAAAATTCAAATTCTGTATTAAGATCACATATATGGTTTTTATACCCCACAAAGTCATACAGACATAGGACCTCACAAACATTTATGCAACCCTGATAAGAGAAGTGCATTAAAATAATGATGAAAAATCCAGCCAGAATACTGTTTCTGTTAAAAAAGTGAAACCAAAACAACTAAAACATGAAATTACTGTGTCTTCAATAGGTGGGAACAAAACCACTCTAAAAACAAAAGAACAAAACTCCCAACTACTTCAGACTCTGGTACGGAGAATAGAACAGACTCCTCCAACTACTTCAGACTCTGGTACGGAGGATAGAACAGACTCCTCCAACTATTCAGACTCTGGTACAGAGGATATACAAGTTCTATTCAGTATTTGAATGGATAAGGTGAACTATATGTTGGCTTGTATGAATGAGTAAAAACACAGCATGTACAGTGTTACGAATTGTTTGAAAACCACTTGCAAAGATTAAAGATGGTGAACTTATTTTGCCTTCTAAAATTTTCAGTCCCAATAATCAAGCTTAATCAGAATGACACCCAGAAAGATCCAGACAATAATTACTGTGTTTTCAAGTCTGCAGAATATTGTTTAGACCCACTGTGTAAATATTTCAAAAATAAGGACGAGCACAAATTATGAAGCGATACATACTGCTTTGGGAAGTACATGAAAACACTTACTTAGTTTAATTGGCAAGTCTCTTAACATGCTTAACCAATGAATTCAGGTGATAAATGCATGTTGTAGTTTGAAAAAAAAGCGTCATATTGTTTGAAAATATAACAAAATTAAAACATTTTTTTTATGGTTGGAAAATATTGATTGTCTTGTAACTTGTTATCATGGCCTTGTACATGTATTTTAAGGTCACCCGAGTCAAAGGGCTTCGGGTGACTATTGTGATCGTTGTTTGTCCGTCGATGAGGCATTGTCAACAATTGCATGTTCCAATCTCTCCAGAAGCAGTGAGGCCAAAACCCTTTCACTTGCAAAATTGTGACTTTGAGCAACATTGAAGGTAACAGTGACCTTCAATAGTAAAAACTTTAAACATTTATCATACTGATAGAAGCTTGAACATTCATGCTCTACCAAGTTTGCGAAGCTGGTTGACCTTGACCTTATTCAAGGTCATGTTCTGGCAAGTCATAGTTAAAAGGCACATATGTATTACTATGGTTTATATATTGTTTACCTTTATCTTGTGAATATAATCTGTTCATCTTGTGACAATCTTCCATATTGTCACTAGTACTGAAATGTCAGACCATAAAATACCAGTATATTGCATGATATATATATACTCAAGCTTAGTTATAATTCCTGTGAATTTGAACTAGATAAATAAGGTCATAAAATTATAAATAGTCTCCGATTAGTATCCATCTTCATTAGCAGATTATCCATTACACAAATGCTGTTCATAATAACAAATTTTCAGCTCCTTGTTTCGTGTTTTTACTGTCTTTACTCCGATTCATGATGTCAATTTCACCTTGCAAAGACTGCTTCAAGATGTAAACATTTTGAAATTTCCTGAATAAATTAAAACTCGCTGATATTTATCAGGTTCACATATGAATTTATATTATAAAACACACATGGATTTTTGAGTGGATGAATGTGTAGTATTGACCTTGATAGTAATGACCTTGCATATCAAGGTCAATTTTTGCTTTTAACATAAATTGCCAAATTTATTAGGGGTGTAACAATACGCTCATAATGTACCACTATATATTGCAATATAAGAAGAGTGTATTGCAATGTGTACCACAATATATTGTGTTTGGTCTGTTTCTATATTGTATTGTTGCTCAGTCATGTGTTTACTTGATGACATCACACTGACACTTATGTATATATAATTTACTGTCTTACAAACATCCATGTGGCAGATACTTTTTTTGTTGTTGAGAAAACTGGTAAACATAAATGAATTTGATTTTGTACTTTTAAGTTATAAGAAGACGAGAAAATGTGGATGAAACTATTGATTTTTAAAAGCCGTGAAAATATTGTTAAAATTGCAATACAACAGTTTATCTGTATATCATTACGCCCCTATTATTCATCCACTAGAAAGTCTATAATTGTATATTATTTCACATTATTTAGAAAAAAAGTTATCTAATTCTGACTCGGGCAAGTAGCTGAAAATTATTTAGAGGTTTTATTTTACCACTATAGTTTTTAATGTAAATATTTTGGTTTTAATCGAAATGTAATGAATTTAGTGTTATATTTTCATGTTAGTGAATGGTATTTTGCATGGGCATGAAATTTTGCTCCTAAAAATGTTTTTCATTGCCATTAAATATGGGGAATAAAATTCATGGCCTTAAATTCTTGAAGTAAAATTTATGGCCCTGTGAATAATGCTCCCTTTCACAGGGTTTTCATGGCCATAGTTTTATTTCAAGGCCACCAATTTTCTTGGGGGCAAATTTATGGGGGGATAATGGGCATTAAATATTAATGCTTTCATGGCCTTGAAATTTTTTTTTTTGGTTTTTAATTGGCATGTTTTCAGAGCATTTCATGGCCATGAAAGATACAGTGAATTTATTTTTTCATGGTATGTAAATATGTTATATTCATGGTCTTTTAATAAAATTCATTCCCATTTATATTGTTCCCTTTCTTTGTTTTTCATGGTCTTTTTCATGGGATTTTCATGGCAAATATTCATGGGTTGTGATTCGTGGTTAATTCATGGGGTGGCATACAGTAGTGCAAGTCAGAAATATAAGCCCATTGGGCAACTTGTTCAGATTTGTATCAACAGACCATTTCATTCATTTATTTTAACAGGGTTACATCGTTTAAAAATATGCCAAACTGGAATGAAAATACCAGTTCTGAATTATACAAAAGATTGACTGCAGTAGAGGAAATAAGAGGCAAGTGTGGCAGGAAAGTTCCTGTTTTGATAACAGATGAATGTAAAAAAGGATTAGAGATACTAGCTAAAACTCGACAAGAAATGGGAGTGTTAGATGTAAATCCATATATGTTTGCTCTGAAAGATAAAGAAAACAGCCATTTAAGGGCCCTAGATGTAGTTTCTAAAGCAGCGACTGATTGTGGTGCTGCACACCCAGAACTAATCAGATCAACAAAACTGAGAAAATATACTGCAACAATATGCCAAATCTTGAACAATGAAATGGAGTGGATAGCAAACCATCTAGGCCACAGTGTTCGTATTCACAGAGAATTTAATTTGTTTAAAGACAGTACTGCAGAATTGACCAAAGTTTCAAAAATATTGGTTGTCATGGATGAGGGGAAAATTGTAGAGTATTCTGGGAAAACGTTATCAGAGATAGAGCTTAATGTTATGTTAATATACAGTTTTAAAATGGGTAGATTTATTCTTTGTAGTATTTAAATTTTAAAAAATTAAATTAAAGTCTGATACTAAAAAAGGTAACCATGGCATTGAATAAGAATATTCAGAATATGATGATTCAGATAGAGATCCAGACTTTGTTCTGGACAGTGAAAATAGTGAGGATAGTGAAGATGAAATGGAAGAATTGATAAAAAATACAAATGTTATGCAAGATAATCCCACCAATGAATTTGTTCTTTACAGTAAAAATAGTGAGGATAGTGAAAATGAAGTGGAAGAATCGGTAAATGATACAAATGATGTGAAAGACATACATGTAGCTAACAGTGAAGACAGTGTGGAACACATGACACATATTGATGACACAGTGGAAGTATCAGTAAAAGATACTAAATGATAGTACAATGAACATACATGTAGCTAACATGTAAACAGTGTGGAACGCATGACAAATATTGATGACACAGTGGAAGTATCAGTAAAAGATACAAATGATGTGCAAGACATACATGTAGCTAACAATGTAAACAGTGTGGAACACATGACATATATTGATGACACAGTGGAAGTATCAGTAAAAGATACAAATGATGTGCAAAACATACATGTAGCTAACAATGTAAACAGTGTGGAACGCATGACAAATATTGATGACACAGTGGAAATATCAGTAAAAGATACAAATGATGTGCAAAACATACATGTAGCTAACAATGTAAACAGTGTGGAACGCATAACAAACATTGACAACACAGTGGAAGAATCGGTAAATGATACCATAAGCAACATTAAACCAAAAGAACGCACTGAAGATGTCAATTATCCAGGAATCTTCATCAAAATATATGCAAAGGGTGAGACTGAGCAGTCAAAGCATAAGAGGACTTATGACAGAAGACATGCTTGTGTTTTCTGTGGAAAACTCAATACAAATATTCAAACTCTCCTTGAACATGCACATAATTGCTGTGTAGAAGTAAAGAAAATGCATAAATTTAAAACACAAATTTGTGAAACGAAAGAAAATGGTGGAAGAAACTTTTCATCTGGAAGTTTCTGTTTGTAATGCCAAAGTTATTTGGAAACATTTTCAACCAGAAAAGAAACTTTACTCTCAGAAGTTTCGCCTGTCGTTGATTTATGAAATGTTGCAAGGGTATGAAAGGCCTGTTAAGAAATTTGCCCGTCCAATCTCAAACCCACCTGCTAGAATTACAGAGAAACAATTCATCATATTGAATCCAAATATGACACCTAATGGTCGAAGATCAAATCCAGATTGCGAAGTTCGTTTGGACAGGAATACAAAACGTCATCAGACTCAGTACTTGTGTCGCCAATGTAACACGCCTTTATGTGTTTATCCATGTTTTGAGAGATATACATTTTTAAATTACAAAATAATTTGTATTCCAAATCTTCATAAGTGAATTTGGTGTTTGTTTTGAGAAGACATTATGATGGTAAGCAGAATTTTCAAAAATAAATATTTGAAATTGAATATTTAACCAATATTTTGAAATGAATAGATAACAATAATGCATAAATATATACTCATATTTTTCAATTATATGTACACAACTAACATGTAAAGTTTTAAAGCAACAAATATACAAATAAAAAAATGACGTTTTTTTTAATAAAACATGCATCTTTTTTACACAATTCATTCAATAATTACACAGTGGCTGGGTCTAAGGGGAGATAATTTGTTACATAGCAGGATAAGAGTTAATAAAATCCGAGTAAAATCACATTATTCTTAAAATTATGGGCTTTGGTGGGCTTTGACTATCCATTTGGCATGGATTGGTTTGATTACAGATAATTGGAGATATCCTTGTTTTTCTTTGACGTTTCGTGGTTTCTCTACGACTTGGTCAGAGTACCACATTTTGATATATATGTATACATGTACACAATTACAAAGAGTAAATGTATGGCTTAATTTACTTATTAATACTATTCATCAGCTGGTCACAGGTGATTATGCTATCTATATATACAGGTAGCTTAATTAAGATTTATTATATAGTCGGGTACAGGTGTAAATTTGGGTGTCCAAAACAGGGTAATTACTGACGCTAAAATGAAACTGTGCTAATACAACTGGCATTTTGAAATCACTAAAATTTCTATGTGCTAATATTAAGCGGTTTACAGTATTGCTGAAAAATATGCTCAATTTTCAGAACATAGCTGATTATGTTGATTGTGTTTATTTATTTAGATTATTCATGTGAAGAAAGTAATGATTTTGATGATGAACCATTACATGTACATCTTCTGAAAAAAGGAAGAAGATCATTGAAACAGATAGTGAGGATGATGAAAATGATGATTGTGCAGACTGATTCTAACATGTCTGAGGTAATTTCTGAAAATGAATTGAAAAATACAAAGAAAGTGTATGTATGCACAGCTAAAAAAAGGCAACAGAAAAGAGTCTATGACAAGAGAAGCATGTCTTTATTGCCATAATTTATATACTGATGTAAGAAAACATTATGGAGGTGAAATTGAGGTAGCCAGTGTTCTTGCAAAGCCAGTTGGGTCAGCTGAAAGAAAAAGACAGCTTGAACTCTTAAGACGGAAAGGCAATTTTTACCACAATAAAGAAGTCCTGGATTGTGGTAGTGGACTTGTTATACTTGTAAGACAGCTACCTGAAGAAAAGGAAACTGACTTGGCCAACTATGGGCCTTGTAGTTTGTGTCTTGTTTTTTTAAAAAATAAATGAATTGTATCATCATCAAGCAGCTTGTCCTGCTAGGGAAGCAGAAGTACACATTGCCTCAAGAGATATAATACACAGTAGTGATATGCTTATATATATCACCCAACACTTCTATTATGGAGCAAGAAGTTTTTCCAACTATGATAAAGATGGAATAACCGCATTGGTCAAGGGTGATCCTTTAATTTGTGAAATGGGACTAATGTGGTATATGTAAACATCAGCAATAGATCCCATGAAAAGGAACAACCACTCATCACAAAAGATGAGGGAAGTATCTCGTTTTTTACAATATCTGCATAATTATACAAAAACATGCTAACCTATAACTGAATTTTTATCACCAGGTCTAGTTTTAAGCTTTCTTGTATATTGTGTAAAAGATTGAGCTCTATTGGTATTTCATATTTATTTATATAAATTTATCTTCAATTCTTGCCTTGGTTTATTTAAGCACCTAGTTACGATACTGTCTTTATGTCAGATCTGAAACAGAAACTTTCGTCCCGAAAGCCGATATGTTTGTCTAGTGTTTTGTAAGCCAAGACCATGCATTAACACAATATGTTTTTAAGAAATGTGATTAATTATCAACTAACTCTTACAGGTGTTGTTTAAAACAGTATATTTTTAAAATACCCCACAATGCCTTTTATTGCTTATCTGTACCCCACAAGCATTTTACTATCAAAAAATGTTTGTTTAGTTATTTTTTAAAGTTTAAACATATCATTTTAAAAAACAGAAACGTTTTCCTTAAATCTGCGTTAATCTGAGTTTTAAAAGTAAAGTACCCCACAAAATAGACTTACAAAGTATCGCTCTACTTACACGAACCATACCCAACAATGTGCCCTAGGCGCGTATGTGTGTGTGTGTGTGTGTACATTTCCTCCAACAGGAGGTCCATAATATGGTTGTGCACCAAAATTAAAGGTCCAAATTGAAATAGAGGTCCAATTGTTGGACTTCGAAATTACAAAGCTGTAATTATGAGTACCGGAGCTCTTTCTGAACACACACAAGTATTTCCCGTGACGAAAAGTTCGGACCTCTAATGCGGGTGTGTTTTCATATTCAGTGTGCTAGTAGTTCAGTATATCACTACCAAGTGGTGCTTCTACTTAAAACTTCCGAAAAGCAACACACACATTTCTTCATTTCAGAACGCCTCTGCATTCTGGTTAATCCGAATGAGTTGGACGATATATCTTGACCTGAATCAACTACACTACATAGGAAGGCAGTCAGGAACGATAATACTTTGGCTTTTTTTTTTGCGTCATGTCGTGTGAAAAAGCGGGTAGTGATCAGGTAGGTTAAAACAAGTTATTTTATCTTTTTTGTGGATAAAAGGAGATGTTGGACCTCAGAAAACAAACCCAGAGGACACTATGGCATAATCAATGCGAAGTGTAGGATACATATTCTTTGCAGATTACTAGTCTCGATCATTGCATTCATTATTGTTTGTCACATGAAATTGACTCGCATGTGGACATACGCAAGAATTCTCAGCCTAGATTGTATTGGTTTTCTGTAAATTCATTCAGTAATGTCGCAACATTTTGTTACAGATTGGGTTTGAATAAGACCATATTGTGAATATTATCGACAACGGTACATCCATATTGTCAAACGGATACGGATGCTGGAGGTTTCATAATTGCAACAATGCCGGTAAATATATTATCGCCAGCAGTAACCGAACATGATTTTAAAAACAAGAAACACACCACCCTCTTTCAAATAATAATAATTTTCTCCAATAATAATTGACATATCTTAGTGTCACCATATTCTTCAAAAAAGGTCTTATCTTATGAATAATACTACTGAAAATAGTTCCTTATAGGTCCAAATAGGGGTGGCAAGATCCTTTGGGATAACTCACAACAGTAATCAGTATTTTAACCTTCAAATATTGGTAGTTGGTCAGAATCATTAGCATACAATTTGCGTAAAATGGCAGGCAATGAATGAAACTATCATTTATATATGTAATTAACATATAAGCCCAAACAATATGGTTTCAGGACCATGTGTGCTGAAATAATTTTAGAATCTCCTTCAATCTTTATCATTACTGCTTTCCTGCCCTCAAAATCATGAGGCACACAAATAAAAGAACGAACCCAGTATGAAATGACATTGATTGAAATTGTATACATATATTTTCATTATTTGTAAAATAAAACAAATTTATTGCTTTCAAGGTATGGGGTGTTTGCTGAAAAGTGTTTCAGACTTTTTTGCTGAATATGTTGGAGAATGTCTAACAGAGAAAAAAGCAGAAGAAAGGGAAAAGCTTTACAGTAGAAGAAATCAAAATGCAACCAATTCAAGATGCTTCACCTTCTATGTTAAACATAATGGCGAAAGTCTGTGACAAGAAATAAAATGTTTAATAATGTCCCCCAAACATAGTAGTGGGACATATTGGTTTACCTGCGTTTCTTCTTCGGCTCCAACCCATGTCCATGGCATTTCTCAGAGGTGGCTTATGACCTAAAGTTTTACATTTTCAATTTCTCCTCTGAAACTACCAGACAGATTTTAAAGGAACTTGGTCACAAGTATATATAGGCTGGCACAATTCAGATTTGTTCATGGTGTTGCCATGGCTACCAAAACTACAGTGACCTAGGAGTGCAAAAATCTTAAAATAACTTTTGCTCAAAAAGCAATGACTAGAGAAAACCAGAGGCTCAGTGTGGTGGAGCCTGTATCACTCACCTGACTAAAATGCTTTTAAAGAAAATTTGTATTCCAGTGATGAAAAAATGCACTGTTTATATCAGACAGAATGGCTAAGGAAATCACTGTAGAACTATATGTACCATTCACAGTTTTTTCAATCTGATTAAAATCACATCTCTCACTTGCTCCCCCATTTTTGATATAGGCGTGGAGTGGGAGATCTGAGGAAACACCGTTTAGGGGCATATGTGAATGACCCATTGTCGTAACAATTATTGTCCAATGACTGGTTCCGACCCAAGACTTGAAAGTTGGTAGTGACTGTTCTTTCGCCAAGAACTCTGCATTCTGAAACGAAAGCCACGGTTCTTTCGAATGGGAACTTAAAATAAACGAGGTCCCGTGTCACGGTGGGCTTGGCACATTTAAGAACCCTGCTGTATAATGCCATCAGTGCAACACACAGGCAAAATTTCTGCGTCTTCGCCTAGAGCTGGTGACATCTCTATATAAGCGAAATATTCTTGACTGGGATGTTAAACACCATTACTCAACTCAACTCAAAACATTAAGCCATGATTGATTCTCCACAGAAATTGGCCTGGGAATGGTCAAAACTCCACATACAATCCTCCTTCTAGTTTGACACAACTTAAATCTGCTTTAGCATTATCTGTACTAGTAAATCCTTCTAACCTAAACCCCCAGGTCCTCTTGTGCTAGGGTTACCTGGATAATGGCTTAAATTTAGTAATACAGTTGACACTTACCATGCAGTTATGTTACAAAGCAGGTTATCATTCTACAGAGGGTGAATAAAAGCTAATAGGTGCTTAAAGGATAGCATAGTGCTTGATACGAAACAACTGTCAGTATGTAAATGAAATCCATAGCACGCAAGTAACTAAAAAAGCTAAAAAAATTAATGGAAATCCTACCGTAAATGTGAAGAATCACCTCTCCAATTGATGAAAACTCAATATTTTATTACCATACATATACTATAAATACAGTTGTATTGCACTGGCTAGATTCATAGAATTCATGGTAATACTCTCTTTAGATGCTAATGATAACATCTTTCCAAAAGAAAATTCAGATATGAAAATTTGATAGTATATTTTGAAAACATTTATTTTCTGTTGTTCATGTTACAGGCACCAAAATACAGGAGATATCTTTGTTATTCATAATGTAATACATGTTCTTATTCAATAAAAATTCAACTGGATCAAAATTTACCTACTAAGTGTATTACAATGTTCATTGCAAGTCTGGATATTACAATTTTGTAATTTTGAGTGTGCATGTAACATTGACACAAACAAAATAAATACAACTGGTTTACTGGGTATTCAGAAATTAATAGTTTTTACAATAGTACTCATAAAGAACATGGCAGGTAATTAAATTTTGCAGACAAATCAGAATCATCTCAACAACTCTGTATGTTATGAAAGAAATTATTTCAGCAGGCTGTGTCAATGTTACATGCAACTTTTAGCAAATTTTTCTTTATTGAGAGAAATCCGTAACTGGCAGTGATGTATACTATCTTGATTAAGAATCGGGTGATTATAAACGTTATTGACACAACTCTATTTGTCAAAAGACCAAAGTTAGTTTAGTTGATTTAAATGTCACATTTAAGGTACATTAGCAAATTCTTGCCCATATCCAAATTTCCTGCAAGTTATAGACTTTATGTTATCCCTTCTAGCAGGAACCTCCCAGTGTGAGAGAGGTTTCTCTCAAATGAAAATTGTTAAGACTCGTTACAGGAACAAACTGAAAAGTTCTTCTATGACTCTGTTGTTAACCATAAGATTGCACTCTGATGATATTAAAAGCTTTAACCCTACAAATGCTATTCATCAGTGGAATATGAATGGGCACCGTCGTCCATATTTTATGGAAACAAAAGTTGTGAATTTGAATGAGCAGATTGAACTACTCCATGATGAAATTGATGTGAATAGTGATCAAATTCAAGAAAATGTTGTTAAGGTTGACTTTGAAAAACCAGACTCGGACTATGATTCTGACTTTTCAGATTTGGACTGTAGTTCAGATTCTGCTGTTGATGATGATAATAATGATGAGTGATGATAAGTAATAAAATGCTAAAATGAAGTGAATGTTAGCTATACATATTTTTTTCTGTGGGCGTTGCTGATATCTCATAGCAGTTGACTAGATGAACAATTTTCCTTCTGCATTACTGGACAGGCATTTGTAATGTTAAATGAATAGACAAGCACATAATCACATGTTCATTAACTTTACACTTGATCTCGTTAGTCACATGTTACTATTCATCATAATCATTTTAATTTCACAGCACTAGACATCTGTATCGGAATACCATTCCTCATCTTGATCAGTAGTGCTTGGACCAAAATGTGCAATTGCAAAGCCAAATATTTTAAAGTGGTTGAAATAAAACCATATCCAAAGGTCGAAAGGATCAGAATATATTTTGCCAAGTACTTTGTATCAGATAGAATACTTTAAATTAATGAAATTTGAAATTTAACAAGCCGTGAATAATTGATTTCAAACTGCTATAACCATTGTTTTAAATACAAACAAACGATACATTTAAAATCAATCCATTTTATTATATGATCATTTTTTGTGCCACCTGACTAGGCGACATATAGGGATTACTTACGTCGGCGGCGTAATTATGAGTGACATATTGTTACATTTATTAATAATAATACAAAACAAGGACAGGTAACTTTTCATAAATGCCAGCCCTGATGTCTGGTTAATTTTCCTGAGGACTGGTAACTTTTGTCAGTTGCCAGCCCTGCTGACTGGTTGGAAATTTCTATGAGTTTCGTACACCGATTCAAGTCCATTGTACCATTATTTTTCAAGTTCATTGTATATTCAACATTATTCAAGTCCATTGTATATTCATTATTATTCAAGTCCATTGTACATTCATTATTATTCAAGTTCATTGTATATTCAACATAATTCAAGTTCATTGTATATTCATTATTATTCAAGTCCATTGTATATTCATTATTATTCAAGTCCATTGTATATTCATCATTAATCAAGTCCATTGTGCATCTATTATTATTCAAGTCCAATGTATATGCCTTATTATTCAAGTATATTGTATATTCATCATCATTTGAGTATATTATATATTCATTATTCAAGTGTACTGTATATTCATTTTTTCAAGTGGTTGTTATATTTATTTTATTCAAGTGTATTGTATATCCATCACTATTCAAGTATATTGTATATTCATCATTATTCGAGTATATTGCATATTCATTATTAGTTATGCATGTTGTATATTTATCATTATGCAAGTCTTGCATATTCATTGTTATTCAAGTCAATTGTATATTCATTATTATTCAAGTCCATTGTATATTCAACACTATTTAAGTGTATTGTATATTCATTATTATTCAAGTCCATTGAATATTCAACACTATTTAAGTGTATTGTATATTCATTATTATTCAAGTGTTATTTTATATTTATTATTATTCAAGAGTATTGTATCATCCTTGTATATTGATAATTATTCAAGTGTTATTTTATATTATTATTTTCAGGAGTATTGTATCATACTTGTATATTCATCATTGTTCAATAGCATTTTAAATTACTCAATGCCAATGTACATTTACTATTCAAGCTTACTTAGAATTATCCATTACGACGGTATTAAAACCATTGTAAATTCATCATTATTTAAGTTTATTTCAAATAATTTGAAGCTTTAAAAGGCCTGCAAGGTAAATGATCAAAGGAGATTTGCAGAAATTTGTTTGGTTCAACTCATCCTATTTAACAGAAAGAGAAGTGGGGAAGCAGAAAACATAACACTAGACTGGATTTGCAAAACTTGTTTATTTACACCCATAATTTATAAGGTTGTTTTCAACCCTCTGACTCTACATGTAAAGGGAACTTTCAAATCTCATCAAGACAGATTTCTTACATGAATGCAGGACTTCTTGATTTTTCACATGATTCAGAACCTGTCCCAGATTGTTCCAGTAATAAATAGTTTGACTCTAAACACAAACAGTAGGAAGTCCACTACTTAAAGGGAGAAACCCGCCCAGAGCTCTGATAAACCTTAACAAGGATGTTTAGTTTCTTAAACTTGAATTATCAACACAATGACAAAGTTCTGCCAACATTGACAGCAACTTGAATGCTTCTGTATACAAATCTATCAATATAGTGCAGTATCTGAAAGAAAAGAGACTCTTGAATTGATTGATTAAAACAGAATTTTCGTCCCAGTCAAAACTATTTCATTGTTTTATGAATTATTCAATATTCATTGTATATTCATGATTATTCAAGAGTTTTATAAATTATTATAATTATTAATTATATATTAACCATTATTCAAAGTTTTATAAATTATTAAATATTCATTATATATTTACCATTATTCAAGAGTTTTATGAATTATTCAATTTTCATTGTACATTCATCAATATTCAAGAGTGTATCAAATTTTTCAACATTCATTGTACATTCAACATTATTCTAGTTTTAAAACATTCAATATCCATTGTATATTCATCATTATTCCAGTGTTATAAATTGTTCAATATTTGTTGTATATTCATCATTATTCCAGTGTTATAAATTGTTCAATATTTGTTGTATATCCATCAGTATTCAAGATCAATATTCATTGTATATCATTCATCATTTAAGAGTATATCAAATAAAAAATCTGTGAGCTACTGTTCTCTTAGAAAACCTCTGCTTTCAACTTCAACCATTGACTGTGAGCTACTGCTTCCTTAGTAAACCTCTGCTTTCAACTTTAACCATTGACTGTAAATGTCACATACAAAATTGCAATGGGTGTATTTAGTAGTTGCTGAGACAACTGTTAGGGAAATTATTGTTTCTGACAGTAGGACAGAGGTAAAACAGTATACCCTCTCTTGGAAGAGAGGGTTTTATTATCCATTATAGACCAATGTTTATTCATCATTATACAAGTGTATTGTAAATTATTCAAGACCATTCCATATTCATTATTTATTGTATATCTATCACTAGGAATATTTAAAAATATTCACAAAAATTGAATACTAATCAGTATTCAAGAGAATTTCAAATTATTTATGACCATTGTATATTCATTTTTATTCAAAATCTTCTTACATTCATTATTAAAGATCATTGTATATTGATCATTGTTCAAGAATATTGATAATTATTCAGGGCCATTGTGCATGGATTATTTAATACCTTTGTATGTTTATTCATTATCTAAGAGTATTTCAAATTATTTATATTATCTACAATTATGCCATTGTAAAGTCAGTGTTTTCTACCGTATAGCGGGTTATTTTCGCGGGGTGTAAATTTTGGCGTATTTTGGCGGTAGCATTAAAATCGCCAAAATATTTATCGCCAAAAAATGGAACAGTCAAAATTTATTACCTTAACAATACCTTACACTGTGACAAAGTAAATACAGTAGAAATTTGATCGCTTGAACGACGATGCCCTGAATATCCCGGATAAGACTACAGTAAGTCATCTGCCGGTCCCGTCCAAATCCCTATTAAATCATATGTAAATAAACCTCGATCGCTCGAACTACGATAGCTCGAATACCCCCGCTCGTTCGAACAATAAATAATTCTCGGAGGTGTAAATTTGGTGAAAATTCAACTTCTTTCGCTCGAATACAATTTTATCAGAATGACATGTGGTCAGTCATTGTAAACAAAACACAAGCTGAAGCCATGATACAGATTTCACCGAAAGTAATAGAGCGAAACGAAATAACTCGTCTGGAACATCGAGTATTACTCAAGATTAGTAATTAACCGTGATCAGTTCAGTAATCTCTTAATTCGATTACGACCCACCGGTGCGCGATCGGTAAAACACCTGAGTCAACGCCAGATGATTAACTTTTTATCTCATCATAAAATATTCATATTCTGTTATTTACATTTCATTGGAATGCGCACGGCAATGTGTATTACCGGCAGTTCCGGTGATTATTAATAACCGGCCATGTGCTCTGTATTATAACGAAAATAAAGTAAGTTTGTTTTATATCATCAGTTGTTGTTATTTACTTTTACTTTCAACCAAATTTATTTAATTCAAATGAACTGTCCATATCGATAGATTTGCTGTTCGAAGTTCAACATTTTTTACAAACGAAGTTTGAAAACTTCGAGATAGCATTGTGAATTTAAAAGCAGTTTTCTATTGTAATAAAAATCGTCAAAATAAAAACTTGTCATGTTTTAATCGCTAAAATAAATACGCCAAAATTTAGAAACGACTTTTTTTTGTCAAAAACGCCAAAATTTAGCCCCGCCAAAATAACCCACTATACGGTATTGTTGAAGATCACTGAATATTCTGTGTTAATCAATATCAATGTACATTCATCTTTGTACTTTGTACTATGTCTACTGTAATATAATCATCATTATTTAAGAGTATTTTTAACTATTCAGCATCATTGCATTTTCATAATATATTCATTATTTAAAACCAGTTTATATAAACATTTACATTCACACCTGCCTTAAAAGACCCCTCTATATAACGGCCAGTGAAATTTGATCCTACTTTTTCTTTATTCATATTATTTGAACCTTTGGCCACCTGCCCACAAAAGCCACTTCTTGGGTGGCCTTTTATAGACAGGTTTGACTATCATTATTCCATTGCTTGCAAACTACTTATAAAAAGTGGAAGTTAAAGAACTGCTAGCAAACTGCTATAGAAATGCTACTAATATAGTGAATTTATGGTTAAGAAAGCAGGTTTTTCTTCTGATCAGATTGTGAGCATTGTAATACATGATCAGATTGTGAGCTTTGTAATGCATGATCAGATTGTGACCTTTATAATACATGATCAGATTGTGAGCTTTGTAATACAAGATCAGATTGTGAGCTTTTTGTAATACATGACCAGATTGTGAGCATTGTTATACATGATCAGATTGTGAGCTTTGTAATACATGATCAGATTAAGAGCTTTTTGTAATACATGACCAGATTGTGAGCATTGTAATACATGATCAGATTGTGAACTTTGTAATACATGATCAGATTGTAAGTGTTTTAATACATGATCAGATTGTGAACTTTGTAATACATGATCAGATTGTGAACTTTGTAATACATGATCAGATTGTGAGCGTTGTAATACATGATATTTTTAGAAAATCACTTCCTTAATAAGGACACAATATATTACTATAGTGTTGGAGCAGGAACACTTCTCATTTTTCTATGAATGGGGTCAGGGCCTGTGTATTTGTGTAAATCAGTAATAGTGACCAGTGTGTTAGTCAAAATTGTGTAAAAATAAATTGATACCATTATTGGTACAAAACTCTAAAATACACAGAGGAAAACATGTTTAACAAACTAAAACACATCAATCTCATTTGTTTCAAGATTGATATTTCACAAAAATTTATTCTCATTTCAATTTATTTTTAGGTTTTCAGTCACTTTTTTCTTTATTTGTTTTTTCTTTGAAAGAGAAAAAAATCAGCTTGGTGTTTGTGAAAAAAGTGGTTATTATATCTGTGAATGGGCACAATGACTTCCCCAAAAATGGCAGAACAAGAGCCATGGAGACCTGATATGTTGATATGTCCCTTAATTCTATAATGGTAACCGTTAATATTTAAGCTAAGAATAATCAATTGGTAACAACAAGTTATATTTTATATTTCCCTACGTTACTACACAATATATTTCTATGATTCTTGAGGGTCCTTCATAAGCAACACTCTTTAGTTAGAAAGCCATGTTTAAAATAATTTTATGCACAACAAGGGCATTGTACTCATTTAGCTAAAATAACCTTATATACATACAAAATAAAACATCAATATAAATGAATGTGTAACAAAATCAAACCTGTCAATGTTGTGCTGGCGGGGCCATCTTCATATCTCTGCTTTCCTATTTTAAAAACGAAACTTATCCTTCTCTTTGTGGATATATGTATATGGTAGATCTGTTCTGGGCAATGCCCACTTTTCGTTTGGAACATGTCACTATGCTTGCTGGCTTCAAGTTAATTACATTTTATAACCTCCATTAACTCTTACCACTAGTCCACCTGATTGTAGATGTGATGTGGGCAAGTCCCTTTTCTCTGGACAGTCTTCACTTTGTTGAGTCATTTTACTTTTTAATTAAATCTTAACTAAGAACATGTCATTTTTACCATGGCAAGGGTATTTTTTTAAAATCAAGTCATTGCCACTTTGAAAAGCTCGTGTTTTTTTTTTTACTAAAGAAAATTTTAAAAACACCAGATTTTTTTTATAAAATCAAAAATCAGAATTTGACTGATCAGTGTTCATTCTAGAAGGGGCCGTAGACCACCAATCCCTTATTTTGCCGAACGACTCCATTACTTAGGTCTTAGTGACCATATTTAACATTACATGAATGCAAAAATATTGATGCCATTATGTTTTTAGATAAATGTTTTTTATTTCAATTTTTTTTTTTTTTTTTTTTTTTTTTGAAAACGAAAAATCCTAGATTGGACATATGCCATGATATAAGTAACATGTCAAGAGTATAATAAGGGCCATATGTACATCAGTTAAACTAAAAGTTGTTTTATCCGTAAAAAGTGTTGAAATGTATTAACTATATAAATTCACAATGTGTCACTATAATCCACAATTGACAAAGTATAGTCCATAAAAAGATTGTTAAAATATAATTACCTATTTAACGTTATATGCAAAATATTCTGCAACACATAACTCTCTTAATTTAAAGAATGTGATTATCAGTGAATTACAAAATGTGCTTATAAATGCAAATGTCAGGTAATTATGGAATGTTGTTAACAGTGGATAAGAAATTTGGACTTGGTTAACAGATTGTTGTTTTAATTAATTACATGTAGTTGTTATGATAAATCACAAATTATGTTAACATTTTCCAAAATGTGTAGCACAAACTTACAGAGGTATTGATCACATGGTACAGCGGCGAACCCCATTCATTTAAACTTCCATTTATCACAACCTTATTACTCCATTACTTAACACTTTTTACCGATGTTACAACTTTTAAATAAAGTTAAATGGATAATATAAAATGCGATCAGAAATTTTAATTTCAACTTAATTTTAACTTTCATTTTCAGAAAAGTTCAATCAACATTAAATAAATATTGGAAGCATCAGCTGGAACAACCAAAATTAAAATTCACACTAAAATTTGTTAACACAAATAAATATGATTACAATTATCATCCATTTAACTTTGGGGTATCATACCTTATCTACAGAACTTACAAACTTAATTCAAAACAAACATTTAAAAGCATGCAAAATATTTCTTATCTGCAAATCTTCTCTTTCACTTCTTGAAGTCTTAATTCCACCATCTTCATTTTTGTTGTTTACGAATTTTGTTGATGAAAAACGATCAAAATAAATCACTTTCTTATAAGTTTATCCTAAATCTAACATCTGTTTGCAGATATGGTCGAGTAATTCAGTTGAAGTCAAAGCTGAAGTCAATCCTTTAAAAGTCTATTTTTCTGTGTTAAATAAAATCAGTCTGTTAAATGAAACTGTTCTGAATGAATTCCTGAATTCCAATTTTCTACAGAACATCAGAATAGCTGTAGTACTAATGATACAGCTTTAAACAATTTATTACTCAATCACCGACTGCTTTATAATCCTGGAAAATTCCTCTTGAAATAAAATGTTTAAATAGGTCTAATGTCTCCCTAGTTTTACAATAGCATGTCTACTACACAACACATTCCTTTAGAATTTGTTGCAAAATTGTGATGGTTTAAATGTGTCTAATGAATTATGTCCCTTAGTTCTGTAATTCCACTACAGAAATCAATGTTGCTTAAAATTCGGTTGGAAATTTGTTTACATGTTTTCTTTTTATTCTCAAAATTCTGCTTTGAAATAAAATCATGACCCTTACTGCTTGCCGTTATGTTGTTAAAAAGTGTCTGAAAGAAGTTGATAATTTCTACTAGACCTTGTCTGATATCGATAATTTAGACATTTCTTTTGTGGTATATAGGTGACTGCAACCCTTCTGAAAAGTTAGTTACCAGTCTTGGACTATTAGAGAGGCTACTATTTCCAACACTGCATTAAATAAACATGTTCTCATCAAAAAGGCTTCTACCGAAAATCTGCCACCATTTCAGTTTTTGAATTATAAAATGTTTTGCTTAAGCCATGAAAAAATACTATTAAGTATTACTGCAACTCATAAACTTTACTGATAGGTAATGAGTTTCCAATGGAGTTTCTGGGCACAGCAGATTCACCTTCAGGCATTATATCTGGACATGCGTACTGAACAATTTGCACTGGTTGATGCTTCAACAGTATCTGCAGTCTACAGCCTACAATTAAAATTTATACAAATTAAAAATTTACTAAGTAAAATAGAATAATTGAGATTTACACCCTAGACAAGATTCTTTCTATTGAGAGCTCCAGATAAGAATTGGACATAAAGCGTCATTACCCCCTACTTTTTTTTCTAAAGCGTATGCTGGTAAATCTAAAGCATATTAATAGTTGCTACCGCTGTCCGACTGTTTGCGAACATAATAGCTTTTTCCACTGCAGACAACATTTTGTGATATGATGGCCAACATAAAAGGTGAAAAGAAAATGATATAGGGCAAGATTCGAGACTAGAACTGATCTGGACCGTCATTTTAAAGTACAATTCCGTACCGGAATTGTCTCTTATGACATTTTCAATTTGTTTATCGATCTTGATTATTATAACCTTTAACAAATGTAAGCTGGTATAAAAGCATGCTGGCGAGTGATACTTGTTTACAAAATTATGGTTACCTGTTGTACTGGAAATGTAAAGCCTAGTGAGCAATTTCAATGTGTTTTGGTACGCCTTTAATTAAATTTTAAAGCGTATTTTTAAAAAGTCATAGCGTATTTATGTAGATACACCTCTTATCTGGGGCTCTATATTATATCAAGATGGCTTGTTCAAAAGATGATTGAGGAAACCTGAGTTCCTGTATAAAACAACCACCAACCTTAGGTTAGCAAACTGACAAACATTCTCACACTATGATTCTACCCCAGTCAGTTCAAACCTGGGCAGCAAGAGGTGATCTGATCCATAAGCATACAGTTTAGACCACTGTACCCCTAGACAATATAAGGAATTTGAAATCCAATAAGTTAATCAATTACAGCATTACTGACTTTTCATGGCCAGGTGTTAAAGGTGTTCACCTATAAATACCAGTCATCAACAACAATAAAGGTTTTTTTCCTTGTACACGTCTGCTGCTTGGTTTAGTATTAGGAAAATGGATGGAGCTGTCTGCAACATTGTAGGCAAGTGTACAATCACTCTAAAGATGCATGCACTAGTACAAAGCAAATGACAAATATTTGCACAAAACCTAACACATCTTGTCTGGAACATAAAACACCATATCTCCATTCCAATTATTGTCAAACATCAAAAACAAAAGGGCAGTCTTTAAATGCCATGAAAAAATCAAAGTTAATTCTGAATATTTACCTAAAAACTTAGTTTCACCTATCTTTGAAAATACTACTAACAATGAACTAGCATCTATCTTCTACGTGGTGCGATCAACTGTTCATTGTAAACACCATCGTCTACAGTGACCCCAACTCATTCAACTCTATAAGTTGCAAATTCATCTTCAAATTCTGCCAAATAAAAAAAAATTTTCTTCATTATCAATCTTGTAATTATTTCACAAAATGTGTACAAATTGCTGTTTATTGTTAACTGTCACATCAAAGTATAAAGATATCACCACTATGGTAGTTTAGTTGATCATGCTCACTATGTATGAGGTGTATAGCTGTTTAAACCCTGGTCAGGTCTGATCAAAAATTTGAAAATAGGTAGCGATTTTATATTTGGCCAGGCACTTAGCATTTAGAAATGAAAGTCACAGGCTCTTATTTAGAGACCTTAAAAATGGATGCCTTTGTCACCGTAGATGAAGCATGCTAAAAGAACCTACCAGCTACCACGCACATTGCCCTGAGCACACTGCAAAGATCAATATTTCTGTCACTTCACCTATAGCTAACCACTGCGTTGGCTCAGTTGGTAGAGTGCTCGCTCTGTAAGTGGGAGGTTGTGGGTGCGACCCCCGGTTGGGTCTGACCCAAGACTTGAAAGTGGGTAGTGACTGTTTTTTCGCCAAGCACTCGGCATTACGAAATGAAAGTCACGGTTCTTTCGGATGGGAACTTAAAATAAACAAGGTCCCATGTCACAGTGGGCTTGGCACGATAAAGAACCCTGCTGTATAATGCCATCAGCGCAACACACAGGCAAAATTTTTGTACCTTCGGCTACAGCTGGCGACGTCTTGATATAAGTGAAATATTCTTGACTGGGACGTTAAAACACCATTACTCAACTCAACTCACCTATAGCTGGTGACATCTTGCATAAGTGAAATATAACTAACTGGGACATAAAATCTATCAATTCACATGTATTGTTGTATTATTATTAAAACCTGTTTTTCTTTTGCATCACTAGACAGCCATTTCGGAAAAAAGATTCCTTGTTAGAAGAGCTGGATCAGTACAACAAAAACATCTTGTATTGTATTGCATAATTTAACAGAAAGAAAAGTTTCGCCTCTGCCCTACAAATTTTACATATTGCTACATTTGGAATGATCTCCAACGACCCATTTTCATTTCAGTCCAAATTTCACCAGGCTTTGCTTTTGGCTGAAGCTTTCTGAATACACTGGTATTCAGAATCAATTATAATAAAAAAGACCGTGCCATGTGGGCTGTTAACTCATCTGTCTTATATAGAAATGTGACAGAGCAGGTTACATCGACATTAGAATGACAGAAACCGATACTATCAAAAAAGGAAACATTTATAACCCGTATTTTCCAGATTTTTCTTCATACTGCCGATATGCAATATTTGTAAATCATATTGCAATAACTGTAATACGGCTCATGGAACCAATTTTACATGTATACCAATATATTGTTGCCACTCTACTTGTTAGTAGTGCTCGAATCAAAATTGTGAATTAAACTAATCTGTCCATTATCATTGTTATCTTTTGCCATGCATTTTTGTCCCTTATTCAGCACCTGCTTACAAATCAACCTGCCTATTACTGCCTAGGTTCCTATATTGTTCAGACAAATCCTAGTACAGTGAAGTTTTGTCACTTCTCATTGCTAAATGTAAAGTGGTTTTCTTCAGGTATATCAGGTTTCCTCTACTATCTTATCTATGGGAGGGGGGTGGTTACTGTATTGTACTCTCAGCAGCTTCATGCAACTGAAACCTGGTTTATAAGGATGTTCCCAATGAGTATAGGCTTGTAGCAGTCTTTAACTGAACTTTAAGCTTACCATAATTATTATTGGGATTCTGTTTTGTAAAATATTTCCATCCTCTCCCAAAATTTTAATTCTTCTGAAGTGCTTGAGCTATTTTTACTGCTAGGTCTATAAATGTTTAATATTTCTTTGACGTGACATTTTGGTTTTTCCATCTTCTTCGTCTTCCTATAGGCTGTCAATTCTACATCAAGAAATTAAAAACAAATGACACATCACAAGAAATCTTCACAAAGAATATTACATAATAATTAATCAGTTATTTATCATATTGGATCATGCAATCATTTGATCATTTGGCGACTTGGTGAAAGCGTAGAAGTACATATATCCCAGTTGGTGTGACAAAGGGGAATCATCAGACTCAGGATCCACAGGTAATGGGGTTTAAAATCTAATGGGTACTTGCTGTGAAGTTAGTTATTTTACATTTCTGTTGATTTACCTGCGATTCGAAGGTAATGGACTGGTGGGGAAGCAACCACTGCATCATTATTTTTGTATGCCAGCACCTTAAAATGCAATCAAATAGTGTGCTGGTACAAAGCAAACAAACACACAAGAGACCCAGTTATGGCAATAGGGCCCACGATGCTCAACTCGCTAACAATGTATTGACATAGTAACACAAGCTTAATAATCTTGATCAATCAAATGTTTTTATCGCTAAAAGCAACTTAACATTATGTTTCATTTAAATAAACAGGGATTTTTCTGGGTATCCACAGGGTCCGGTAAAGGGACCCATTCCCAATGCAAAAAACATACATTTTTCCCAATTCTGTAGTAAAAAATTCCCAATTAGCTATGTTTATCAATTTTTTGAGAAAAAAAAATTCACAAAATCATCAACATCATATTCGGAAGATATCTCGTTCTGATAACGATTTCAATCTATATTAACCCACATTTTGCTGGATGATTTATATAGAGACAAAAGAGACAGCGCTATTTTGCTGCGAACACCGATATAATTTGTTCAATTACCAATATTCTAGAGGTCTAGAATTTCTAATATGTTGTTGTGATTTTTCCCAAAATTATATATTTGTTGAGCATTTTCCCAATTTCATCCCAAGGTCCTTTTCCCAAAAAGGTCAGAAAAATCCCTGATAAAACATCCCAGTGACCATAATTGAGTATACAAAAAACGAAACAAAAACCAAAAGGGACAGGAATGCGTGATAAAATCTTGATCAATCAAATGCTTATGGCAAATGAAATTTAGACAGTGTTTTAATGAAACATCCTAGTGACCATGAGATTTATAAAATGATAAATAGAAAACCGAAGGGACATCTGACATGCTACTCACGATGTCCAAATGTAGTAACTTACAGGCAATTTTTTTTGTGCGTCCATCTAATTTTGGAGAGTCCAAGGGCAAAAATGTGCGTATGAAAGTAGGGAGCCAGTAAATCCCTACAAAAATCACTGCACTTAACAGGGCTCAAAGCGACTTTTTTTATTCTAGGGGCCAGCCTGGCTCCTTAAAAAAACATAGCACTGCTGTGCTGCTGAACAGCGTAGTTGGGAAAATGGTGTTGGGGCAAGACTATGAATATAACCGAAAATCTCCCCCTTCCAACTGGATCATATTTTGAACAGAATTTACATGCCCTGACATTCCCAGCAGGGTAATAAATTAACCAAGAAAAAGGTGATTTCCATGACTCTTGGAACTAGGGTTGGGATTTCTGTGGGACGCTCTACCCACTGAGCTACCCCACCACCTATTGCACCCAGTCTGCCACATTCCTCCCATCCTTTTGTTCAATTCAACTCCCTCAAATGGAAACCACCAGGTTTTACTCCCGAGTCCAACATGTTGGTCAGTCACTTCTTAGGGATGGATGAGCACCAAATGTAACAGGCAAGGGTGAAATGCAGCGGCCAAACTGGGACTCAAACCCGGGGCCTTCCCAATTACTAGCCGAACACTCTACCAACTGACCTCCACGGCCACATATCAATTAAGCAGTCCGTCACACAAGTGTTAAGGAAGGTATAGGTACCAACTTACTATAGATTTTTAAGCAATTTTAACTACCTGCGTTATTTGATCGCAATTGTAAATAATCAGTTCGAATTTTAAATGTACATGATGGGTTTTACTTGCATGTTATCCTCACATACACAAATTTCGATAAGAATTAACTAACAAGAAAAACAGGACAGTAAGGCGTGTGGGTTTGGATATTTTGTCAAGTTGCAGAGAAAAAGAAGAGAGGGCAAAATGACGTGATACTCGATCGTGTCAAGTTGGTCAATGCTATTAGCTATACATTTGCATGCTCAAAGCCATAAATATAACGTTACACTATGTTACTGACTGTCATACCATCAATTCTTCCATCCAGTTGAACTACAATAAGCACGTGTCACGGACATTGCACATGGGGTCTTGTGCACTGAAATTACTCCAAGCTCATGCATACTCCCGCGAAAAATTTTCTTGTCTTAATCATATACATACTTCCTATTTTTCTTTGGAGTACCAAATCGTAATCAGCCTATGAAAGGAATGGTTATTTCAGATAACCACATAAGAATTAATCGGCATGCGATCCCACTATTAACCAAGGTGATCTTATTATTAAAATATAAAAAATAAATAATTGAATAAATAAATAAATAAATAAACTCATGCGGAATTATAGTGCGTCAAGTTTGACCTGGGCGTTTGACCTTTAATTTGAATATTCAAACAGACATATCCACTGAGTAATTTAGGGGCTATATACAGTTAACATATAAGTTTAGATGATAGTAATACTGGGTACCGGGTGTTAATGGTTATGAAACACGCTTCCTTACTTAAATCAGAGACATATAAACCCGAGATTATATATGTCTCTGCTTAAATCACACTGCCTATTAGCCCGATTTCATATTCAAATTAAAGGGCAAACGCTACGCACTTAACAGAAATTGACTAACGTAGGCTTTGTTACTGTGCATAGTTTTATGTAAGCCGACTAACGTAGGCTTTGTTACTGTGCATAGTTTTATGTAAGTCCACTAACAAGGCTTTGCTACTGAGCCTAGTTTTGTGTAAGCCGACTAACGTAGGCTTTGTTACTGTGCCTAGTTTCATGTAAGCCGACTTACGTAGGCTTTGTTACTGTGCATAGTTTTATGTAAGCCGACTAACGTAGGCTTTGTTACTGTGCATAGTTTTGTGTAAGCCGACTAATGTAGGCTTTGTTACTGTGCCTAGTTTCATGTAAGCCGACTTACGTAGGCTTTGTTACTGTGCATAGTTTTATGTAAGCCGACTAACGTAGGCTTTGTTGCTGTGCATAGTTTTATGTAAGTCCACTAACAAGGCTTTGCTACTGAGCCTAGTTTTGTGTAAGCCGACTAACGTAGGCTTTGCTACTGTGCATAGTTTCATGTAAGCCGACCTACGTAGGCTTTGCTACTGTGCATAGTTTTATGTAAGTCCACTAACAAGGCTTTGCTACTGAGCCTAGTTTTGTGTAAGCCGACTAACGTAGGCTTTGCTACTGTGCACAATTTAATGTAAGCCGAATAATGTAGGCTTTGCTACTGTGCATAGTTTTATGTAAGCCGACTAACGTAGGCTTTGCTACTGTGCATAGTTTTATGTAAGCCGACTAACGTAGGCTTTGCTACTGTGCACACTTTAATGTAAGCCGACTAATGTAGTCTTTGCTACTGTGCATAGTTTTGTGTAAGCCGACTAACGTAGGCTTTGCTACTGTGCATAGTTTTATGTAAGCCGACTAATGTAGGCTTTGCTACTGTGCCTAGTTTTATGTAAGCCGACTAACGTAGGCTTTGTTACTGTGCATAGTTTTATGCAAGCCGACTAACGTAGGCTTTGTTACTGTGCATAGTTTTATGCAAGCCGACTCATGTAGGCTTTGCTACTGTGCCTAGTTTTATGCAAGCCGACTAACGTAGGCTGTGTTACTGTGCATAGTTTTATGCAAGCCGACTCATGTAGGCTTTGCTACTGTGCCTAGTTTTATGCAAGCCGACTAACGTAGGCTTTGTTACTATGCATAGTTTTATGTAAGCCGACTAATGTAGGCTTTGTTACTGTGCATAGTTTTATGCAAGCCGACTAACGTAGGCTTTGTTACTATGCATAGTTTTATGCAAGCCGACTCATGTAGGCTTTGCTACTGTGCCTAGTTTTATGTAAGCCGACTAACGTAGGCTTTGCTACTGTGCACAATTTAATGTAAGCCGACTAATGTAGGCTTTGCTACTGTGCATAGTTTTATGTAAGCCGACTAACGTAGGCTTTGCTACTGTGCATAGTGTTATGTAAGCCGACAAACGTAGGCTTTGTTACTGTGCATAATTTTATGTAAGCCGACTAATGTAGGCTTTGCTACTGTGCCTAGTTTTATGTAAGCCGACTAACGTAGGCTTTGCTACTGTGCATAGTTTTATGTAAGCCAACAAACGTAGGCTTTGTTACTGTGCATAGTTTTATGTAAGTCCACTAACAAGGCTTTGCTACTGTGCATAGTTTTATGTTGGTCTAATAACATAGGCTTTGTTACTGTGCCAAGTGATATGTAAGCCGATTAACGCGGGCTTTGCTGCTTTGGTTAGTTTTATGCAAGTCGACTAACGTAGGCTTTGCTACTGTGCCTAGTTTTATGTAAGCCGACTAACGTAGGCTTTGCTACTGTGCACAATTTAATGTAAGCCGACTAATGTAGGCTTTGCTACTGTGCATAGTTTTATGTAAGCCGACTAACGTAGGCTTTGCTACTGTGCATAGTTTTATGTAAGCCGACTAACGTAGGCTTTGCTACTGTGCATAGTTTTATGTAAGCCGACAAACGTAGGCTTTGTTACTGTGCCTAGTTTTATGTAAGCCGACAAACGTAGGCTTTGTTACTGTGCATAGTTTTATGTAAGCCGACTAATGTAGGCTTTGCTACTGTGCATAGTTTTATGTAAGTCCACTAACAAGGCTTTGCTACTGTGCATAGTTTTATGTAAGCCAACAAACGTAGGCTTTGTTACTGTGCCTAGTTTTATGTAAGCCAACAAACGTAGGCTTTGTTACTGTGCATAGTTTTATGTAAGCCGACAAACGTAGGCTTTGTTACTGTGCCTAGTTTTATGTAAGCCAACAAACGTAGGCTTTGTTACTGTGCATAGTTTTATGTAAGCCGACAAACGTAGGCTTTGTTACTGTGCATAGTTTTATGTAAGCCGACTAATGTAGGCTTTGCTACTGTGCATAGTTTTATGTAAGTCCACTAACAAGGCTTTGCTACTGTGCATAGTTTTATGTAAGTCCACTAACAAGGCTTTGCTACTGTGCATAGTTTTATGTTGGTCTAATAACATAGGCTTTGTTACTGTGCCAAGTGATATATGAGCCGATTAACGCGGGCTTTGCTGCTTTGGTTAGTTTTATGCAAGTCGACTAATGTAGGCTTCGTCACTTTACCTAGCTTTATGTAAACCGACCTACGTAGTGTATAGTTTTATATAAGCTGACTAATGCAGACTTAGTCGCAACTGTGGTTTTACTAATAGAGCCGACGAGAGAGAGAGAGAGAGAGAGAGAGAGAGAGAGAGAGAGAGAGAGAGAGAGATGCTCAAGTCGTTGATCTGGGGACAATTATTAGCTCCATCACAAGCATTGTGGTTACACCACTAACAATGTGGTGGGCTAACATCGTGTGCCCCCCTCCCGATCTACGACAGGTTAGTTGAAATGCTCTAAAACGATATTTACAATACTAGAGTGGGGTTAGATTCTAGATGGGGACAGCTCTTCAAAATGTCCCCAGATTTAAATACTTAAAACGTCCTCACGTTGTTGTTCAAAGAACTACTTGTAACATGTTTCTTATGAAGCTCACATTGTCCCCACTAGTTATCTTTTCGCTGCTAAAATATCCACACACACACACACAGAGAGAGAGAGAGAGAGAGAGAAGAGAGAGAGAGAGAGGGGTTGTATTTTATATCACTGTATGTTTATTTATTAGATAGAAGATAACGGACAAAGAGACGTTATCATTTTTTGATAAGTCAGATTGAGGAAGTAACAATGTAAACGTAAAATGTACCTCTGAAATCATATGACAAGAATCATGGATACTTCAGCACGTAATGACTGTTTTACGTGGATTGAAGATCTTGTAGACGCCAATGTTACCACAACACTACAAGATCTTAACTACTTTTTCCTGAAAAGGAACCTTGGTGGTATAATCTTCATAAGTATCATGATGGTTATCGGTTTCTTCGGAAATGTGTCTGTAATTTGGATTTATGCCACAAAATTTAGTTTTACAAATTTTAGAACATATACATTATGGCTAGCAAGCTTAGATTTAGCTAACTGCTGCCTTGGAATGCCGTTTCTTCTTGTGTATCACACACATTATCTAACGTTTCCGGATGTGACGTTATGCAAAGCGGGTAGATATGTCATGGTGTTCTCAGCTAATGCTTCGGCTATTCTATTGGTTGTCATAGCAATTGACAGATACGTTCATGTATGCAAACCATCGAGAATGACTTCGATATCGAAAAATAAGACGATCGCCGGTTGTTTTGTCGCCGCCGGTGTTGGAGCTTTGATATCACTTCCGGCGATACCTTTATTTGGAAATCATACCGTGAACAATCTTCCGGTAAACATTAGCACCAGCGCCATTCGATGTTGGGAAGAAGACCGCTACAACGAGCAACATTACCTGGGTTTGTTTTATGTGTTTATGTCGGCGTTTAGTTTTTTGGTGACTATCATACTCTTCGTGATATACAGTTTAATCCTACGGTTTATTTATAAATACAAGATTTCAAATAGAACCGAACATACCAGAAAAATCACCGCCATACTTTTCTCCGTAACTCTTGCTTACGTCATCAGCGCTCTACCCCACAACGTGATTCTTGTTGTATTGTTTGATAACCCGGATTTCCAGTGTGGATTATCATTTACTGAAGGCTTTGTTCTCTATATAGTTGTGTGGTCGAATCTGGTCAACAACGCAGTAAACCCGGTAATATATGGATATTCTGATGCCAAATTTCGACAGGAATTTAAAAGTGCCCTCTTAAATTTGTGTGGCAAGTTTCAAGTATATAACCGAGCTTCTATTAGTGTTTCGGGTAGTGACACTGTGCTGAACACAGCAACAGTAAAACGGTATTCTAGCGAAGCTGAAAACTGAGATACCTACACTTTTATCATGGTGGTGACATCATAGAATGACGTCATCAGTGGTGAGAACTGAGATACCTGTTAATTAGGCAATTAACAGTTGTTCCATTGTAAGGTGGACTTATATATTATAAGCTGTTGTTTCCTATTCATGTCGTCAGAGAATGACGTCATCTCGATCATGTTCGTAACCACAATATGATTGAAAAATACGTTTACTGAAAAATGAGGAATCGAATGTGGTCAATCAAACCGATCCGATTATTGATTCGTTGAAAAAATAATTTTAAATGTTTATAAAAGTCTTTCTAGCATGCGTGACATCATCTGGAACATGATTCGTAAACTCAATTGAAAAATTACTTTTATGAATTAAGTGTTGTATTATTTTATACGAGTCCAGTAAATATTATATTGTGATTAATTTCCGTAATTGGAGCGCTGATTTGGAATCTGCATAGACTTAAAAATAGTCCATGTTGGGTCTTGTTCCCCTGTATACTAACTGATTTTGATTTTTATCCATGTACAGCGCGACTTGTCGGAAGCTACAACACTTACCTAACGAGAATGAGTAGAAACTCTGCTGCCATGTGGACTAGATATGGATATCTAGCCGAGAGCTGTCAAGATATAGCTAATGAGATCTCTGTATTTGGCTCTTATTCTCTAGCTTAGTGTTAAACTTTCGACAGATCTGTATTGTGTGTGGGTTTGTTATCAGTTGATTATTGTACACAGCTCATCCATGTATTTTGTGTAAATGCTGAAATAAATATATATAATTTTTTATTGTCTTTACGTCTGCTGTAAAACCTGGAAGTTACTTGTGTGAAAAATTTTGCTTATAATAGTTAATCTGTCTAACACGACCTGTAGTTTCAGGTAAAACAGACCATATACCCATGGCTGTTCAGTTTTACCGAGTTACTCCCTTACTCGCATTGTGACTTCATGTTATGTGTCGCAAAACAATGACGTGGTGTAATTTTCAATCTCAAAACAAATGGATATTAGTAAAACATAGATCGACACAGTATATAGCAATGCTTTGATTTAAATCATCATTGAACTATAATAATCCACATCACCTGGGATATATATATATATATATGTGGCCAGCGCTCACATGCGGTGAATATATCACTCGTTATATTAGCTCCGCGGATCAGCTCGGAGGTATACAGTTTTTGTGTTATGTCTTTGTTGTTGTGTATTTTGTCGTTAGCAATACGGCTTTACTTGCAAGGTTAGGTGTGTCATGTGCTGTTTTTGAATTTCTATTAAAATAATGCATTCAAAAACAGCACATGACAGGTGGTATATATATGCGTGAAATGCACTTAAGTGTACACATACATATATTAAAACTTTGACAGTAACATCTAGAATAACGTCTCCAATCAAGCCGGGGAACTGACAATGGCCAAACAACCAAGACCACATCACAACAAACAAATCAAATAAGAATAAAAGAAAAAATAATGTGTAACGAGATTTCTATATATTTCATGTCTTTTCTGTGCAACCGTAGACTGCTGATTGTTATAACACTTTGGGCGATTTGACAAAAATGTTTCCAATCGGATTTAGTTTAAGTTCTTTTGTAAGACCTCCCAAAACTGTTAGAACAAACGGTTCACTTGAGATTATATACCATCTAACACTTCTATTCATTCCAAAGATATTATATGGTAAATGTGGGTATAGCGATATCTCGTTACTAGGCTAAAGTAAATGTAAATACCAAAGGTTTTCAAGTTTGTCGGATTTTGTACAATAAATTTTCTAATATTCACTGCCACAATGGCAGTGATTTCGACAGAAGATCTACGAAAGAGAAATGCCTATGGTGAACGTGTCAATGTGTATGTGGCATGTTTGAACACAGGAATCAATGTTCTTATGAAGATTCGACATCTCATTTAGCTTACATGCATGTCTTGGCGTAAATATTGAACCCGATTTTGCTCTAATAATTTTAGCATTTGAATAGAATAGTGTTCTATTGCATCAAAGCTCATAGCTCATTCCATGTTTGTTCAAAATACACTTGTCTCTGGTCAACGTTATCTGTATGTTATTCAATAGTAGATCTGTTATGTGCTGTTTTTGAATTTCTATTAAAATTATACATTCAAAATCAGTCCATGACATATCTGTTAGCCAATAGTCACATTATATAAAATCTCATTAAATGTTTTGCTCAAAATTTGTGATCCAAGTTTGTCATATATTGTTTGCTTGTTGACAACAAAAGGTGCGAACAGGAATCATAAATACGATGCAGAAAAGTAATTGAACAAAAGTAATTTTATAAATAAAATGGCAGCAATAATGTCAGTATTCTAGAATGTAGTATTGATATTAATAGCAATAGATTTAGCAATAGTAACAGTGCAGATGGTGTAGTTATGATATAATGTACAACAAGTTTGACCTGTCCGCTTGACCTTTCATTTTAATAGTTATCACGGACGAAGTACATATATGTATAGGGTGCACATGTGTTTATTTTCTATATATCTTGAGATATACTCACCTCATAGAGCACACCTGTGTAATATGTATGTATTAACTTCGATCTTACCCATGTATTGGATGGGCCCTCCTATATGAATACTCCCAATGGAAGTTCAAGCGGACAGGTCATTGTTGTTTACCTATATTAAAAATAGTATTTATTTAAATAACATTACATTAACAGTTAAACAGGGCTTACATAATATAGTCACTTGTATAACGTTATAGTACATGTTTGCTGGTTGCACATTTGTGCACTTAAACCCAATTTTAATAGCATGTAGGCAAACAACATTGACCTGTCCTCTTTAGCTTTCATATATGAGGATCCACCTTATACATGGGTAGTGTTAGGATTCAGTTGTAACATAAACAATGCATGGTTCCACTGATAAAGATGAAATAAGCACCCGTGATCCCTATACGAAAATGCACTGGTCCATATTAAAGGCCAAGCGAACAGGTCAAGTCAGCTGTCATATAATAAACCCGTTATCAAGATTATAGATTTTAACACAGCGGGGTCAGTTATCCGACATATAACCTTGGCCGGCTTGAACATGCAAACGGAAAAGATAACAAAAAGTAGGTATGCATTTAAATACGTAGTTTTTTATATGCCCTCTTTTGGAATAAGAATGGAGTATGATGTTATCATGGTTGCCTGTCTGTTAACATGTTAAGTTTTTAATGGCATTTGTAGCGGGACTGAGCTAGTCGTGGTATTGTTGTGTTGTATATACATGTAGTATAGGTCGCGCACGATAACTTGGCACATCCGGGGTTTTTCAGTTTGTAAATAAACATTGCAGCTCGTTCGATAAATGTTATGTTTTGGCCCATAGGGTATAACGGGGACAAGTGTTGAGAGTTCTATCCTGCTATAATACATTTTTTTAAAACAAAAAAGTTTGATTAAGCCCATTAATGATAGTAATTTTAATAACAATAATGTCATTAATAATAATATCGTCAATATATTGTCGTGTGATATTTTGATATTTATTTAATAAAAAGTCAAAATAGAAATAATAATAATAATTTTTATTATTTTCTGTATCAAATAATAAATTCTTCACCATGAAATGTATGCTGAATATATTTAAAACAAGTTACTGAATGGCTTTGCGAAAATTTTTAATTCAAAACTATTTATTTATTAATCTTATGTACTTAGTCTTATTCTGTTTTTGTTTTTATTTTTGTGTCTGGAATTTATAATTGTGCAGCTCCATGCAAGTTGGTAACAGTAAAAATTTCGTCAGCTGTATCAGTCGTATCTTCTTCTGAAATGGTTGATTCTTCGTCGGCCGTCACTGTAGATGTTTCTTCTTCCTCATCCTCTTCTTCTTCTGTTGCTGTGTCTGTGTCTTCGTCGCTGGAATCGGTATCGTCCAAGTTTATTACAAATTTCTCTATTTCTTCATCGACTGCGATGTCATTTTTCCAGTAATCGGTTTCTATTTTCTTTACGTGTTCAACACACCTTTTCCATTTTTCTGTCGATATGTCTTTCAATTGTTTTTCTGCAAGTTGTTGCACGTCCGAAAGTTTAAATCTTAAATTTTGTGAAGCAACATATGATTTTAGATCAGCCCAAATTAATTCTATAGGATTTAAGTCTGCATGATAAGGTGGTAATCTTAAAATTTTATGTCCATGTTCTCTTAATATATAATCAATTCTGTAGGAAGGTGGAATAATTTGTTGTTTGCATATTGTAAGTAACTGTGCGCGAACCATGTCTTCTGTAAATTTAATGTTGTGTTTTGTGAGCCATTCCTGAATGTCTTTTTTCTTCCACGATGTTGTTGGTTTTTTGTCTTCTTGGACGTTATGATAAGATGCATTATCGACTACCAAGACAGAATTTGGTTCAAGGTTTGGAATTAATTTTTCGCGAAGCCATTTAGTGAAATTCTCAGCATTCATTTCATGGTGATAATCACCTGTTGATGACTTGGCTTTATATATAAGGCTTGCATTAGGAACAAAACCCTTTTCTGAACCAGCATCAACAACAATCAGACGGTCACCTGCTCCGATGTGACACTTAAACCGTTCCCATCCAGCTGCCAACACTTGGGTACAGTGTGTGAAAAGTTTATATACGTTTCATCCATATAAATAATGTTGTGTCCAGTTTCTCTAAGTTTTTTAATTTCGCGAAGGTAATTTATTCTTTTTGATACGATATCTGGTTTTTCCATAAGGATTTTTCTATTTGTGCTGCATTTTTTCCAGTTAAACCCCATTTCTTTAAGCAATTTTCTGAGAATTGTTTTACCCCCCTTAAAGTCAATTTTGTTAATTATTTCCGAATGAATAGCATTTATAGTTGGAAGAACGCGTTTATATAAATACATATTAATTATTGTTCTTCTAATTACGCAGATTTCAAAATCATCAATAAAAAATTTATCTGATCTCTGTTTTCTATCAGCCTGTTTGGTTTCTATTCCGAACGATTTTAATCTTGATAATGTTCTCCTCGGCACACCCGTCATTGCACTTGCTCTCTCCAAGGGACAGCTGATGGGATTTATGAGACATTTTTGTTTTGCCTCATCAAAGCAATGTTTTACAACATTGATGGCAATTTGTTTTGCCTGTGAATTTAATACAATCTTTTTATTTTCAGACATCTTCTCGGTTATGAAAATCACACGTGTTGCCTCGTTTTCGCCTTATACCTATTATACTATATTCTCACATTTTTACGAGGGCGTGACCATTCAACTCGTTCGCATGTTCTAATTAATGGTCCAATTAACTTAATAATTAACATCTCGTCCCTTTTAACTCTCAGATCCACACAACGCCATGATATGTTGGAATTCATATCCTATTGTATTATATTATTAATTAGAACAAACACCTGCTGTAATCTCTTGCATCACAAATTGGAAACTGGTACATTTGATTCACTTTAATTTTGAATCTATTAATAAAAATTATCAATGAATGCATTAATATGAGTTGTGTTGTTGGACATACAATATTTCACTTGTAAGGAGGAATTGTATTTTTATATTTCGCACAGCGTCATGTGGAGCATTTTGAATTTTAACAGAGAAAAATATTAAATTTAAAATTATGCACATGACAACAATATTAATTCCCAGATATGAATAAATAAAATAAATAAATTAAAAAAACAATAAATAAATGAATAAACACAGTATAAAATTTATTGATGTTGGCATCCTTTTCCAAATTAATATAGGTTTACAGTTTGATTTTTTCGTATGACGCGGCGGTGAGGTACGGATTAATAATAGTGATTAGTCACAAATAGTGCTAATATTTTGATTTCTGTATGAAACGAGACGTTAAAATTTTGCCCTGTGCTAATTTTAAATGTTATGTAGTTCTGGTAGAAATAATTTCCACAAGAATTTTAAAATTTAGGTTGTTCATACATTTACAAGATAGAAATTATTAATTATTAGCCTGATAGCACATTTAAATAATTAGTATAGATTCATTTATTTCTTTTACTTTTTAATTGAAAAGTTTTTATAATAAAAATTAAAAACAAAATTAGATAAAATTAAAAAATTATATGTATGGACCCGGTATTGTTCGAACTCACTTGTGACAAAATTATATAGCTGTCCACTAACTGTAAGATATGTTACATACCACTGAGCCAAGGACGACAGTAACCTATCCTATCAAATTAAAGGTGTTAAGGACAAATACCTTGTTATATCTTCAGACAATTCGTTCCACAGTTATGTGGAACTTTACAAAAATTATGCAGAAATGAAATAATTTCATGTGAATATTTAAAAAGTTTCAAATAAAGAACATAAATGAAAATGTCCAAGATAAGTGGAATATGATAAATATTTATATTTCAACAAAAATATGTATGAAGGTGCAGCATGGACATTGGCGAGTTGTTCAATGTGCGTGTTTCATGAGTCCGAGTTACAATGTTTATTTACAAAATGAATAAGCCCGGATGTGCCAAGTTATCGTGCGCGACCTATAGATATAATAGAGTGATTTACTGCCAGACTTTCTGGTCCGGATCTTTTAGCCTTGTGGTAGAACGCTCGCTTTTCACCCGGGAGGGCCGGGTTCGATCCTCAGCCGGGGCACTCGATGAGGAAGTGTTTTTTTTTCTGGTGTTTCCTCCCTCCTGTTACATTGGCGCCCAACAAAAAACCCACGGAGGGGTTGTGTGTGAGATTTCCAAGGTGGGAAATTTCAAGATAACAGGGGAGGAATGTAGCGGGACTGAGCTAGTCGTGGTATTGTATATAATAGAGTGATTTACTGCCAGACTTTCTGGTCCGGATCTTTTAGCCTTGCGGTAGAACGCTCGCTTTTCACCCGGGAGGGCCGGGTTGGATCCTCAGCCGGGGCACTCGGTGAGGAAGAGTTTTTTTTCTGGTGTTTCCTTCCTCCTGTTACACATTCAATAAACTTTGACATTTGTGTTCTTTCCGACTTCAATGTTTGCATACTAAAATCGTGAACGTTGATTAACAATAATAGAGTTATCTTCATTTTCCACCCAGATTTAATTTGTTATTTACAGGATTTGTTTACCTTTACTTATCAAACAGAAATTAAATGTAGCATGCACATGTGGTTATGTCCTAAATGTATGCATATTATGAAATATTCATTAGAGTTATCCCCCTTTTTCACTTTGATTAATTCCTGGTGAAAGTTCACTTGTTTGTTTGCTTATGGACTGTGATTTGGACATGGATTTGTATGTTTGGTTTTACGTTGCTTTGGGATTGTGATTTAGGCATTGATTTGTATATTTGATTTTACTTTGCTTTGGGACTTTGATTTGGACATGGATTAGTATGTTTATGTTTAGGATTGTGGTTTGGACATGGATTAGTATGTTCGTTTTTTACTTTGCTTTGGGATTGTGGTTTGGACATTGATTAGTATGTTTGTTTTTACTTTGCTTTAGGATTGTGGTTTGGACATGGATTAGTATGTTTGTTTTTACTTTGCTTTGGGATTGTGGTTTGGACATTGATTAGTATGTTTGTTTTTACTTTGCTTTAGGATTGTGGTTTGGACATGGATTAGTTGTTTGTTTTACTTTGCTTTGGGATTGTGGTTTGGACATTGATTAGTATGTTTGTTTCTACTTTGCTTTGGCATTGTGGTTTGGACATGGATTAGTATGTTTGTTTTTATTTTGCTTTGGGATTTCGGTTTGGACATGGATAGGTATGATTGTTTTTACTTTGCTTTGGGATTGTGATTAGAACATGGGTTGATATTTTTGTTTTTACGTTGCTTTGGGATTAAGGTTTGGACATTGATTAGTATGTTTGTTTTTACTTTGCTTTGGGATTGTAGTTTGGGCGTTGATTAGTATGTTTGTTTTTACTTTGCTTTGGGATTGTGATTAGAACATGGGTTGATATGTTTGTTTTTACGTTGCTTTGGGATTGTGATTAGAACATGGGTTGATATTTTTGTTTTTACTTTGCTTTGGGATTGTGGTTTGGACATGGGTTGATATTTTTGTTTTTACTTTGCTTTGGGATTGTGGTTTGGACATTGATTAGTATGTTTGTTTTTACTTTGCTTTGGGATTGTGGTTTGGACATGGATTATTATGATTGTTTTTACTTTGCTTTGGGATTGTGGTTTGGACATGGATTAGTATGTTTGTTTTTACTTTGCTTTGGGATTGTGGTTTGGACATGGATTAGTATGTTTGTTTTTACTTTGCTTTGGGATTGTGGTTTGGACATGGATTAGTTTGTTTGTTTTTACGTTGCTTTGGGATTGTGGTTTGGACATGGATTAGTATGTTTGTTTTTACTTTGCTTTGGGATTGTGGTTTGGACATGGATTAGTATGTTTGTTTTTACTTTGCTTTGGGATTGTGGTTTGGACATGGATTAGTATGTTTGTTTTTACTTTGCTTTGGGATTGTGGTTTGGACATGGATTAGTATGTTTGTTTTTACCTTGCTTTGGGATTGTGGTTTGGACATGGATTAGTATGTTTGTTTTTACCTTGCTTTAGGATTGTGGTTTGGACATGGATTAGTATGTTTGTTTTTACTTTGCTTTGGGATTATGGTTTGAACATGGATTAGTATGTTTGTTTTTACTTTGCTTTGGGATTGTGGTTTGGACATGGATTAGTATGTTTGTTTTTACTTCGCTTTGGGATTGTGATTAGAACATGGGTTGATATGTTTGTTTTTACTTCGCTTTGGGATTGTGGTTTGGACATGGATTAGTATGATTGTTTTTACTTTGCTTTGGGATTGTGGTTTGGACATGGATTAGTATGTTTGTTTTTACTTTGCTTTGGGATTGTGGTTTGGACATTGATTAGTATGTTTGTTTTTACTTTGCTTTGGGATTGTGATTTGGACATTGATTTGTATGTTTGTTTTTACTTTGCTTTCGGATTGTGATTTGGACATGGATTGGCATATTTGCTTTAGAATTGCGATTTGGACATGGATTAGTATGTGTTTTTTATTTAAAAAATATGGATACATTGTGCCCTTAAAGTACAATAGCTTTGGTGTTTTGTTTTGTTACTTACCCTTCCAGACATTTGGCATCACCTCCCTTGTTTAACTTCACGTGTTAAGCTTAATTTGTCAGTTTCAAAGTTTTTGCTCCGTGTTTGGATTATGCATTGGACATGGATTGGTATGTTGGTTTTCGATTATAACCTAGAGACGTGTGTTAAAAAAACAACAACATAACCATCCATGTCCCAACCACACTCCCAAAGCAATGTAAAAACTGTAAGGTGGCAAATTATGTTAAACACGTGAACTTAAACTTAAGAAAATATGCTTATAATAAAATTTTGTATTTAAAACAGTGTGACACTATTGGGTTTATTATATTATATGGTGATCTGACTGACAGTGTATAATGTGTACTAATCGGCGATATTTGATAGATTGTAAATACACTGCAGGCCTGTCGAAAAATTAGCACTAAATTAACGAATTATTGACCGTTCACTTCAACCCCTTGTTAGTTTTATCTCAACAACAGGTACTATCTATCCCCATTCCACAGCTATACCTATATCTTTAATATTCGGTAGGGCGGTTAGGGAGACGATCTTTCCACTCCTTCTTGGTACTTTAATGTTCAACTTTTGACAGGTCTGCAATGTACAGGTATGTTTGCAATGTGCATTCTGATATCCCCATGTTTAAACGAGTACTCCTGTCATATGTTATTATACCCCCTCTTAAAAAGTGTGTGGGGGGGGGGGGGTATATAGTTTTTGTTTAAATAAATCCCTCTAAAATTAACACATGTTAATTATTTGATTAATTGTTCATATTCATAAAATAACTTTGCACAGGACACACAGATCCTTGTAGTAGTGTTGTTGTAAAGATATTTAATATCTCCTTAACTGTTCGTGAAAGGTGCAAGTTTATGAATCTCTAAGGATTATTCTTTGTGTATGAGTGAGATGTACAAGTGTATTTTATGGTCTGTCTTGTTTTAGCACCCACTCAAGAAGACTTCAAGGTGAAAAATATGTATATTTGTTTTGTCAGTCCTACACTACTGTTTAAATTTGCTGCTAGTTAAAATCTAAAAATTCACAAAAACCTAGGTTGACTTTCTCATGCAAAATATTTCTCTAGCTAAACTTATTTAATTAATTACATTAAATTACTTATATGTTCGTACTTTGGTTTCACAAGTTTGGTTCAAGTACTTCTCATTAGGAATTGTCTTTCGAAACGACCGTCGACTAGTACTGTAAATCAACACTTGTATAACATGTAACAGCAGTGTTTGTTGTTTTTTTTTTGTTGCTTTATATTTAAATTTTATTTTGCCTCACTTATCAATTGTAGATGCAGTACCGTGTTTGTGTTCACAACGATGGATTCTGGCTTACATTACGTTCTTTGGTTACTTCTTTGTTTACGTATTCAGAAACAGCTTTAGTGTAGCACTTGTTTGTATGACGAAAGATGACAACATATATGTAACCAGTAACAACAGTAACCATAGCAACTCTACACAAGGTGATTGTATACAGGACATACAGGACAATATAAACAATAAGGAGGTATTTGATTTTGTTGCTTATGAGATAATTCTAACTGTAAACTTTATTTGACTTGATAACGACAATAGTATTCCTTAAAACACCTGTTATTTAATCTACATTTTTCAACTCTAAAGTTCAGGACTGCTTGTTCATTCAAAGTATTGATTCGTTAAAAGGCATCATTGTCCTTTTAGTTTTCTCAACATCTTAAAATATTTGGATTTCCATTATTTCAGTTTTAAAACTATTGATCAGAACCGACCAGCTACTGCTGCAAAATCAAAACAAGTTTAGTAATACACACAGACAGTAACAACAAATGAAATTTTGTTTATAAAAGACAAAAAATGTAATAAAGCAAAAACATTAGCAACATATAAGTAAAAATATATTGACAGAATTATTTAGTCACTTTTGGCGTGGTGTTATATTGAGGCAGCGAGGTGGCAATCACTTGGATTTCCTATGAAAAGTTGGCATAATTCGCTGTCACAAATGCAATGTTTGCGAATGTGTGTGATCACCCGAAACTATTGTTCAAACCCAACCAACTATCGAACTTGGATATTATGCATGTGATTCAAAAGTTTTAAAGAAAACGCTCCTTACTGAAATAGAGTTTGAGATTTTTTTTAATTTAAACCCGTAAACCTTTTTATTTGACTACAATGATGTTATCTAACTTCCTACAGTAACGCAAGCACAAAACATATTACGATACTCAGCATTATTAAAAATAAAAAGAACTGTTTCATGAACAAAACTCAATTAAAAAAGCAATGTATAATAAAGTAAAACACGTGAACATCCACCAGGGAAGTGTGCTTTCGGATGCTCCTAAAGGTTTTGATAGTTACACCAGCAAAAAGTCCTGGAAACGTCGAATTATCTGTTAATCTCCTTTGATTGTGTCAATGAACTTTGATTAAATTTCAGAAAAACTTTTTCTGTTTATTATTGTAGAATGCAGAATTTGACTGGGACAAAACCGTCAGATCCGGAATGTTGGCAGCATTTTTCTATGGTTACATTATAACCCAGATTCCTGGAGGGTGGCTGGCGGACAGATTTGGCGCCAAAAAAGTTATCTTTGTAGTGATGCTGATATCGTCTGTATCCCTACTTATATTGCCCGTATGTGCACGCGCATCCTACATCCTGGTCTATATTATACGTGCAGTGCTTGGAATTGCATTGGTAAGATTCTTTCATATTCATTATTATAATAATAAATGCCATTTTTATCAAATGAAGCATTGTTATTTGATCCTTTCATACGTATAAGTTAGTTGTAGGTTAATGGTATAAAAACCACATTTATAACTTACATATACACGCTGTAAGAGTTGTCAATGCGTTATTAAAGCGTGCTAGTTACTGCTTGCTCACGCAACGTTATCAATAATATCCTCGTGTAGAGGCAATGACTTTACGTGAGCACGCGATAGATTTTGCGTGAGCATGCGATAGCTTTTCCATGAGCATGCGATAGCTTTTCAGTGATCATGCGATATTTTTTTTTTGTAAACATACGATATCTTTTGCGTTCATACACAACATAAAAATGTTCCCCATATCACATATCATAATTATTGGATACAAAATCATTATACTTGTCAACAGTATTATGACTTTTAGGGTCTTGATAAGCCTAGATTTGCAATATCACCGAGTGTTTAAAGTACAACCCTTCATGTCATTTAACGATGTATTTGTATTTTAGGGAATGGTATCACCGTCTGTAACATCAATGTGGGGGAGATGGGCACCGCCTTTAGAACGAAGCAAGCTGACCACACTGCCTAATGTAGGTCAGTTATAATATCAAAACAATTGTTGAATAAAATGAGGTACATTTGTAATACGATGACATCAATTTTGTACGTTATATATGGAAGCACATGTAATTGTTTTTGAGATTTTTAGAATAAGTTTTTGAATGAGCAACAGGATAATATGCTGAAGCGATTTTACAACATCACCAGAGAAAGAATATGTGTCTAAATAAATGATTTATAAAATCTATTTACTTGGCATTGTACTTGTTAATGCTGCATGTTTCATGTTTTCTAAGATACAATTGGCCAAATGTGCTTTTGATTGTTTGAATTAGAAATAAAAAGTTATGCTTTGTTCAACAAAAATAGATAAATAAATATATAAATAGAAGCATTTCCAATCAAACTTTTACCAAATTGACAGTGGTTCTGTTTGAAAAAAAATAGTTTGAAATAAAAAAACACGAATAAAAATGCGCGACAACTATTTAAAATTTAAACATATATTAGATATGGCAAATTTAGAGCCAGCTGTAGATCATATGCCCTGCGATTGTTCATCTGCACGTCATCTAAAGCAGTTCTAGAGATATCTAATTGTTTTTTGAAATGATCTGTGTGATACATTGAAGCCTTCATCATCGTGACTGACTAGATGAACATTCCCAAAGCAAACCAGATCAGATTAAAATTTAGATACAATTATTTGTAACACGTGTTTCTCATTTTAGATTCATTCTCAGTTTAGACATAGTTTGTTATGTTTGTTTTAGGTTTAGACAAGTTATTTTTTCTTTTACATTTTTACCCTGGTGCTTGGGCACTCGGTTCACTTCCTTGGTGGAAGATAACGTTTTTTCCTTATTTTGCCAGTTTTAAAAGTTTTGACTTTGCTTTGGGATTATATTATAAAATATTTCATTTTGAAGGGAAAATGGTTGGTGTTGTCGCTGCATTTTCAACATCCGGTTTTTTGTGTGCACATGGTTTTGACAATGGATGGGGATCTATTTTCTATATATCCGGTAATTGTAACTTAATCTGTTTGTTTTTCATTTTGCGCACTACATGGCCGTTTCGATATAAAAATCCTCATTGGAATTAAAAAATATGGAAATTATAGCAAAATTAAGAAATAAAATATATTGAAGAAAACATGGACTTCATAGTCAATGCAACTAAAACACATGACAGTATCAACAACAACAAAACAAGAGAAGACAATGCAAGAAAGGACAAAGATTAATCTTTTTGTAACATTACGAATATATTCTTTTTGTATGCAGGTTATAAAGTTTAGCGTTAAAGCGTTAAAGCCTGTTTTTAAAAGCTTCGACTGGTGTCAAACCAAGACTTTAAAATAGGCAGTGCTTGGCGAGAGACTCAATGTCACGTGACACGGTAAGAACCCTTCCTGCACATTGCCATGAGGAAAGGTCAAAATATCTGCATTTCCACCTATAGCTGGTGGCGTCTCGATATAAGTTTAATATTCTTAATTGGGATTTGAAACTACTCATTTAATGTGAATGAATGCTTTCATCAATCCATGCATTCATCCATCAATCAGTTTGTTTTAAAAGAGATTCTTGATGGCTGTATAATGTACATGTATATATATTGCAGCATTGTTTTTATCTTAGGAGGACTAGCTGTGTTATGGCTTGTCGCCTGGGCTCTTCTGACGTCGGACTCTCCTGAAAATCACCCAAGAATACAAGAGCATGAAAGGAAGTATATAGTCACTAATATAGGATATAAACCATCTAATAAGGTATGTTTGACTAAACGTGGAAATTCATGGAATTGATTGTGAAAAACAAACTTATAAAGAAAGAAAAACTCATTAAGATTAAAATTAAAATCAAACATACCAGTTTATGTACGATCACAATCCTAAATCAATTAAAAACTGGAACTGGAAAATTGAGTAAAACACCCGGGAAGTACGGCAGAGTGTTTTGGAAAGGTAAACGCTGTCTATTTAGCTAGCTACACTCGCCACGTGCAATCAACATTGGGGTTGGGGCATATATGAAGTTTTACTTCCCAGTCTTAAACATTCACTTGCATCAAAGCGGTCAGTTGTGAGATGGAACATTCAACCTTCGCCAAGTGAATTGATAAACCTTTTTGTACTAGGGTCTGCTCCGAGTCCTATTTGAATTAAACTGTTTAGAGAATGTGAGGACGGTAAACACCATTACTTAACTCAACTCCTAACCCCACACGTTCGACCTTTTGGCTACCGAGTCTCCAGCCCAGCCCCTTCTACAGGAATTATTATGATATTTATGTTATATAAAAATATAACAAAATGATTTACATGTAACCAACAATAACAAATTGCTTGGCCAGATCAAAAATCAAAATCGAAAATTTTCCGTGATAACGAAACAATTTAGAATGCACAAATGATAGTGATAATTTGCATGCTGTTTATTCCTAATCAGCACGAATACGAGAAAAAAACGTCTTATTTATATGATCAGAACGTGACACAACATTTTCATCTCTGTACATTAAGAGTTGGTTGTTGGGATAATCATCTTATGTTAACAGAATTATATGCATACTACATGGTTACAAATTGTTATTAAATCTGTTTCAAGTTGTTAGGACTAGTCGGACGTTTTGGGAATAAATTCCTCATCAGTTGTGCACGGACAACTATTGTGGAAATTATCTCCAATTAAGAAATCAATTAAAATCGATAAAATATTGAACAATACTGGAATATATTCATCTTTTTTATGTAAACAGTCTTCATTTTCTGTACCATGGCGTCAAGTGTTTACTTCTCGAGCTGTGTGGGCATGTATAATTGGACATGTTTGTTTCAACTGGACTGACTATACGCTTCTCACTAGTCTACCGGCATATATGAAAGAAATTCTAAAATTTGACATCGAACAGGTAAGTTTTATTAAAATAAATAATAAAATAAAAATGTTTCTATTTGTTGTGGGAAAAGTGGTGGACATTTTGCAAAAGAAACATGAAATGTGTCATAAGCGAATTGTTTCACGCAAAATTAACAGAAAAAGACTGACCAATCATACTGCCAAAAACAAAGAAGAATCAAGTGCATAGATCAATGTGTTTCAATATGACTGGTATAAGACAAATTGATTAATTGTGGACAGGCCCATTGTTGTAAAATAAAGGAGATGGTTGAAAACTGACTAATGATACAATATGACTACATCCTTCCACTCGCAAATGCAGGTAATAAGATAACAATAACAGATATGTCGATTTCATATGTAGACAAGTAAAAGTTTCCTATCTCTATTTTCGTATCACAACACATAATAAAAAAACAAAATTACAGGTTCATGTTAGATATAAAAACAATTATCGCAATAAAAACGCATTAGAATTTTGAAAACTTCTTATTTTAGTTAAATACGTGAATACGTACATGCATTGAATAAAACATAAGATCTTGAACGGCCTAAAATTTGTTTGTATATAATTATTATACATACCTTTTAAATGCTATATGATTTCCCTTCTATTTAACAGAATGGTGCATTATCATCAATCCCTTACATCTTTCAAGCAGCCACTACGTTTATTGCAGGTTATACGGCGGATGTAATACGATCAAAACATATACTTAATACAACATGGACAAGGAAAGTCTACCAAGGGTCAGGTAAGTCAAGTACAAGTACACAGAAAGTATACCCCCGAATACTTTGTACCTTTTGTCATCATATCGTACCTAATCTTATTGCCTTCTAAAGGCACAACTATGATAAAAACACATACCTAACACACAATGGACAAGAAAAGTCACCAAGGGTCAGGTAACCTAAGCACAAGTTATTACACAGAAAATGTATCCTGAATACTTTGAACCTTTTTGTCATCATATCGTACCTAATCTTATTGCCTTCTGATAAAAACACATACTTAACACACAATGGTCAAGAAAAGTCAACAAGGGACAGGTAACCCAAGCACAAGTTATTACACAGAAAATGTATCCTGAATACTTTGAACCTTTTTGTCAGCATATCGTACCTAATCTTTTCGCCTTCTGATAAAAACACATACTTAACACACAATGGACAAGAAAAGTCACCAAGGGGCAGGTAACCCAAGCACGAGTTATTACACAGAAAATGTATCCTGAATACTTTGAACCTTCTTGTCATCATTCGTACCTAATCTTATTGCCTTCTTTTGGCAAAATATGATAAAAACGTATACATGTACTTAACATAACATGGACAAGGAAAGTCTACCAAGGGGCAAGCAAGTCTATTGTAAGTTCATGTAAGATTATACAATAAAATACTATGTCCCGATTTTCAATCTTCATGTCATTATATGATCCCTAGCCCTGTATTGTTCTAATTTGAAGCATCGCTACAAATATGTCCAGAATTTGAATCATCGCGTAGTCACTAAATCCCATTACCTTTTCCTAAGTGAATTGTCGTTCAATGGCAAACATCAAGTGTCCTGACTTCATATTTCATTAAATTGAAGGAAACGTGTTCTTGAAAATAAAACAGAGCATCACTTTGTACTGATGTTTAATATTTAGTTCGATAATCTCTCTATAGCAATATGGTGAGGATATTTAAAAATTAAAGTTTTTCCATACATATGATCATGAAACGACCCTTTGCTTTATGGTAAATATTTCTGTCAATGTGTTATCTGGCCACGATTTATCTGACAAAACTAAAAACAAGTGTAAAGTGATCAAACTTTGATGGTAATTTATTTCATCGCCTTTTAAATTAATGCAGATAAGATTAAAACTGGCTAGTCAGTTTTAAAAAAAAACAGTTTGAAAATAGTAAGTCACTTGTGGTTAATACATATTGTGCTTTCTACTATAACCAACATTAACTTTAAAATAAAGCTTTACAAGCTTATACAAAGGCAGTTGATTGGTGCTCTACGGTATCTAATGCACATATTCATCATTTGAAATTTGTTTACTTATAGGCATTACTGATTTGATTAAATATATTTTCAGGACTAATTGGATCAAGTGTGTGTATGGTATTCACTGGTTATATATCGTGTAAAGATAGATATGTGGCGGTTGTACTGCTGACATTGGGATCTGCACTGTCTGGATTGTGTCAAGCTGGAGTGTTTAGCAACCATGTAGACTTTGCACCTAAGTAAATTCTGATTGATAATCAAAATAAGTTTGCGTATTTATAATTATAATGTGATTTCCAACCTATAACAAGTTCGGTGATCAAAAAACAAAACCATAAAGAATAATTACGTTGGAATAGGCTACTTTAACGACCTTGCTAGGGACGTCTTGTTTTCATGATTATACTTCATCTTGAATGATCTTCTCTAATCAAGGTTTACAAAACGACAAAACACACACACCCACCCACCCACCCACCCACACACACACACACACACACACACACACGATGTTACATTTGCATAGTGAAAATTATGTTGATATCTGCATGATATAGTATTATCTCCCTTGCACCAATAGATACAATTATCAAAATACATATTTAATTTACCGAACCATAATGATGATTGTTAAATTATTTTTATATAAACTAAAACCCTTTTCTCTTTTTTTCATAGGTACGCAGGGGTAATATATGGCATCACTAATATGGCGGCGACTATTCCTGGTTTAATTGCTCCTATTGTTGCTGGAGTTTTAACAAGTAATGTAAGTTTTTATGATAAATTCCTTAATATGTCGAAGTGTGCATAATAACGGAAGGGCATTACCTTTGTATAACATGTGGACAGCATCTATATAATAAGTTTTGATTCACAAGGTAATTGTAGATTTTGTAAAAGTAATACTCTTATAATTATCTACAGATTAAATAAACAATACAAGTCAAAGGTAAGCACCTCTTGTTACGCTAGCTACACCCGTCATGTGTGTAATCAAAGCTAAGAACAAAAGGTACAAGGAACTGTGTGACTTCAAACATATCCGGGGTTATTTCAGATATAGAGACATCATAAAATACTAAAAGACAAGAAAACATAGACTTATGTTTGGATTAATGATTATAAAGTTTCTTAATGACTGGAGCATAATACCCAGTAGTGTGGTTAAATAATTCAAGGGCCCGAATCATTCCACACAATTGAAAACTAAAATTAGGGTATCAAACATTAAAAATACAATCTTTTATACACATGTAATCCATTAACAGTTTAGTATATACTATTTTCATTTTCCTTTTATTATTATTATTATTATTACAGAAAACATTTTGTTTGGTAACGCTTTAATGAATCAACCAATGCTTTCAGTATAGATCTATCAAAATATAAGTCAGATAATGTTAAAATTATATTTGTAGGGGAAGCAAGAAGAATGGAGGAATGTATTTTTCGTGTGTGCTGCTTTTGGAGTATTTGGGTCGTTGATATTTGGATTATTCGCTAGTGGGGAATTAGAGGAGTGGTCAAAAGACCCCCAAAAGGAGATATGTATATCAGTTGTTGACAAAGATGTCTCAATGACAAAAACTGAATCTCTTTATGTTTACGAAAAGGACATCCAGCATACAGAAGATAGTACATATGAAAATAGCAATACAGATAGTACTGTCACGCATTTGTGAAATTTTGTTTTATGAATGAATTGTATTATATTAAATGTTACTTACATTTGGCATACCACTAGATGACACCCATATAAATTTGACGCAATAAATGACAGACGACAGTTATCTCCCTTCTACATTTCAGACTCAAAAACTGCTGTCCTTTGGTGAAAATGTTTTCAGAGATTGAGAACATAGTAAATGCTCAAAAACATCAATAGAATTCTTTTTCCACGCCAAGTGATACTATGAACCATGTTTGCAGTAGAAAATGGACATTGCACGAAAAGAAATATTTTTTAAAATACAGGTACTTAATCATCTATTGCTCTATTTCGGTATTTAACTGATAAAGTGGTATGTGTTTGTTTGAGTGTTAGGTGATTACTCGGAACTACGTTGTTAAAACAATTTTTAGTATTTTCTATTCGTTTATTCCATATTCCAAAAAATTGGATTTTTTCATAATCTTTTCATTTGTTTTACCACTCGCAGTTCTGTTGAACTAACATTTCCTGTTGCAAACATGTGTCATATAGTGTCAATTAACATAGGAAAAAAAATCTATTGATGTTTTGAGACAATTGCTTCTTTTTTAATATCCGAAAACATTTTATGGCAATGGACAGCAATTTTTGAGTCTGAAATGAACAAAAGGAACTAACTGTATCGCCATTTTTGCGTTAAATTTATATCGGTTTCATTTAGTGTTATGCCACCTGTAAGTCTGTGCAATAAATCATTTATTACAAATGTCAATATTTGTTAGAGATAACAAAGCCTTGTCTTGCTTAAAAGTACATTTATTGGGTGCTCCAAAGTTTGGGGCTGGATCTGTATATGCCATTTACGTTTGAGAGCATTAAAAATAGTGTCCATGTAGAGTGCGGCTATAACTGATTGCATAGTTTGAAAGATCACTTCATACTTTACAAGATATCGTAATATTTATATATGTTTGGAATTTTAATTAAATACGAGAGGACTGAAAATAGGATGTCTATACTAGTATCTTCTTTATCTCAAAAGGTGTCGAAAGTGATATAAATAAAACAAACAAACATACTAATCCAGGTCCGAATCACAATCCAGATCGAGCAAAGTAAATACTTTGGAACTGACAAGTTAGGTTAGACACGTGAACTTCCACCGGGGACGTGAGGCCGGCTGCTCCGGAAGGGTCATTACCTCTTGTTTAGCTAGCTACACCCGTCACGTGTTATCAAAATTGTGTCAAAATGAACATGGGACTATGGGGTGTCAAATATATCCAGGGGATTCCTGGACACAGATGCATCAAACTTATACAACAATACTGTGATGATGGCCACACAACTTTTTGAGGGCCTTGATAACCCTAGACTTACATTATCCTTGTGTCAACCATTTATTTGAAAACAGCTTGCTTTGTTGTTTAAAGTTCCCATTGTGGGAACAAGCTATACCATAGCGTATTAATTGGGAACAAATACACACCATAAGCAGGAGAAGCAGGTATATTGCTGCATAGGAAAAAACAGTTGACAATAAAAAAAAAGCCATTACGTTTGTCATACAGTTTCAAATGTAGACTTTCGCGGGTGTCATAATTGAAATATAAGTCTAAATATGAAGCAGAACCTAGGGAATCGGTCGTATCCTTTCTTTCAAGGTTGCTAGGATAGATGGCATTCACATTGTCTCCATATTTAGGATTGTTAAGAGACAGAACGTTATCTAAGTATATATGTGAATGTAGAGTTGAATGATTTGGCGACGACTTTGCCATCTTCCATGTACATTCCATCTGTGGATACAGAGTAGTAGTCTAATCCAAAAGTCCAACAATTTAGTAAACTTTTGTTACAATCATTTGGGTACTACAAGGTGTCACACATACATGAGGATATGAGGAAAGGCGCTTCTATCGACGACAATGAAAGATGACACCAATATTTGACAAGAAATATTTTCATACAATTCTTGTGACCCGTACGTAAGTGGTTGCGTTAAGGACTACAGGAAGCAGGTTTAACAAAATCTTATGATCAGTCCGAAACGGTTAATTTAGTGACTGAAAGGAATTTGACGTCCAAGTCAAGATTATTTCACTTATAACTCTAGGTGCATCTAGTGACTGTTGTTGGTTAAACAGTGTGCCACTGAGGACAGTTTTTCGCCTTTTACGACAGACAAAAAACAAAAGCAAATAGGTTCATCTAAAGAAGGCCAATTCTTGTTGTAAATATATAAAGGATTGACTTCAATGGAAATTTAATTCCACCTGACACCTGTTTTTCAACTATTATCTCTCTGTCCACAAAGACAATTTACAAGTTTAGAAATAATTTGTTCTTTCTCAAATGCAATTTATAACACTCAAGTTTGGAATAAACTATCTTCATAGGAATACGAGACATGAAAACGATTGAATCAGTTTGACCTCATTTCAAATTTTCAAAAAAAATTCACTTTGACACCCCATTTTAGAATATACTGTTGGTTATAATTTCAGAAATCATAAATGAACCAATATTTCTTGATAAAGTTGAAAATCGTAGTGAAAATAAGTCTTGGAGTTGGGAATTTCCCGTTGATTATCCTGATATATATCAGATGATCTAGAGAACACAAATTTTGATAGCAAAAACCTCAAACTTGATTTCTTGTCAGATTTTATGTCCTATAACCTTCTTTATTGTTTCAATACATAAAAAGAACCATGTCCATTTTTGTTTTAGAAATATCACTTAATGTTTAGAATTTTTTAATTACAGTGGGTACATTTTTCCTCCAATTTTACCGTATACTAAAGGTAGACGCCTCGTCGGTCTTCATCTTCAAACATTGATCATTTCGTTCTTCTTGTATATAGTAGTAAAAAGTTCCAGCTGTGTTGTTTATTACCTAGATCTTATGTTATCTAATCAAGCTGATGTTTCAGATTTTAGTTTTTGAGAAAGCAATGATCTGAAATTATCTGGTGATGGTCCCGGCATTCATTATTTATAAGTCTAACCTGACTTGTCAGTTTCAAAGTTTTTACTTTGCTTCTGGATTGTGATTCTGACATGGGTAAGTATGTTTGTTTTTATTATATTTATAGTTATATTAAGTTTCATAAGTATTTTTGAGAGAAGGGAAAACTGACTTTTTGTTCTGACTGAATAATGTTTGATCAGTAAGGAATGCACTACTATCTGAAGAAGAAAGTCGGATGTATTATTTGTACATTTGAGTAAGAGATGCGATTATAACATTCAAGTCTACAAGTTAAATTTGAGGATTGTTTTCAAACACCTAAAATATTCTTTAGCATTTTGTGTTGAAGTTTTTCAGTTGGTAAGTTATCTATATTTGAAATATTAATGTTGTAGTCGCCTAGACAAACTTCACAACCATAATTTACAATGGTTTTTAGCAGTGTATCATATAATTTATGAGATATCTATAGGTACATTATCAAAGTTAGAGAATTTAGTTTTCAGAGAGAAAAATGCTTTTAAACCTTCATTATATAAATCATTAGCGGCATGTTTTAAATTTCCATAGAAGGAAAAAATTAATAACTAAATATTTGTATTTTTCTACTATCTCAAGATCTTAGTCAACACAATAGAAATTATATTTGCTATATTTCATTTTTGTTTTTCTAAATATCATGATTTTGATTTTTGAAACATTAATATTTAAATTCCATAAATGACAAAAATTTGATAATTGAATTACACAGGTTTTGTAAGCCAGACTTAGTTTTGGATAGTAATACCAGATCATCTGCAAATAATACGTGCTTAATAGTGTGTTGTTCAAGTTTTTAAGGTTTTGTTTCTTCATAGTTAGCGAAACATGATTTTATGTCATGTAGATATATATTAAAATCGTGTAGGACTGAGACTGTCCCCTTGTTTTACCCCTTTAGTTATATTTATAGCTGTTGAAATATAGTTTTCCTTTTTAGTAATATATGTGTATTATTGTACATGTGTTATTGTAACTTTTATAATATTAAAAACTTTTCCTGCTATTCCAATATTATTCATTTTGTAAAGTAAACCATTTCTCCAAATTGAGTCAAAAGCTTTAGTATAATCTACAAAGCATGCATAAATTGGTTTCTTTAAACTGTGTAAATATTTTCATGTTATCAAATGAAAATTTGGTTAATAGTTCTATAATTGTGTCTAAACCCTACGTCATTATCTTCTATTATATCATGTTCATCTAAAAATTCTAAAGATATTCTAGAGATTTTTTGTGAAAACTTTGCCTAAGCAGCCACGCTATAATATTAGCCCTTTTTTGTATCATGACGCCAGGATATCGGACAGAAATATCCAGTCAACTGGGGGAATTCCGGAATTAAAATTTTTATTGAATTATAAGAACATACGTCTAGATGGGTAGCTATGGAAATACGATGAGTGTGGGTATGTTTTTGTAAGATATTTGACACATTTTCATGTGTAAAAATCCGAGTGCTGATTTTAATCAGTCTTCTCTCCATTTCCGGTCCTTTTTTCTTTATTACAACTTCAATTCCTTTACTCAGGGGCGGATCCAGAGTCTTGGTGAATGGGGGGGGGGCACAAGTATGCGCAAAGGCGCGACCTTCTAAGGGGTCTGGGGGGCATGCTAGCTCCCCCAAAAAAATTCGCTTTTTTCAGTACAAATGGTGCAATTTCCTGCATCTTGAACACTGTCGAGCGTCTTTTTACCTCGCATTCAAGTAGATCCGATAATCGTAAACCAGTCTAGTTTTTTTTTTCAAAAATTGTAATATTGACGCAGGTGGTTATGAGTGTCGGTGAGTTATAATATCTTTATCGATATATGTCTATCAACTGTACTGTCGAAATTTGTCGCCGTCGGTAACTTGTATTGTCGGTCTTTATCTGTCGAGGTGTTGATTTTAGTTGCACCGCAGATCCAGACGGACTCTTTTTTGCATTATATTAAAGGAGTTCGCTCGACCTTTGGAAGTTGTAGATCGATACGTCGATCCATGCGGAGGAATCCAGTGTTTTGATTTAATTTGGTCGATAAATGGATGAACGTGGTCTGGGTGATCAAGTTGAGTTGATAAATCAAGCTCATCAGAGGAATCTGTTTGAATCCCGGTCCTAAGTTTGATTGATCATTGATAAATGGGGTTTAAGTCAATAATATTTCACTTATATCGAGACGGCACCAGCTATAGGTGTAGGTGCAGAAATATTTACCTGTGCTTTGCGCTGATGGCATTATGCAGTGAGTGTTCTTTATTGTGCCACGCTTACCGTGACAAGGGGCCTCGGTTTTTAATGTTTGTCCGAAATACCCGCATTCATTTTTTAATCCCCCATTAAAACCAATTAAAAATAAAAATGTACAAAAAACTGTACTTTTATATGGAAATAGAACATCGTGCTGTAAAATTATACAAAAAATATCATAATCCTGTGTGCTAAAAATTAGTTCTCTTTCTCCCTCCCCCCTCTCTCTCTCTCTTGGCCATGTCCCTTGGTTTAAAAAGGTAAATTAGATGAATTCACGTATGATTAATGGAATTACTCTTCATGGAAGTCTCTTAATTAGTATTACTAATTAACGTTATCTACTGATCAGCTGCTGATACGACCTGGTTTCTTTCACACCTAAGACCCGTCAGCGAACTGGTAAATTACACATCATCACCTGATTGCAATTTCCTAACTGTGTACACGAATTAATTAATAAGTACCACTAATTACTGGTCATGTTACGCTGGTTGATTGACAATTAGCTGTGAGAGAGAGGGAAAAAATCCCCCCCCCACCCCACCCCCCCCCCCCCCCACCCCACCCCCCCACCCCCCCCCCCCCCGCTGAATCCGCCACTGTTACTTTTTTCTTTATTAGTTCCCTTTAATTTTTCATGAGTCAGGAACTAATAAAGAAAAAAGTAAAGGATATATTTTGTATATAAAAAATCAATATTCAACATACATACAGAAATTTTGTTTAACCAATTACGTTTTGGCAGGGTACGTTTCGTCCAAAAATGGGTACGTTCTGTAGGGTATGTTTTTGGTATAGGTACGTTTTGTTTATCCCCCCTTCCAAAACTGACACAAAATGTATGATAGTGAAGAAGAACAATTTGTTATAGCTAAACGTCCGCGAACTAGCGGCGAAGAGCGATACAGCAGTGGAGATTCCGTTTTTAGTTTTGGAAAATATTCAGTGCCATGTGCTACAAGTGGATGGAATACCTCGGTTCTTGATAAACTTGCCATCTTTTACAGTCGCGATCCACTTTCCTCACCGTTGGACATATTGGATAGGATTTATAGTGAGCGTAAAATGTACGGACCTCTATCAGATGAACAAAAACATAATGTAAAACGTTTACAGGACAGTATGACATTTAATTACAACTTAAGTTATGTCGCACAAAAATACTCTGATGATTCTTCTCCTTTGTATGCAGTGCTAAAAGAAATTTACAATGACAGTGAAAACGGGTAAATATAGCTTGTTTAAGTACCATTCAGAATGTGACCACTGCGGTAGCTCAATTGGCAGAGTGCTCTCTTCTGATGTGGGAGGTTTGGGTTTAAACCATGACCTGGTCTTACCCAAGACTTGTAAGTGAGTAGTGACTGTTCTTTTGCCAAGTACTCAGCATTACAAAATAAAAGTCTGGGTTGTTTCTGATGGGACAGGCATGGTACAATAAAGAACCTTGCAAAATTTCTACACCTTTGCTTATAGCTGGCGACGTCCCAATATAAGTGAATTATAGTAGAGTGATTGCTCCGTAAGTGGGAGGTTGTGGGTTGGGTTCGAACCACGACTTGGTCTGACCCAAGACTTGACAGTGGATAGTGACTGTTCTTTCGCCAAGCTCTCTGGATTATGAAATGAAAGTCACAGGAACTTAAAATAAACAAGGTCCTGTGTCACGGTGGCACTATAAACGAACCTTGCTGTCTAATGCAACAGTGTATAGCATGGCTGAAATTTCAGTAAGTTCCTTTAAATGTGTATTTACTTATATCCTACCTCTCACTAGTTTCTGTGAATTTCACTCGACAATATCGGTCACGTGGTGACCTGATATAATCCATATCGGGCAGGTCTGTTCCATATCTAGTCAGTATGAGAGTTACTTCCCCTGATCAACGTCAATGGCGCCCGCCTCGTAGTAAACACGTCATATTTATCACAAATATTTACGGCAAATACGGACAGTAGTAAAGATGTTGTGATATTGAAACTAAATATTTGATTTCCAAGGATGAAAGTGCAATTAATTTCTTTGACGGAAGTTGCTAGTAAGTCAATTCATTATTATTTTCAATATTTTGTCAGACAGAATGCCAAACGATGGTATTTCTAACTCAGTCACCAGTCGCATGTCGCTGTGTGGATACATTCAAATTGGTTTTTGTAAATGACTTATTGATATGATCGGTATGATATAATAGTTTGCACGGTGTTTAAGTGGCAAAATATGATGTATATAAAGGGTTTGTTTAGAGCTATAGGTTACTTAAACATACAGCAGTGTCTCATCCTGAACTTCTCTCCGGTCTCCGTATCCGTGTACTGTATATTTGTTTAAAGGTATCCACCGTGGGTCTTCAGGGTGATCGGTAGGATATAATCGTTACACAGTCTGTTGGTGACCTAATATGGTTTATACAGGGTCAGTAAATTCCATATCTGGGCTCGGGCTTTGCCCTCAGCCCGATATGGAATTTACTGACCCTGTATAAAAATATTAGGTCACCAACAGATTGTGTAACTAATAGTATACCATGCTTTTGATAAATGTATTTAGATGGCTATATAATATATCATACTGGTATGTATTATTATTACATTTGTAACGTTATATTTCAGGAACAATTTTCCCGTTAGAAGGTTTTTAAAATCTACACATAGAATGTTAATGTTCCAGCATTCACGTAGAGACCGTTGTAGTCAATACCGAGGGGTTCCAGTGGAAGAAGCCATATTTTCTCAAATCTTTGAATCTTTTGTTGAGATGTGTGAACTGGATTCAGTGTAAGTTTAACATTTGCTGGAGCAGACTGTCAAATATATTTGCTCTCTATATGCACATGTACCGGTAGCTATAACTGGATTCAGTGTAAGTGTAACATTTGCTGGAGCAGACTGTCAAATATATTTGCTCTCTATATGCATATGTAGCTATATGTAGCCTGTGTAAAATTGTTTAAGAAACCAGAAGTAAAATTGTAGTGTACTTTAGATCCATTCATCAGATTATGAACCTCTGATCATAAATTGTCATTGTTGGCAGCAGCTACAGCGTAAACTTTAGGGAGGCAGTACAGAAGTAAAATTAATTCCTATTTTATGTATTTTCTTTCAATTCAAATTCAAGTCTTTTCTGATGTTTGGCCACCTAAAATTAATATTTTCCTATTTTATGGGGGACTGTCTGTCTGTCTGTGTAAATTCTTGTCCAGGCCATTATTCATTTGTGCTGTAAAGGATTTTTATGAAACCTCACACAAATGTTCTCTATTGCCTAAAGGTCAAGGTCATATGTTAAAGGTCAATGTAATAAAGAATGTTCATTTGAAAATAGTGTCTGGTGTTTAACTCAATTTTGTTTGAAGGAATTTCATGAAACTTTACACAAATGTTCCAGATGGCCCACTGTTGTGCCATGACCTTTAACCATGTCATGTTTGTAAAGTCAAGGTCAAAGAGTATGTTTCAAAATCTTTACGTTAGCATAAATAGTAGTTGGTTTTTAGGAATTTTTAAAACTCTCTACACAAATATTTCCTATGGTCCAAGCTTGTTTCATGAACTTGAACCAAGGTCATATCTTGGAGGTTAAAGTCACATGATATGTATGTTTGAAAATCGTATTCGGGACATAACACATAATTGGCTTGAAGGAATTTTATGTAAATTCACGAAAATGTTTCCAATAGTCCAACAGTGTGTCATGACATTGAAGTAGGTCATATCTGGAAGTCAAGGTCACAGATTGAATTTTTAAAACATTTCTGGGGCATAACTCAATGCTGCTTTAGAGGAATTTCATGAAATTTCAACTAAGATTTTATTTTAAACCATATTTATTCAACCATAACCCATGAGAGATGGGTATACTTTATGTAATTACTATATCTGTTTGTCTAATGCCCGTATTTCTGTTGCTGAAAATTTGTGTCCAGACCATTACTTAACGTTGCTTTGAAGAATTACATGAAACTTCACACATATAATTCCCATGTCTTTTAGGGTGTGTAATGACCTACAGCTAAGGTTATACATGAAAGGCATCATTTGAAAGTCAATGCTACATTAGGGCAAATTCATTAAACTTCACAAAAATAATCTATGTTTTAAGGGTGTGATTTAACACTGGCCCAAGGTCATATCTAAAAGATCAAGGCTACATTAGGTATCTATTGGTAAAACATGAAAATAATTCCCTTGGGAATGTTGCGGACAGAAGAATTTGGTTTTCAAAAGACAGTTGTAGTTTTGTTATTAATCAGTATACCTATTGTTATTGAAATAGTTTTATTTTGAACAATACACATTCTAAATTATCAGATTTCATAATTTTTAGAGTCATTTTAAAGTCAGCTGAGCTTATGGCATGGTGAAGTGTGCGTGCATGCATCTTCGTGTAAACTTTGATCTTCTCTACTGAAACTACTAGGTCAGTTAAAACCAAATTTGGTGTAGAGAAGGATCCTAAGTTGAGTAGTTTGTACAAGGTGAATATGTATGCATTCAAATGGTCACCATTACTATAATTAGCAAAATCACTAAAATGTCCATTTGATTCAATTTTTCACCAATGTTCTTCAAATTTGAAATATAAAAAGTAGATACCTAACCATTAACATGTATAATAGGTTTACCAAGAAATTGACCATTTTATCAAATTACTAATATGCAAATGAGTGTCGATTAGAATTTAGCAATTTTGAAAATCCTGTCCTAAAAAACTACTTGACAATTAAAATTAAACTTGGGGTTGGAGATCCCTAGGTGGGGGTAATCAAAGTTTGGTACAAGTGACCCTGTACTAAGTCCAAGATAGCTGCTAAAATCACAAAATCAACGATTCAATTTCCTGCTGATTTTGTTCAAATTTGAAATAAAGAGAAAAGATATCTAGAAATTTGAAATAAAGAGAAAAGATATCTAGCCACATTTAACATATGAAACATGTTTTTCTGAAGAAATTTTTATTGACACAATTTTATAAATTTATGCCAATGAGCTAAAATCTTTAGCCAATGCTTTGAAATCTCCTCAGAAACCATTTGGCCACTTAAAACCAAATTTCGTGTGGAAGGCCTAGGCAGGGTAGATCAGAGTTTGAACAGGCAACTCTGAATGAATCCAAGATGGCAGCAGTTATTATATATAGCAAAATCACTAAAAATGACCATTTTGGATTTAATTTCCTACTGATTTTGTTCAAACTTTCATACTATTTCAGTTTCAATTATAACTTATTCAGGTGGAAAATACTTGGGTAATTACAAGTTTACAAAGTGAGTGGCCTTGACCCACATTCAAGGTTATTGTTACCAAAAATATTAAAACTTGCCATGAATCAAAAGCACCTCAAATGCCTAAAAGATTAATACTTCATATCCTATAGCATCGTCTTGTGAAGGGTCTACAAGTTTGTAAATCTTGTTCATTTTTAGGCCAGGAATTACTATGTCAAAAGATGATGCATAAATAAAAACACTGTACACAACAGAGGATATTTAGTTATTTCAACACCATTTCTTAAAGAAAATACTTACACGGGATGACTTGTAAAAAACCAATTTTGGCTTTAGCAGAGGTAAGCAGCTTTAATACTGGTAAAATGAAGTGTGCTATTTTTAACTTGTTTGCATGAGTAATATAACAGCTTATGGCATACTTCTGGGCACAAGTGATACTGGTTGTGTGACCTTGTCTATATACAGGTATAATAGTCCAGAATCAAAGTTTTTAGTTTGATGATGTGTGCGGGAGGAAAATGGATAGTTTTCTCGACCCTTTTTAGCTCACCTGAGCCGAAAGGCTCAGATGAGCTATTGCTATCTATCACCGTCCGTCGTGCGTAAACTTTACATTTTAATCTTCTCCTCCAACTGAAACTTGGTGATTATTATGCCTGGGTAACAGTCTTTCAAAATTGTGTTGGGGTTTGACCATGCTTAACAATATGGCTGCCGTTACTATAAATAGCCAAAAGACAAAAAAATCTTCTCTGAAACCAAAAAGTGCAGGCAAATTTCGATTAGATTTTTAGATTTAGGATACCTAGATACACTAAAATTGTGTTTTCATGAAAATTGGACGAAAAATAGGTTACGCATTTTTTGCGTAAAATTATGTAATTTTTAAAATGAAACATTTATTGTTATAACTTCATAATGACTAAAGATAATTGTATAGAGTTTTCACTGTTGATCTTGTCTTGCGATTTTCTTCCGATTAATATCAAGGTCAAAGGTCAAGGTCATGTCTCAGTTTTTGATAAAAAATGCTATTTTTTAAACATTTCTGGTGATAATGACGTAGGATTTTTTGTTAATTGTAGGTATTGACATGACGATCATTTTGATATATCGATTAAGGTCATGGGTTCAAAGGTCAAGGTCACAGATGTACAATTTTACCGAAATAGTTAATTATTGCAAAACTATGAACTTTTTGTATAGGCATGTATATTAGAATATTGTAGGTAATGGCCCAATGGTCATTTTGATATATGAATAAAGGTCATGAGTTCAAAGGTCAAGGTCACAGATGGAAACAAGTACTAAAATGATTATTTATCTCAAAAACTATAGACTTTTTGTATAGGCATGTATATTAGAATATTTTAGGTATTATCCTAATGATCATTTTGATATATGAATGAAGGTCATGGGTTCAAAGGTCAAGGTCACAGATACAAACAAGTACTGAAATGAATATTTATCTTTATAACTATAAACTTTTTGTATAGGCATGATGTTTATTAGAATATTGGCTTATTTACCATTTTAATATATGAATGAAGCTCATGGGTTCAAAGTCGAAGATCACAGGTGAGCGTTAAGGCCCATGGGCCTCTTGTTTTTATTAAATCTGAAAAATTCATTAACGTAGTTAATTGTCCTTAAAATGTAAACTTTATGAATGAAGATCAACTATAGTTTAAAATAAAGTGAAATAACTTGCACATATTTTAAGGTGAGCGTAAAAGGCCCATAGTAAGCCTCTTGTTCTTGTGTGCAATTCTTCATAGACTCGTTTTGCTTTCATTAGAAAACATTTTATGTATCTCAGTACTTTCAATATTATAATTTTATTTTTAATCATTGTAGATAAAAAATTTGACTTGTTACCACTCTGGAAGAAAGAAGAAAAATCAAACTGAGTCAAAGCTATCAAGGACACATGAATCTCCTCCATCTGAATCCCAGACACCTGCCATTTATGATATTATTCCAGGAGAAGTCCTCGGTCAGTTTGGTGGAGAACTTTTAACACATTATCATTTATATCCAGCATCACTCATAAATGGAAATGATCTATACCTTCTTGGAATGATTGTTATTGGCACAGAGGTAAAATAAATAAATGGAACAATAACATGTCTCTTTCTCTATTTCTCTCTCTCTCTCTCTGTATCTGTGTACGATTATAATCACTTGATTATAATCTGATATTATGATCTGTTTTCATTGTACATTTATGGCTACAAGTGTATAATTGAGATCCTCTTTGTGGTGGCACTAGACACAGTCTTTGCTATGGTAACTTTAGAAATTAATCCTAATTTAATCACCATATGTAAGTTGTATCACATGCCTGAATTATCTGTAATGCTTTACTTCCTTATATAGTAACCACAATAATAGACATAACAATTAGTCTGGCTGAATGATTATGCACATAGTGAAATGATTCAGAATACTTCATTGAAAATACCTTTCATGAAAAGCTATTTATTTTAAATAGTTGTGTATCTGTAATAAAAATACATACAACCCTCCCTATCAGGTTGAGTCTTTTTTTAGGAGGCGTATCACTAGACGAATAGTGATACAGCTACTAAAAAAAGGACGAGACCTGATTTGAAGGGTTGTACATACACACTGTTTATGTGATATTTTTATCTAACATTTCCAACTAGGTTATTCAAACTGAAAAAAACAACACTTTATATGAAAAATTATATTTTACTACAGAAAAACACTGAACTATGTTATGACATATGTTCTGTAGTAATGATGTCATTATTTACATTTGACAAAACAGAGATTCGCAAATGACGTCACAATGAGAAAGTGCACATGTACTTTACCACCAATGTTGTATCACCACAGTGTGGTACTGTGGTGATACAAAATTCTGTATCATGCGTGTTCGATAAAACTTGTATTTCAGCAAATTCTGTCAGTTGTTGAGTTGAAATATATGAAGCCTGGGAAGGGACACATTTTGAATGGTATCTATTACAATTAAACACTTGTTTACATTTAAATACAAAGTGTAACAATTTCATGCAGGTTTCCAGGTAAGCGCAAAAGGACTATGGGTCTCTTGTTTATATCTAAACACAAAGTTCAACAGTTTCATTCAGATTTAGGTAATTGAAAAGGCCCATGGGTTTCTTGTTTACATCTAAATACAAAGTTCACAATTTTATTCAGATTTCCAGGTAAGTGCAAAAGGCTCATGGGTCTCTTGTTCACATCTAAACACAAAGTTCAACATTTTATGCAGATTTCAAGGTAATGACATAAGGTCCATTGGTCTCTTGTTTACAGTAACAAGGCAGATTTCCAGATGAGCACATAAGGCCCATTGACCTTTTGTTTATCTTTTGTAGGTTACATTTGGTTTGCTGGTAATAAGTGAAGATCATTTAACAGAAATCCAGGAATATGGCGAGAGTATGGAGAATAAATCATACATACACTATTCAGAGCCAAAAGATCTGCTTAAAAAAAAGATCGTGACATTCTGATAGAAGCATTTTTCAGATTACAAAATCAATCTGTTACATATGTGTCAAAGTCTGAGCCAGACTGATAAAAACATATTTCAGATTTATTGAGAAGGAAATTTCTACAATGGTTCCCAATGAATTCCAAACATTTCCTCAGAAATGTAGTGATTTTACACAGCCAAATTTCAAGTGTAGAAAAGACAACCAAGGGAGATATTTGAATTTGAATCAAATATCCAACTCAAAAGATGTCTTTCATAGAAAATGTGGTCGGAAGTAATAGGTGCTGACATTTATGTCTTTTCATGTTGGAATTTTAAGTAGAAGAAGACTGCAATGTCCTACTGTATTGATAAGGATAAGCCTTCTTATACTATTATTTCAAATGCTTTTCAATTGACATTAGTTGCACTGTTGAATTTGGAAGACAAATAAAAATATCGATGTTACATAGTTACCTATATGGATACTGACACGAAGTTTTTCAATATATATATATCTTGCTAATTATCAAAAACAAACATACCAATCCATGTCCAAACCAAAATCCGATGTAAAGTAAACACTTTGAAGCTTGCAAATAAGATTAAACATGAAATTTCTTGAGGGAAGTGAGGGTGCTCCAAAAGGGTAAGAAATTCCATTTTAGCTAGCTACATTTGGAATGAAAGGAATTTGGAACTATAGACATGAAATATATCCAGGATTATTTTTGAATCGGAGACACAAAAATAATAGCAATATTGTGATGACAGTCATATAACTGTTTTAGGGCTTGATAGGCATAGGCTTGCATTATCCCTGCATCAACAAATTATTTGTAAAAAAACCAAACATATCAATCGTGTCCAAATCATGATCCAGAAGTACAGAAAAACTTTAAAACTGTCAAGTTTGGTTAAACACGTGATCTTCCACCAGGGAAGTGAGGCCAGTTGTTCAGGAAGGGTAAGAACCTCTGTTTAGCTAGCTACACCCGCCATGTGTGTAATCAAAATTGAATGAAAGGAACGTGCAACAGATATATTCAGGGCAATCCTGGACAAAGAGACTTCAAACTTATAACCAATAATGTGATAAACAACTTGCTTCTTTATATGAAGTTTCCATAGCTTTACCATATCTTATACAGATAACAGACACGTGAAAGGGTTTTTGGTTCACTGTTTTGTAAAACAAGACTTGCTTGTAATTTCTGAATGTGGGTATTTATGAACCATAGAATCCTAAAAGAGGAATAGTTGAAGGCCCAAAAAAGTATTATAGACGCATTAATGAACCATAGAATCCAAAAAGAGGAATAATTGAAGCCCCTGAAACAGTACTATAGACGCATTAATGAATCATAGAATCCAAAAAAGAGGAATAATTCTTCTCGTTTTGTTACATTTAATATTTTCATATTTTTTGTGAAATCGTACATTTTTGTTTTTTTAAGAAAAAATACAATTTTATGGGAAGGTGTATTTGTGTTTCTCTCTCCGTTTAAATTACATTTGTAATAGACACTTCTTCTTTGGCATGTAGATTCGTGGTTTAAATTAAAACAACCTTATTTTGAGACAGTGTTTTATCTCAATGTTAATGACATTGGATTTGGTCTCATTTCTTCTAGAGTATCTACTTTGACGTCAAGTTGCTATATGGGATGTTTACAAACGGATTATAATCTTATTGTACCTGTTTGCCTCCATCAGACAAATGTAGGTGGATAGGCTTATCAATATTTGTCATGATTTCACATGATAGGCGTTTAGCACTCAAGTAGCACCATTGTCTTTTCAACTTTAGGACTGGTATTGGTTCATAAATCATTTCTTACTAAGGATATTGAAGCCTGGGTTTATCAGGTCTCCCAGTCATCATTGTATTGTTGATAAACATGTTATGCCTCTATCAAAAATTAACCCTGGATATATTTGACGTTCAGTAGTTCATGTTCCTTTTATTCTCAATATTAGTTACACACTGGTGATGGCTACAGGAGTCGCTCACACTTCCAGAGCAACCGGTCTCGCTTGCCTGGTGGTTCACGTGTTTAACTCAATATATTAGTTTTCAAAGATTTCACTTTGCTAGGGATTGTGATTTTCATAGAATATACAAGCTGTAAACTCCTTAAAATAGATTATAACAGTCAGTTCTAACGTTTCAAGATTTGTCTGTTCATACAAAATCATGTTATGGTGATGCTAAATAAAACCAAAATAAGAAAGAGGCAGACAAGCATACACGCGGGTCATATTGTTATTGAAAACAAGTTTACTATGGATAAAGACAAGATAAACATACATGTATATTGAACATCAAAAACAAACATACTAATCCATGTCCAAATCACAATCCAGAAGCAAATTAAAAACTTTGAAAATGACAAGTTTGATTAAACACGTGAACGTCCACCTTGGAAGTGAGGCCAGGTGCTCCAGAAGGGTAAGCACCTCCTGTTTTGCTAGCTACACTCACCACGTGTTTAATCAAAATTAAGTCAAAGGACTATGGAACGTAAAATTCATTCAGGGCAATCCTTGACACAGAAACATCAAAAGAACTTAAATACTTTCACCTATGAAATAAAACAAGCGAAAGGGCAATAGTAGTAAATATCATACACTTTGTCGCAGTGTCATAAAGAATAAATAAATCACATAGCAGAACAAGTACATGGTCACGCAACATAACAGATAATGTGAACACTGATCCATGCTTTAACCTTCCAATGTTGCAATAAAAACAATGTGAACTGATATTTACAACGTCAAATTCTTAAACGTAATGTATGCATATCTTTTTACACGTGCTAGTTCAAATATGCACATGTTCCCATAACCTGTCCTTGCACTGATTAGAACATGTATAATAAAATCAGTTTTCTCTTATCAAACATTATTAAGGTGAAGCAATTTTCCTGATTGAATATGTTGAAGGGTAATACCTGTGTATACATGTACATGTATATGTTTGAATTATCTATTAAGTGTTATTTAGACCAGGCATTCATAATCAGAAAACGTTAAAACACAACACCAGCTTATGTCCAAATCACAATCCCAAGAGCAAAGCAAAAACTCTGAACACTAAATTGAAAAATCAAATTAAACCCATAAAGGTCAGGGAGGCCAGGAGGGAGGGTACGCACCTGTTTAGCTAGCGACACCTGTCACTTGTAGAATGAAATTGAGAATGAAATGAACATGGAACTAAGTGACATAAAACATAACCAGAATTATTTTGTTTACAAAAATATAATACTTATTAACATTTTATGATGTCGTCCATGAAATGGGCATTCAGTAGTTTTGGCTTGTAATATTTACCTGTGGTATTATTCCCAAAATAAATTAATTAATGGCGCTGTGTCCTCACGTAATATGCACAACCTGATATGTAGAACCAGTTTTCATACAGAAATAGATGTAATTTTATTTCAGATGAACTGTCAACGGGATTTACAGCGGCTGAACTTTAACTGGGGAGTATAACACCTGAACTCAGCTTTACTCCACTTTTGTTGAATTGTTTCTATCATTAGCTTTTATATGCTGCAGTGGTTTTGGTTGTGTGGATGTATTAGTGGCCTCACTAAAAGAATTCAATGAGACGTTCGTTTGCCATCAGAAAGTAGTAGTCGTGTATTGCTTAATCAAAATGTTTTGAATAGGGCTGCACCTATATATCACGGTAATGTTTAAAGATACACACACTCAAGCATGTATCGTGATACATGAATCTGGAAGGGTACCCCAACTGTTTTTGTTTCGTGGATAGCATATCTAAACTAACATGTAAAAAACTTAATTAAAAGGCATCCATTGACATTTCCATGCCATTTTATGATTATTTTTCAAAATAACTTTACTTAGATTTTTACACTATAAAAGATTTTGTTTTTATTTTTGTTTGCACTCTTGAAGTGTTTTTTGCATTTATCCTAGAAGAAATGTATACCATGATACATATCTATCGTAGATCAAATATCACAATATGTATTCGCTATCGTGAGGTGAGTGTATCGCTGCAGACCTAAATCACCTGTTTACTGATCGTGGTGCTTCTTACCACCTTGTTTCGAATCTCTGGATAACTCTGCTGTCGAAACCAGAGTATCTCACCAGGTCCGGTGGTTTCCTTCATTATCTCCGAACAATTTTGCCTCGATCTGCCACTCCTCTCTAAGTCGGGAATTTTATAATCAGGTGTCTCAACATGCGTGATCTTGTATTTGGCAACATTAACAATTAAATGATTGTTTAACATTCCGATCGCAAAGTGTTGCAAAGTGCTCGTGCGCCAATGATAAAAGGGGCACAAGTTACATAGTAACAATGTTCCACTCCACTTTAATACAACTGTTAATCTATTTTTGTACAACATTTGCCGTTATACAGTTTAACTGTCACTGTTATAATTGTATGACAAAATAGTTAAGAGCATTTCGGTCGTAAAAACTATTGTCATATATATTCACTTCTTTTATCACAAATTCAGTACTGCAGTCTTGGGCCGCAAGCTGTAAATTTGAACAAAAACATTTTCAATAATCGTGTTTAAATACTTTCTGTTAATTTATAAGTATGACAGGATGGTCTTTTAATGAAACACCAGTTACATATTATAGATGCTTTTTGGTTTCTCAAATGTTCGAAGATATTTGAAAGCTTATACAAGAACAGTTGTTAATTTCACTGGAATCGTTTTCAATACTTGTTTTTTTTCAAATATTTTAGTTTCACAAGTGTAAGCTTTGGTATGTGAGGAAGCTTAATTAATCTTACGCCAGTAAAAGTTATAAGCGCTTACTTTGGTTTGTCACTTTGTCGTAAATATTTCTATCTTTTTCATTTTACTTGTACCCGTTGTGACGGCATAGGAAATTATATGGCGTTATCTTGATTTGCGATGTCATTTAAAATGTAATTTTGACGCATTTTTTTACTCAAATTTACTTCCTTCGTTTAGTAATACCTTCAATTTAATGACAACGGATTATGAAATTATATCGCCAATTTAGACACTTAATCGTATTTTGTATGCATGCAATGTTAAGAAAACAATTTTGTTTATTACTGTATACACATAACAATTCTGTAAGTCATTTCTTAGATAACATACACTTATTGCCATTTAATGAGGGAGATATGGGGATTTGTTCACACGCAACAATTCATATTTCCCGAGGCAGAAGCTAGAAAACCATAAAAAATGCGGAGGGGGGGTGTGTGTGTGTTAAATTTCATTATTTCGTTATTTAATATCAAAAGCTTTTTATAATTACTAAGACCCTAAAGGGATAACTTTGAACATATATAAATGGCAACACAAACTTCTCTAAATGCAATTACAAATTGATTCTACAGTATAACATTTCTATTTATGTATTTGCGCTAGTCAATATTTGTGAATAGATAGAAAACGATTCACTCACCTTGATATGTGTTGAGTTACAGCTTATTAACGCTCCCGCTAATCCGCTACTCGAATATCCAGTATTCGTAAATGCAGCGATGGCTGCATATTGGGGAATATTGGAACAATTAGGTATAACCTGTAAAATGTTTTATAATGATTTAAAAATTAATACGAATACGTTTGAGGAAGAGCAAGTGCGTTAAAAAAAGAACAAATATAATGAGACAAAAAATGATAAAAATAAAGGGCACTAGAGTGTGTCAAAAAGCTAACAACTGTGCCAATAGCTATTTATCAAAATAAAACCATCCTACAATCTTTACATACTACAATCATAGCATATGTTTGACTCTTAATAGTAAATTTTAAGTTGGTGCATGTCGATTTTATTGCTTGAAATGAATTACTCTTTACTGTTTATCCGACATCATATCTGGTCACGGCTTATTCATTACCATCGATTGTTCAGTCATACTTTGGCGATACAGAAATGTTAAAGAAATGTTTAGGAATTAACTTGGGAAAAGAAAAATTGAACTTCACTATACTGCGGCGATACGTGTGGCGACTCAGATATCGGGAAAAATTATAGCAAGGTTTGACTGTGGCTATAGTTTAGATGGAAAAGTTATTTAGGGACATTACTAGTATAACGAAGTTTTATAGTCTTTTGTAAAAACAGACCAAATCCGTCAAAGTATTATCAAAGGCAATGATTTAAATGGCGGTAATAAAAAAATAGGAAAGAATGAAAATGCTACTACAAAACTGACGAAAAACCATGTTTCACTGAACTGATAATACAGTCTACAAACTACGTAACAATTAGCCAGTTTGAAAATTCGTAAACTGGGAATGAGCAACTACTGATCACGGGTTAATTCCTGTAAAATATAGTCAAACGGCATTGTCTACCCAACCTGACCTTTCTTGATGATTATTTATATAGATAGTGCTAGGATTTGCAGTTTATATATACATAGCTAGCGTTTCCTATTGTAAACAAACAAAAACTTGTATTCTCTATTAAAAATTCATTAGTCTAAAATATATATTAAAATTAAAGATCAAGAGGACAGGTCATTATTTTTGTCTATATAGGCCACTATATTGTGCTGCTAGGAATGACTTGAACCAACATTAAAAAAGAGTGCAATGCTTACTTGATGGCCTTTTGTCCAATGAATAGATCTATGTGTATGGCATAACTCTGCAACTGCAGACATCGGTGAAAAATGAACACCATCTAGACACAAACCATGGTGATGTGTTATAATCTTAGAGTTGGCGAGGGCAGTTATTACTCCGAGTTTGTCACATATATGAGCTTAAATTTAAATAGTTTACATAAAATGAATAAAGTTGGTGCTGTGTAAAAGACAGCTCACGTATCAAAGAAAAAATAAAACACCATTGAAATAAAGTTCTACTACAAGCTACATCTAAAGAGTTAATAATACAAAATCGGTTAATGGTTATGTATCAGTTACTATATAAACTCGTTATTGCGTTATTGAGAAATATGACAAAAGCAATTTCCATCATACCTCATTAGCAGAAGCGAATTTCAATGGTTTTTGAATAACATTTCTTGTGTACCATGATACTGGCTTAATCCCTTTGACCTAATTCGTTTGAGCAACGATGCATTTTTTTAAATATAAACTTTGCCATTGTAGCTTTAGGGTGATGCATAATTGCTTCTTTATTCAGTCTTGGCTAAAGCGAATTACCTGGTTTGGAAGACAATGTGGTTGCAGGTACTTGTACCATAGTACTGGTACTTGGTTCTTGTGTCGAAGTAGTGGTAATTGGTACATGTGTTGTTGTAATTGTTTTAGTTGAAGATTTCGTACTCGAACTTGTTGTTCTTAAAACGTCTATGACAGTTCTTGATGCTGATATATAAAGTAATAACAAGCGGTGAATTTTCAAAGAAGTGTAAAACACCAGATGCAAACGAACGAAATTATTACCCGAAATGAAGTAGTGCCAAACATCACTGGAAGTAAAGTTTCAAAAATCTAGCATGAAATTAGCTAATATAATATATAGATCATTTCTATATAGAATAATAATAATAATAATAATAATAATAATAATAAAGAGTATTAATGTAATGACGGATGCATCATAACAAATAAGGCACCCAAACGAACAAGTGTGCCATTTTGTGAATTTGAAGTCTTAAAATAATTCCTACTCTTTATTTAAAACCTTTATGTGAAATTTCATTAATTAAAGCACTTTTAATTTTCCAAGAGGAGGGTGGGATTGAATAGAGGCAGGGTCCGAACTGTTTAAGTATTGAGATCCCCATCCCTAGACTTTATATTTCCTGGCTCTGTGTGAAAAGTTGAATAGAGTGGTATAAAAGAAAACTACAGCTTCATTCTCACAAATTTCATAATGTCAAAGCCACTATCTGTAAAGAAAATTATATAATTATTCCTTTAGCCTCTAGGCAAGCTTATAGGGTTAAAAATCAACCACAATGGCACTCGTCCATTCAAATCAAAATTTGATTACAATTTTGACAGCATAATTGATTGTAATTGTTTTAAACCTTTATGCAAACATTCACTCAAATAACATGCTCCATCCCCATCATTTGAATATTGGTAATCAATAAACATATATCAAATCAAGTCTTAAAATAAAAAACAAAATATTACAAGTTAATTTCTAATAATGCATTAAAGCAGCGATTCAAAATAAAAGTTACTATTTGATCAACAGAAATTTTAAATTTGGAAAATTGGTGTTTGATAAAAAGTTAACTTAATACATACAATGTAATATTGTGTAAATGAATAAGTGATCAATTGTGTAAATTATGCTAAATGATCACATAATATAGTATTTTTAGCAATAGTACATGTATAAAGGTTGTCATTTTAACAATGGAAAACTGTCATTGGGTTACTCCTATTTTAAACCATTTAATGCAGTGTAATAAAACACAAACATACTAATCCATGTCCGAATCACAATCCAGAAGCAAAGTAAAAACTTTGGAACTGACAAGTTAGGTTAGACACGTGAAATTCCACCAGAGAAGTGAGGTCGGGTGCTCCGGAAGGGTAAGCACCTTCTTTTTATCTAGCTACATCCGCAACGCGTGTAATCAAAATTGTATGAGATGAACATGGAACTATGAGACGTCAAATATATCCAGGGCAATCCTGGACACAGAGACACCTTGGCTTGCAATATTCCTGAGTCAAAAATTTATTTGCAAGCAGCCTGCTCCGTTGTACAAAGTGCCTGTAGTGACAACACGCTCTACCATAGCGTATTAATTGGACAACAAAACGACATAAGCAGGAGAAGCAGGTACATAAAAACGGAAAACTAACAATAGAAAAATTGAAGTCATCACGTTTGTTATAAAGTTTCAAATGTAGCCTTTTGTGGGCGAACAGAACTTCAAGCTCACTAGGATAGATGGAATTCACATAGTCTCCAAATTTAGGATTGTTAAGAGACAGAACGTCATCTATATATCTGTATGTTGAGTCGAATGATTTGGCGACAGTCTTCTGTCCAGATTTAACAAAGTTCTGTATAAGTTCTGCTTTATAAGAAACAAACCAGCAAGCAATGGTACACACTTTGTGGCCATTGGTAAGATTTCTTTTTCTTCATTACAAAGCAGCGTATATTCTATTACTCCGTTTGGCAGCAAGAAGGTTAAAATATGATAGCAACGAGTCCCGCGTGGTATAAAGTTATATTATAAATGTATTTTTAATACAAAGGTCAGTAGTATGACTACAGTTTTTTCTGACTAAACTTGTGCTGTAGTCTCAGCAAAATGTGTCAAAAATAATCAGAAATGAATGTTATGATGAAAATGATAAAAATCAGATATGTTCAGATGAAGTTATACGTACGACAGCAACCTCCCACACACTCCGCATCTTCTGTGTTAATTAACATACACTGTAATTAAATAAAGCAAAAATGAGTCATATGTTCTTACATCAAAAATCAATGCAACAAAGCACATCAAAACTAAAACCGTACGAGCACATTAATCTTCAAATGGTGCTAAGTTGTCTTAACTAAACAGCCCACAATAAAATTAAAATAAGCCACACAAACACAAACATACTATCGGAAAGAAATGCATCAACTCTGAAAACTAGAAAATAAAGTGAAACACATGAACTTTAACCAGTAAAACCAGTGATATCATACACTCAATACATTCTTGTAATATTTGGGATTATCACATAACAAAATCAAGAGCAACCCAGAACATGACACATTGTAATACCCAACTTATTTTGTTCTGAAAGATACTACAAAAATACAAATTCCATTTGGACTATTGATTATAAACTTCGACTCTAAGACGTAGTCTTGTTAAAATGTCAAATAATGGGTCATGTTATTTAATTATTTACTATATTTAGGACTGTTGCTATTCTATTGGTCACCAATGTATCAGAAGTGTTCTGATAAAACATTTTAATGTATAAACGGTTTCCTTCAAAAGTTTACACATAGGATTCGTTATAGAGAATTACCATCAGAAGTGATTATAAACATTTCTTCTCGATAAAAGTGAAATATTCCCGACTGAAACGTAACACTCCAATCAATAAATGTATGAATGAATGAATGAATGAATGAATGAATCAATCAATCAAATTCATTAAATTGTTTCGCTCCCATACATTAGTGACATAAGTACTGAAATGGCAAGGGCTATTGAAGGGGTCCATGCCACCCAATTTATTTTACTTAAAACAAAAAAGTTCGTATTATAACGAAATATCGAAATGAAAAAAAAACATTCTTACCTTGTCGTCATATTGGAAGGTTTTATAAATTATATTGGCAACATCGTGTAGTTCGACGTTATGTATCCCATGAACTGTATGACATTGATAGTGATTCCTGCAGTCTTTCTTATGATGTTGTATTTGAAATTCGCTCTGATGGCTACAGTGCATAGACTGTGAACAATATGGCTGTTGGTGATTCCTTGGACATATAGCGCATTGTACCGATAAAATTGTATCTTTTGAAGGTTTCGTTCCGGATGCAAAGCGTGTTCCTGTTAGAAAAAAGTACAAATATCTTTCGATTGGAGTTTTGTTTTGAAACAATTTTGATTTCACATGTGATGGATGTAACTAGATAAATAGAGATGTTTAACATACCGAAGCACACATCCTCATGTTCTTTAACATAATTTGACAGTGTGAAAAGTTTTACTCCAGGAATTGGACATGAATTATAGTTCGATCACTTATTTAGTCAGGAACACCGATGTCACATAAAATGATCGTTGATTATTTACGTCAAAATTTAATTAATGCTATATGTAGATATGCTATTTTTATAACATGTGTTGAGATCATTGAGTTATATTTCTTATATTTTGTCTAAAAATCAAATAAAACTAGTTTTTATCGGAGTTTAGAGGATGCGTAGCATCACATAGTAAAATGCTTTATCATACCCCCAAAATTTTTTATGGCCGTCATCACAGTATTGTTGATAAGTTTGGTGTCTCTTTGACCAGGATTGCTCTGGATATATTTGACGGCCTATAGTTCCATGTTTCTTTCACACAATGTTGATTACATACGTGGCGATCGTAGCTAGCTAAACAGGAGGACCTTACCCAGCCGTAGCACCCGGCCTCACTGGTTGAAGTTCACGTGTTTAACCTGACTTGTCATTTCCAAAGTTTTTACTTTGCTTCTGGATTGTGATTCGGACATAAATGAGTGTGTTTGTTTTTGATTATCAACAATAACCTTTGAGACAAATATCTTGGTTTTTTTAATTTAGAAATAGTTTAAAATAAATAAAATCTCAATAAATAATGTAACCGATCATCTAATATAGCATTAAGAAGTAACATACACTTAGTATAAGCAACTTCTAATATGGAGAAATAACAAAAACATGCGTAATATTCCAAATCTCCAAATTTACATTGTAAGATTTTACATTTAATGTATTAAGGTTTTTATTTAAGTTGGGAATGGAGTAGAATACATGTAATGGTATTTAACACCCTAAAATTATTTTATTAATATTAAGGCAGTATGTTTCTGGATTGTGGAGAAAACTGAAGTATCAGAAAGAATCAAACCACCAAGCAAACTGATAAAGTTTATTCACACTAACATTTGCCTGATCTGAAGTTAAACGAAAGGCACTGTGATCTGCAAACTTATGCTTTTGACCTTTTAGCTACCCATCCACTAGATTGGTAGGAAAAAAAACTTTTTTCTCAAAAACTAAAAGATTTTTAATGCATAAATATATTGTTAATTAAAGCCATCCCGGCTTTGTTGGATGAGTTTGAAGGTTTTGTAATTTTAAAACAATAAATTTGAAAGAAATTTGTCACTCTACGCCAAACAAGTGATAAAATTTATTCTTTATTTTGATGTTTGAATGAGATTTTTACGTCCAAGTGAAGACTTTTTACGTCTGTCGAGACGTAACCCGCTATAGTTGAAGTAACAGAAATTTGGACCTTAGCAGCGGTGCAGTGCATGTGCAATTGTTTTCAATTGCCACGCCTACCGTTACAAGGGGCATTGATTTTTAACTTCTTTCCCAAATGACACCATTTCTTTCATTTCTAAATGCCGAGCGCTTGGCAAGGACGGTCACTTACTATTTAAAAAGTCTTGGTCAGAACCAGATGGGGTTCGAACACACAACAGGAAATTGTTAGTTTTTGATAAAAGTTAAGAAGTTTTTAATCGGAGATTTAAATAATTATTATTCTTTTCGGTTTGAATGTTTTCTCAAGAAATGTTTTTGTTTCGCTGGCTGTTGACAATAATATGTTTTGGAGTTATTGATTTTTATATTTTGTAACTTATCAAATTTAGTACATTTTGTAACCATGGTAATGTTAAATATAGCGATTACTTACTACAGCAGTAACCATCACATGATACATCAGAAGCTAATACTATTGCACACTGTAAATAAAAAATAACAATATCCAACATGTAAATACTCATTCATTTTTTATTTGATAAATAAAATGAAAAAATTATAAAATATAAATGTATGAATATTTACAAATACTTTTCAAATTCAAATGAACAAAAAAAAGGAAATTATTATGATTTTCGACAGTCTGGTACGATTCTAAGAAAACCTTTTTTCGCAAAGTCATATTCGTGACGTATTTTCATTATCTAGAGTCCAATGTAATCAAAAACAAACATGCTAATCCATGTCCGAATCACAATCCAGAAGCAAAGTAAAAACTTTGGAACTGACAAGTTAGGTTAGACACGCGAATTTCTACCAGGGAAGTAAGGCCGGGTGCTCCGGAAGGGTAAGCACTTCCTGGTTAACTACCTACACCCGCCACGTGTGTAATCAAAATTGTGTAGAAGGAACATGAAACTATGAGACGTCAAATATATCCAGGGCAATCCTGGACACAGAGACATTAAACTTATCAAGAATACTGTGATGACGGCCATAAAACTTTTTGAGGGCCTTGATAAGACAATTTATTTGCAAGCAGCCTACTTCGTTGTACAAAGTCCCCGTAGTGGGAACAAGCTCTACCATAGCGTATTAATTGGGAAACAATTACACCATAAGCAGGAGAAGCAGGTATATTGCTGCATAAAAAAGGAAAGTTGACAATAGAAAAATTGAAGTGATCACGTTTGTCATAAAGTTTCAAATGTAGCCTTTCGTGTGCGTCATAATTTAGGTATAAGTCTAAATATGAAGCAGAACTTGAGGAATCAGTCGTGTCTTTTATTTCAAGCTCACTAGAATAGGTGAGATTTACATAGTCTCCAAATTTAGGATTGTTAAGAGACAGAACGTCATCTATATATCTGTATGTTGAGTTGAATGATTTGGCGACAGTCTTCTCTCCAGATTTAACAAGGTTCTGCACAAATTTTGCTTCATAAGAATAGAGAAACAAATCAGAAAGCAATGGTGCACAGTTTGTACCCATTGGTATACCGATTGTTTGCTGAAAAACTATACATGTATTTCCAAACACAACAAATCTATCAAAAACTTCAACATTTTGTTGATGATATCTTCAATATATTTTTGTTTGGAATCCGTATGATGCTTGACAAAATAACCAGAATCCGTGTTCAGCACCAGATATTTGTATCTTGGCTTACCGTTTTTTGTAAAAGAAAGACAAGTGAATAATTTCTTTAAGACGTTCTTTCAATTTAGAATGAGGGATATTGGTGTATAGTGTAGAAAAATCAAATGTTTTTTTTTTACTTTTTACATGAGATAAAGTATTAGGAGCAAGATGTTCAAGTAATTCTTTAGAATTTTTGAGAATCCACATTTGGTTGATTCCAGATGTAGAATATACTTTTTCTGAATAAGACTGAAGACCATCTTTGACGATTGTCAAAATTTGTGTTAGAGTTACCGATAATGATTTGGTAGTACATTAGATGAGCCTGTTATATATCTTTCCTTGTATGGATTTTTATGGTAAAACCATGTTCAGTAGATTTTGAAATAAAATCCAAACTCAAATCACAATATTTTAATTTTATATATTAAAATATTTAAACACTTAAAGGGTCTGATTTACATTTTTCTAAATAATTATAATACAGTTCGTTTATCGTGTGATAAAAAGTGAATGGTGGTAGTCTTCCATAGTACATTATCAACACCATTGATATTTACGTTAGTACCCGTCTTAAGTAGACAATGTGAAAGAGAGTGATCACATTAAAGATGGTCTGGTCTATATTGTATTTTATCATTTACTTTCATGGCCATCAACAGAGTATTGTTGATAAAATTCATGTCCGTGTCCAGGATTGTCCTGGATACATTTGACGTCAAAAAGAACCATGTTCCTTTCACACAATTTTTATTACACACCTGTGGCAGGTGTAACTTGCTAAACAGGAGATGATTACCCTTCCGGGGCACCCGACCTCACTTCCTTGGTGCAGAACACGTGTTTAACATAACTTATTAGTTTCAAAGTTTTTATTTTGCTTCTGGATTGTGATTCGGACATGAATTAGTATGTTTTCTTTTGGATTACTTCTGTTTTTTGTGTTAAGTTGTTGTGTACTATGCAATCAAAAACAAACATAGCAATCCATGTCAACATCAAACGCAAGAAACAAAATGAAAACTTTGAAACTGACAAATAAGGTTAATCACCTGATCTTTTACAAGGAAATATCCATCAATTGTAAATATCTTTAAATTATTCTAATAAAAAATAATACTTACCTTGTTGTCATATTGTAAATATCTATACATTTTGTCTTCATACTCAACCATCTGAGAATTATGCAGGTTGCCCATTTCATAGCATGAATGATGATATCGACAATTAATACCGTGTGATAATTGACGTAAGCCGGTCATCAGATCATGGTATAGTCCAGATTCATTCACATCGATGCGGTTTTTTCCGCAATGTGTCTCATGAATACAAAACTGGCCTAGAGTATCCCTGGGACAGATTCTACAGCACTGTGTACCAAAGATTCCAAAACACAGGATGACAAGTATATAAAGCTAAGTGTAAGAAAAAAATACATACATACATACATACATACATACACATACATACATACATACATACATAACATACATACATACATACATACATACATACACACACACACATATATATATATATATATATGTGTGTGTGTGTGTGTGTGTGTGTGTGTCCAAATCACAATCCAAAAACAAAGTAAAATTTGAAACTGAAACACGTGGACTTTCACCAAGCAAGTGAGGACTGCGTCCTCAACATGTGTAATGAAAATGAGAATGAAAGAAACATGAAATTATGGGACGGGAAATATAATAATTACTATATAGGTTAAATCTAGACACAGCCACATCATACTTATCAACAATTTGTTTAATATATGCTGATTAATAACAACGCCAGTTATACAACTGTTATAAATACATTTTGTCGTTCTTTTTTTATTCAGTGTGGAAGGATATTTCTATTATAATAAATATATATCATTTTGTTGAGTTCCTTTTTGTACTGTATAAACATGATGCCCCTTATTTCAATTTCGTATTAAGGTACCTGATAAGCCTACGCTTACAATATTCTTTGATCAACAAATAATTTGTAAGAAGCTTGCTTCGCTTTATAAGGTTGCTGTCACAGGGGTGGGAACAAAATCTGAGAAATGGCGAAAGTAACCGAAATAGCGTAATAATAATTCGTAATGTTTGTCCAAAGATGAAAAAATCTGTGTCTTTTGTATTGTCTTACACATGTGGATTTTTTAGCAAGCTAATCAGATGGTGCTTAGCATTAAGGACACTCACAGTAGGATTCATTAAAATTTGTGAACTTGCAAAAATGGGATAAAATTGGGCAAATGGCGAATCTTTGGACGAGGCAAAATCGGGAATTGTGTTCAATATATCACCGGATATTATAAGCAGGGTTATAACATAAAAAATCAGAATATATGAAACTCGTCCACAGCTACTTTTAACAATTCCGATTACATTTTAATATTGTAATTCAGAGATTAAAACGAGTCACTGACTAAAATTTAAAAAAAAATTGTTTTTCACGAGATTGCTTCCTATTTATCACAACGCGCGTGCACCAGAATTATTTTTATATAAAAAGAAAGATTTTTTTGTAATGTACAATTTGATATATAATTCATCAAATAATTTTCTTTACACAAAAAGTGTCAAAGTTTTGAAAATTGACAAAATATTTCTGGTTTTTCTGTCGTGACATCAATTGGCGTCAAAAAATTGTTTATTTTTTGTGGATAATAATATTGTATCTCAAATGTAAAAAAAAAATGTAAAAATATTGGTAATTCTGGCATATAATTCATTGGTGCACAATGCTTAACTATGTTTTATAATGTTAAATCGTTAGTTTAAAGACTGGTCACTTTTTCGGCCATCACACACTTGTCAAAAACAATTCACAATTTTCAAATCGGCGGAAGTATAAATAATTGTAAAACCGAAACACAATTCTCCAAAAAAGGCCGGGTTGGCGTTCCTACTGCAGCTTCACTTCTCTAGTTCACATGTTCACTAATTTGCCAGTTTCAAAATTTTTACTTTGCTTTTGGATTGTTATATGGAAATGGGTTGGTATGTTACAGCACTAAACGGTCGTTACGGAATAGAATTCCCTATCAATAGTGCTTGGACAAAAATTGTGAAACTAAAACTTATTCAAAGGGTTGAAAAATATCTAAAGGACCAAACTATATTGAACCAAATTTAGCTAAGGAAATAATTTCCGTGATAGAGTTTTACCTTAGTTTTTTTTTTTAGAATTTTCAGATTTTGACTAGCAGCAAATTAAGACAATAGTATCTTTCTGACAAAACAAAAGAATTCCCTTCTGTGTTTGTGATGCCCTCGGATATCAGCTCAATAGTTTAAATTAACATTTAATATTACAGCTTTTGACGGCATTTGCGGAATACAATTCCTCATCAGTAGTGTCTGGACTAAAATTGTGAAAACAAAATTCATTTCAGGGTTTAAAAAAATACATATTGCTCTTTTTACACCAATCATATATCAAAAAGGTGAATAAGTAAAAAAATAATCTATGATGAATGTTTGGAATTCTAAATCTAAAGATAAACTGTTTATCCGATAACTAAGCATCTTCAGTTTGATCAGAAATGTCATTATACTTGGTTACTTTGAAATCCTTAATACACCCAAGTGTATTCTTTAGACTTGATCAATCCAAATTTGCGTGGCAAAGGTATTGGGGTCACAATAACGAGATTTTATTGTAATTGTTTCGTACTGCTGTTGAGAAAATCAATTACAAATCTCGTATTTAAAATCAATTTCAAACATCAATCAGAAGTAAAACAGCTTACCATTGTGGCTACTCCCTGATCCTGAACTATTGACAGTGTGACTACTTTTGTTCTCTACTTGACATTAGTGCGATAAGCGAAAAGATAAGGTCTTTAAGATCGAGTTGTGTTACATATTAAATGACCTTCAAGTATAGTTTTTGTCATATACATGTAATTTGTACAGGTTTAGGGATCTCTACTTGTAAGAATTACATGTAAACGATAAATTTAACAGAAATACCCAAGTCCTATTTTTAGAAGCAGTCACAACCTTTTGACTGGTTAAAAAGCCATATTACTCATATTACTCTATTATGTATATTATATGTCATTTTATCACGTGGGACAGATACAATACTGCTATAGCTGTTATGGTGAATCTATTCGCTATTTATGAAAAAATAGAAGATTTATAAGTGATCGACTAGATGAACACATCTCTAATAAGACGGGTATGCTAAGCCATTTGGTTGACATTTGTAGATTTTGTTCTCATTTTTAAAATTTTTCAATTATTTTTCTTGTCTTTGCTACGACCTTTTTGTTTGCCCCAACCAATTTCTAGGGGGTTTTCGTATTCGTATGTAGTTTTAAAATTCGTAGAGATTCTGTTGCTAAAATAATTTAAGATTTGGTAGTATGAAAGATTCTGGTTTAACAAATATCTAATATTGTTAAATATCCAGATACCTTAAAAACAAAATTAACCGAATTGTACTACTGTATCAAATGTTACCAGATTTGAGTTAAGGGTAATCTTACTTAAATATTGATTGTGACAATGGAACCTGTAAAACCACCGACGATCTAGCAACTGATATACAGTCTAAATACTTCGATCACTTATTAAGTGAGGGAAAAAATGTTTTGAATAGGTAGTGTGATTCAAATTTTGATATTTCACTTAATATAACTTCAATAGACTTGGAATTCCACATGTCTTATAAGAATATATTTTGAATATTTTAAATATTTTTTGCAAATTTTATCAGTTTTCAATTTTTTTGCATTTAATTTATATGAATGAATTTTCAAAAACTTTTTCTATAAAAGTTTGTAGAGAAATGAACACTTGTTCATTGGCAGTCTTGATTCAAAATAAGCATTCAAAATACTATATTTTTATCTACATGGTTTAATTTTTTATATTCACTGTTTTTGGAGACAAAATTTAGCAATTAACTGATGGTAAGTGTCACCCCTCTGATATGTTCATATGGTATATTCGAAAGACGTGATAACGCAAAATAAAGGTATTATAATGCGAAATGAAAGGCGTTATAACGCGAACTAAAAGGGGTTATAAAGGAAAATGAAAGGCAATATAACGCGAACTAAAAGGGGTTATAAAGGAAAATGAAAGGCGTTATAACCGCGAACTAAAAGGGGTTATAGAGGAAAATGAAAGGCAATATAACGCGAACTTAAAGGGGTTATAAAGAAAAATGAAAGGCGTTATAACCGCGAACTAAAAGGGGTTATAAAGGAAAATGAAAGGCGTTATAACCGCGAACTAAAAGGTATTATAATGCGAAATGAAAGGCGTTATAACGCGAACTAAAAGGGGTTATAAAGGAAAATGAAAGGCAATATAACGCGAACTAAAAGGGGTTATAAAGGAAAATGAAAGGCGTTATAACGCGAACTAAAAGGGGTTATAAAGGAAAATGAAAGGCAATATAACGCAAACTAAAAGGGGTTATAAAGGAAAATGAAAGGCGTTATAACGCGAACTAAAAGGGGTTATAAAGGAAAATGAAAGGCAATATAAGGCGAATTAAAAGGGGTTATACAGCGAAATGAAAGGCGTTATAACCGCGAAGAGAAATGCGTAATAACGCGAATTAAAAGGCGTAAAAACGCGAATTGAAAGGCGTTATAACGCAAATTAAAAGGCGTTATAACAGGAACTAAAAGGCTTAATAACGCAAAATGAAAGGCGTTTTAAAGTTTTAAAGTGAAAGGCGTAATAACGCGAAAGGGAGAAAATGCATATTAAAATGTGTGTATGTGTGTGTGTGTGTGTGTGTGTGTGTGTGTGTGTGATTGTGTGTGTGTGTGTGTGTGTGTGTCATGCACAACTTATGTAATATAATAAGCTGTTTTATATGTATTAGTTCCATGAAACTTCAAAACTTTACATCATCCAATCCTTTGCTGAAATGAACATACTATTTTAGTAAAACATAAAGAAATGTTTCTGAAACCGTTAGATTTATCAATTTTTAAGTTGTTTTTTTTTTCATAAAGAGTATCAATATATATAAATGAGAATGGAAAGCGTTTAAGTAATCCGAAATATAAACATTGATAAACAATGACAATATACACTCGGGTTTTTATTAAAAGGCTCTCGCCCAATTGTTAATCGCTAACATTTAAAAATGATTAAATGCCATTTGTGTCCATCTTAGTATAAATAAACCAAAGTTAACGTCGCAGTTACTTAAGGCTGTCTAAAAGAATTCAAACTAAAATTTATTTATTTATAACGCCTTTATTCCGCGTTACTACGCTTTTGGATTTTTTTATTCATGAGTCTAAGATCCATCCAATACATTGATGGTGTTAGGATTCGCAGTGCACGTGCTTACTCTTTGAAATGATACCAATGAAATAAACATGTGTTTCCTATACCTAGACGTACTTGTCCGTAATAAATATTTAGATTAAGGGTCAAGCGGACAGGCCAATGTTCTCTCTCTCTCTCTCTCTCTCTCTGATTTCCTTATCGATCAAAGATTATAATGATTGTAAGTTTCCAAGCCAAGTCCGGTTTAACTCCCGTGTGGTTTGGTTCAAATTCGTTTCTATAGTAACAAAAATATATGATCTGTTTTTATAAAGTCAAATGTTTTTTTTGAAAAATGGACAAATTCTTTAAAAATCGAAAAGTTTTTGTTTTAAATAAAAAAAAAACCAATACACCCATTAGCTACAGACGTGACTCTGGACCATCAATCATTTTTCAGATCCTACTAATCAATGTAAAATCCTATCACCCACGTTTTTAATCTAGTTTCACTTATACTCGACATGAGATGTCAAGGGTTTCCTGAAATCAGTACAACATTGATTGCTTATCTTTTTTTTTATCTGTTAACCGTCTCTGTTTAACGACTAACCAATGGAAATATGTTCAAAATGGTAGGTAGCATTTATAAAATTTAGAAAGAAATTAACAGGCAACTTCAATATTAATCAAAACATGTATCACCTAAGTTTGATTTGTGATGTTCATTTAGGCGGTTATGAGATGGCATGATACAGAATGTATTTATTATAATAAATACAATTTATGTTCTAAATAAACATTTATTTTTTTTAAATCATGCCAAGATTTGACGCAAAAATGTGTTGGTTTTTTAACATTTTTTACGATAAAAACTCAGAAGCACAAATGTAAGTTATGTATTTTATACGGACAAAGCCAGGCGGACTCCGCCCTTGGTCCGTCTTTAGTACTGCACATGCCTACCGTGACACGGGGTAACAGATTTAAGTATCTCTAAAGAATTCTGTGACTTCCATTTCAAAATGCAGAGTGCTATCGCTTGGCAAAGAACAGTCACTACCTATTTTCAAGTATTGGCTCCTTTTGCTTAACTCAGGTTTAACACTCGACAGGTCTGTACAGTAAGAGCACTATTATTACTATCTTTTCTAACCATTCCAATACACCCGGTCTCACTTCACTGATTGAAGTACACGCAATTGACGTCGTTAAGGTTTAAGTTTTACTTTGCTTTGGATTTATGATTGAGACATGGATTGGTATGTTTTTGTTTTGACTGAATACATTTTCTTATATTTTAGGATTTTATAAAATTGCAATCGTTGGACTATTGTGTACCGCGGTGTTAGCAACATCACAGGAATGTAGGATGTGCCCAAAGAAGTCACAGCCACTCTTTCTGTATGCAGTGACGCATTGTAAGCAAGCATGGTTGATCCTTTAAACTCCGGTCTCATAAAAAGGGATAATATCCGGGATTTTTTCATGACGCTTTTACATCGTCACAATTGTGACATCATAGATCACTGCCGAGTGTTCCATGATCTACGTAACGTACAACTGATCGAGTACAATGATGAGATATTTAAATATTTTCAATACGGAGAAAATGTAAGTATAATGTAAACCTTGTAGAAAGTTTAACCCTCTTGCTGTCGAAACAGCATTGGCAGTGTCGAATCATATTTCAACACAACAGTGGTAGCGCTAAATTGACGTTCACAATGCGAATGGATATAATATGACGTCGATTGATAGCTATGATGTCACGCACTTTTTTCAATTATATAACATCATAAATTAATGATGGTTTTTATTTCAATAGTCAATATTTGCATTTTTAGTTTACTTCGCAAAAAACATTATAAGTATCTTAAAGTATTGTAAACAGGAGTTGTAAGATCCAATGAAATTATATATATATATATGGTCCGTATATATGACAGGCTGTAGGTAGGAGACACGTGTGTTCGTTGGGCAGCAAGAGGGCTAACACTGAGCTAAAATAATGAGTCGAAAATCGGCTGCCGAGTGGCGGAGATATTGATAACTTATGGTCCAAAAGCTGCGCAGAGATAGATTGTAGCTTTTAATTAGTTGACTAACTCAAAGGGGCGAGATGATCAGCCGTTTAATTCAGCCATCAATTCGTTTGCTTAATGATAAATGTTCTATCTTTACTGTATACTCTATATAAAGTCAATATGTCCATAAACAATCTCAAGTTTTCCAACAATACATATATCAAATACAAAGGGAGAAAATTCACATATTTTAGGTGGTTGGGTTTATTTACTTAGTAGATGTATACGAATAATGCATTCTATGTAACTTATTTTAAATACGTATTAATAATTAAGTTATATACACAACAATTTTTTTCCCATTCAAGATCTAAAGCATTTTGAGGGTGGTGGTGGCAAGGGGGCATATTGTTTCATTAATAGATCCATCCAGTGATTCCTATATTTATCATAATTTTGCCATTACATTATTTACATAATATAAGATTTAAACAAGGATATAAAAGACATTTTTGTTTATTACTTATCTGTAGGGTTTATGTTGTTTGTTTCACTAGAGTTATAATTCTGTAATTACAGTGTGCTATGGTGAAGGCGTCTACTATTGAGTGTGATCATTTCTGCTGTGGTGAGTGTACACATATTTACGTACAAAAATAATCAACAATTTTCTCAATACTGACATAGTATTTTATTGTGATTTTAGGAGCATGCTCCAGTATAGTGCGCTCGCGTTGATCCATAAAAATACAAGATAGGACCGATGTGTAAAGTGCCGTATCGGTCCTTAAAATCTGGGAAAAAAAAGAAACTGTCTAATTTAAGGATATGTTTTTTCTTACATTATTTGAATCATATACCGTACTGATCAGTATCATTAAACAAATTTTCAACAAGTACCGATAGATAATTCTAGTCCAAGTTTAACATGGACGATTGACCTTTGAATATTCAAACAGACTGATCAACTGTGTAATATTGGGGGCTAGATCAAGTTGTCATTTTCGTTGTATGTGTTCCATTCCTCCTCACTCTCGTTTTCCTATACTTCTATTTGTTGTTTCGTGTTTTGGTGGTATGTGTTCCATTCCTACCCACTCTCGTTTTCTTATACTTCTGTTTGTTGTTTCGTGTTTTGGTGGTATATGTTCCATACCTCCCCACTCTTGTTTTCTTATACTTCTGTTTGTTGTTTCGTGTTTTGGTGGTATGTGTTCCATACCTCCCCACTCTTGTTTTCTTATACTTCTGTTTGTTTTTTCGTGTTTTGGTGGTATATGTTCCATTCCTCCCCACTCTCGTTTTCCTATACTTCTATTTGTTGTTTCGTGTTTTGGTGGTATGTGTTCCATTCCTACCCACTCTTGTTTTCTTATACTTCTGTTTGTTGTTTCGTGTTTTGGTGGTATGTGTTCCATTCCTACCCACTCTTGTTTTCTTATACTTCTGTTTGTTGTTTCGTGTTTTGGTGGTATGTGTTCCATACCTCCCCACTCTTGTTTTCTTATACTTCTGTTTGTTGTTTCGTGTTTTGGTGGTATGTGTTCCATTCCTACCCACTCTTGTTTTCTTATACTTCTGTTTGTTGTTTCGTGTTTTGGTGGTATGTGTTCCATACCTCCCCACTCTTGTTTTCTTATTCTTCTGTTTGTTGTTTCGTGCTTTGGTTGTATGTGTTCCATTCCTCCCCACTGTTGTTTTTTATACTTCTGTTTGTTGTTTCGTGTTTTGGTGGTATGTGTTCCATTTCTCCACACTATCGTTTTCTTATACTTCTGTTTGTTGTTTCGTGTTTTGGTGGTATGTGTTCCATTCCTCACCACTATCGTTTTCTTATACTTCTGTTTGTTGTTTCGTGTTTTAGTGGTATGTGTTCCATTCCTCACCACTCTCGTTTTCTTATACTTCTGTTTGTTGTTTCGTGTTTTGGTGGTATGTGTTCCATACCTCCCCGCTCTTGTTTTCTTATACTTCTGTTTGTTGTTTCGTGTTTTGGTGGTATATGTTCCATACCTCCCCACTCTTGTTTTCTTATACTTCTGTTTGTTGTTTCGTGTTTTGGTGGCATATGTTCCATACCTCCCCACTCTTGTTTTCTTATACTTCTGTTTGTTGTTTCGTGTTTTGGTGGTATATGTTCCATACCTCCCCACTCTTGTTTTCTTATACTTCTGTTTGTTGTTTCGTGTTTTGGTGGTATGTGTTCCATTCCTCACCACTCTTGTTTTCTTATACTTCTGTTTTTTGTTTCGTGTTTTGGTGGTATATGTTCCATACCTCCCCACTCTTGTTTTCTTATACTTCTGTTTGTTGTTTCGTGTTTTGGTGGTATATGTTCCATACCTCCCCACTCTTGTTTTCTTATACTTCTGTTTGTTGTTTCGTGTTTTGGTGGTATGTGTTCCATTCCTCACCACTCTTGTTTTCTTATACTTCTGTTTGTTGTTTCGTGTTTTGGTGGTATGTGTTCCATTCCTCACCACTCTTGTTTTCTTATACTTCTGTTTGTTGTTTCGTGTTTTGGTGGTATGTGTTCCATTCCTCACCACTCTTGTTTTCTTATACTTCTGTTTGTTGTTTCGTGTTTTGGTGGTATGTGTTCCATTCCTCACCACTCTTGTTTTCTTATACTTCTGTTTGTTGTTTCGTGTTTTGATGGTATGTGTTCCATTCCTCACCACTCTTGTTTTCTTATACTTCTGTTTGTTGTTTCGTGTTTTGGTGGTATGTGTTCCATACCTCCCCACTCTTGTTTTCTTATACTTCTGTTTGTTTTTTCGTGTTTTGGTGGTATATGTTCCATTCCTCCCCACTCTCGTTTTCCTATACTTCTATTTGTTGTTTCGTGTTTTGGTGGTATGTGTTCCATTCCTACCCACTCTTGTTTTCTTATACTTCTGTTTGTTGTTTCGTGTTTTGGTGGTATGTGTTCCATACCTCCCCACTCTTGTTTTCTTATTCTTCTGTTTGTTGTTTCGTGCTTTGGTTGTATGTGTTCCATTCCTCCCCACTGTTGTTTTCTTATACTTCTGTTTGTTGTTTCGTGTTTTGGTGGTATGTGTTCCATTTCTCCACACTATCGTTTTCTTATACTTCTGTTTGTTGTTTCGTGTTTTGGTGGTATGTGTTCCATTCCTCACCACTATCGTTTTCTTATACTTCTGTTTGTTGTTTCGTGTTTTAGTGGTATGTGTTCCATTCCTCACCACTCTCGTTTTCTTATACTTCTGTTTGTTGTTTCGTGTTTTGGTGGTATGTGTTCCATACCTCCCCGCTCTTGTTTTCTTATACTTCTGTTTGTTGTTTCGTGTTTTGGTGGTATATGTTCCATACCTCCCCACTCTTGTTTTCTTATACTTCTGTTTGTTGTTTCGTGTGTTTTGGTGGCATATGTTCCATACCTCCCCACTCTTGTTTTCTTATACTTCTGTTTGTTGTTTCGTGTTTTGGTGGTATATGTTCCATACCTCCCCACTCTTGTTTTCTTATACTTCTGTTTGTTGTTTCGTGTTTTGGTGGTATGTGTTCCATTCCTCACCACTCTTGTTTTCTTATACTTCTGTTTTTTGTTTCGTGTTTTGGTGGTATATGTTCCATACCTCCCCACTCTTGTTTTCTTATACTTCTGTTTGTTGTTTCGTGTTTTGGTGGTATATGTTCCATACCTCCCCACTCTTGTTTTCTTATACTTCTGTTTGTTGTTTCGTGTTTTGGTGGTATGTGTTCCATTCCTCACCACTCTTTTTTCTTATACTTCTGTTGTTGTTTCGTGTTTTGGTGGTATGTGTTCCATTCCTCACCACTCTTGTTTTCTTATACTTCTGTTTGTTGTTTCGTGTTTTGGTGGTATGTGTTCCATTCCTCACCACTCTTGTTTTCTTATACTTCTGTTTGTTGTTTCGTGTTTTGGTGGTATGTGTTCCATTCCTCACCACTCTTGTTTTCTTATACTTCTGTTTGTTGTTTCGTGTTTTGATGGTATGTGTTCCATTCCTCACCACTCTTGTTTTCTTATACTTCTGTTTGTTGTTTCGTGTTTTGGTGGTATGTGTTCCATACCTCCCCACTCTTGTTTTCTTATACTTCTGTTTGTATTTTCGTGTTTTGTTGGTATGTGTTCCATTTTTCTCCGCTCTTGTTTTCTTATACTTCTGTTTGTTGTTTCTCGTTTGTGCGAGACGTTATGGAAAATGTTGCTGTCGCGAATTCCCAGCATAACAACGTTTTTACGGAAAAGTTTGAACTGATATGTACGAAAGCCTATTAAGCTCATGAATAAAAAAAATTAAAATGCGTAATAACGCGAAATAAAGGCGTTATAATGCGAAAAAAAGGCGTTATAACGCCTTTAGAAAGGCGTAATAACGCGAATCGAAAGGCATTATAACGCGAATTAAAGGCGTAATAACGCCTTTTTGTCTATAAATAGAGCAGTCACTTCCCTGGAGAATGTTAACAACCCTCACCACAAACAGATTGGTTTTAGTTTGAATAGCTTAAGGCAACTGTAGATCTATTCATACTAAGATGTCACAAGTGTCATTTAATCATTGTTAAAAGTTAGCGATTGACAATTGGACAGGAACTTTTTAATAAATAGCCTTGTGTACATTGCCAATGTTTATCAATGTTTATATTTCAGATTACTTAAAAGATTTCCATCCCCATATATAAAATGATACTCTTTATGAAAAAAAACAACACTTTAACATTGAAAAGAAACCTTTCTTTCTGTTTTACTGAAATAGTATGTTCATTTCAGCGCAGGATTGGATGATGTGCAGTTTTTTTAATTTTCATAGAATAAATACATATAAAACAGTTTATTACATTACACATAGTTGTGCAGGACACACACACACACACACACACACACACACACACACACACACTTTTAATATATATGTAAAGTGGGGGGGTGTAGAGATTAAACCCCAGGACCTCCACATCATTATGGAAGGCATCTTAACTTCGCGTTAATAAGCCTTTATTTCACGTTATAACGCCTTTCAATTCGCGTTATTACGCCTTTATTTCGCGTTAATACGCCTTTATTTCGCGTTATAACGCCTTTCAATTCGCGTAATAACGCCTTTATTTCGCGTTATAACGCCTTTTAATTCGCGTTATAACGCCTTTCAATTCGCGTTATAACGCCTTTCAATTCGCGCGTTATTACGCCTTTATTTCGCGTTATAACGCCTTTTAATTCGCGTTATAACGCCTTTCAATTCGCGTTATAACGCCTTTCAATTCGCGTTATTACGCCTTTATTTCGCGTTATAACGCCTTTTAATTCGCGTTATAACGCCTTTCAATTCGCGTTATAACGCCTTTCAATTCGCGTTATTACGCCTTTATTTCGCGTTATTACGCCTTTATTTCGCGTTATAACGCCTTTCAATTCGCGTTATTACGCCTTTCTAAAGGCGTTATAACGCCTTTTTTCGCATTATAACGCCTTTATTTCGCGTTATTACGCCTTTTAATTTTTTTTTATTTATGAGCTTAATAGGCTTTCGTAGATATGCTTCAATATTCAATATAAACATTATCCCGCACAAACATTGGGCGTTATCACGTGGTACAACGACACACACAAGTTAAAACTTTGAGAGTACTGTTCGAATCACTGTGTTATTCACAGTGAATTACGCTTTATTTCCATAGAATGAACTTGAATAATAAAAATGATATTTTTCAATTACTTGTGTCTGACCAAAACAGGAAATCTGTATGCGTATCCGCAATTAGCCTAAAATATTTCTTCAAAGTAAAACGTTTGTGCAATGGGGATTGAACATGTCGTAAAAAATAGGCAAATGACGGACCCTGTTGCTCATACGACATTAAACGTCATCAAGGACATCAACTGCTGTGTAAGCTTCGTCATTTTCGACATGTAAAGTCCCTATAGCGCCGACATTTTCCTTTCTACAGAAATACTATGACAATCATGGATATGCAAACAGATTTTCAGTTACAACTAAGTACAAGTAAGTGAACAATACCAAACAATATTAAAGTTTTTTTGGATTTCCTATGTAAGATAAAGCGTTATTGTTTCGCAAATACAATGATTCGGACAATAATTTTAATTATTATTAAGATCTGCCTCGCCAATAAATTCACAAAACTTGGCTTATATGAGATAAACTTGGCAAATGTGAAAAAAACCTGGGCCAATATGAAAAAACTGAGCTAATATGGGCTCGTGCAAACATTATGACGTCATTTCATAAAAAATGGCTGACCACATAGCGCTTCTGAAAATCCAATAGGGGTAAGTGCAAATTAAAACTTTTTCCCGATTACAAATATGCTTATTTTATGTGGAAATGTTGTTTTTGTTTGAAAATTATATTATCAATAAAAGTATTGCACAAAATATACAAAAAGCTACACATTTTCATTTGCTCGTCTTTCTGGTCTTGTAAGCATTTCTTTGACGCGGTATGTTTACAAACAATAAGATGACAACAACGTGATACAACGAATGTCACAAGGGAAGACATGCTTGAGGTTTTATCGCATGACCTAACACACTATGACAGAAATAATTGAATATTCAGACTTAGAAAACGTTCTCTGATACCAATCAATACTTGCCAGAAAGTATTTTTTTGTGTAACAATGGACGATGCTGATAAATTTTTGAAAGTAAGAAATGTTAACTAATAAAATTATGATTAATCAGGTATCATGTATTTTCATATGAAAATACCTGATCAATAATATAAAATTCTATTTACAGATGCACCTAAAATGCATCGTTGGGAGATACCCGAAAACACTATAGTGTCCAAGAAATGTACCATCTGTTACAGAACGAACCCTTACCATATTCACTACTGCACAAAATACCATGATAATTGTGGTAGTATTGACCATTCCGAATTGGTGACCGACGGGAATATGGAAGACGTGACTAAACATCATCATTGTACTACTATACACAAAAACTGTCATGAGTATTCCGATTTCCGCGACATCCATTTAATTGAACACAAGGGAAGGGTTTATAAATATTTTAAGCGTGAACATAAGGTAAGTCATTCCTCTGATTTTTTCATATTGTAGTAGCCTTGGTGGCTGATTTGTCTGAATGATGTCTTACAGTCCACAGTGCCTCTTATTGCCTAGACACGAGGACCTCTAGTGCAGGTCTTAGTGTGAGCAAGGTTGTCTTGTCGCTTGTCGAAGGTGGGTTGTCTCCGCCAACTCCGATATTTCCTTCTGTCCCTGAATTTACGTGAAATTCATTTCAACACCACAAAGCACATTATAACATTTAATGTGAATTTATGACATAACATAGCGTGTGTTTGTGCGTGCGTGTGTGACTCGTGGACTTTTTTGACTTCTCATCTGACATTTATTGTCGGATTTCAACAAAACTTGTTCAGAAACATATATATATATATATGGATCGGTGTAATTTGATCTTAACCTTGCCATAGCTACCAAAACGTAGTCCAGATGACACTCTGGATGTTTTTTTTTCTTTTTTTTAAAAATTTTTCCCGAAACCAATACTAAGAGAAAAAGGAATCAGATTTGGTATTTGATAATAAAGATTTACGGATTCGTATAAATCTTGTTTTATTATATTCTTCACAGTGCGTGTTGATGTTTACAGAAGAGTTTAAGTGTGAACAAAACTGTTGTCGTAAGTAATCCTTGTGTAATGTTGTCGCAAGTAAGACTTATGGTATGTTGTCGTACGTAAGCCTTATTGTATATTGCAGTAAATAATCCTCGTGGTATGTTGTCGTAAGTAAGCCTTGTGGTATGTTGTCGTAATTAGACATTGTGGCATGTTGTCGTAAGTAAGCCTTGTGGTATGTTGTCGTAAGTAAGCCTTGTGGTATGTTGTCGTAAGTAAGCCTTGTGGTATGTTGTCGTAAGTAAGCCTTGTGGTATGTTGTCGTAGTAAGCTTGTGGTATGTTGTCGTAAGTAAGCCTTGTGGTATGTTGTCGTAAGTAAGCCTTGTGGTATGTTGTCGTAGGTAAGCATTGTGGTGTGTTGTCGTAAGTAAGCCTTGTGGTATGTTGTCGTAAGTAAGCCTTGTGGTATGTTGTCGTAGGTAAGCCTTGTGGTATGTTGTCGTAAGTAAGCCTTGTGGTATGTTGTCGTAAGTAAGCCTTGTGGTATGTTGTCGTAAGTAAGCCTTGTGGTGTGTTGTCGTAAGTAAGCCTTGTGGTATGTTGTCGTAAGTAAGCCTTGTGGTATGTTGTCGTAAGTAAGCCTTGTGGTATGTTGTCGTAGGTAAGCATTGTGGTGTATTGTCGTAAGTAAGCCTTGTGGTTTGTTGTATTAAGTAAGCCTTGTGGTATGTTGTATTAAGTAAGCCTTGTGGTATGTTGTCGTAAGTAAGCCTTGTGGTATGTTGTATTAAGTAAGCCTTGTGGTATGTTGTCGTAGGTAAGCATTGTGGTGTATTGTCGTAAGTAAGCCTTGTGGTTTGTTGTATTAAGTAAGCCTTGTGGTATGTTGTATTAAGTAAGCCTTGTGGTATGTTGTCGTAGGTAAGCATTGTGGTGTATTGTCGTAAGTAAGCCTTGTGGTATGTTGTATTAAGTAAGCCTTGTGGTATGTTGTATTAAGTAAGCCTTGTGGTATGTTGTATTAAGTAAGCCTTGCGGTATGCTGTATTAAGTAAGCCTTGTGGTATGTTGTATTAAGTAAACATTGTGGTATGTTGTATTAAGTAAGCATTGTGGAATGTTTTTGTAAGTAATGTTTGTGGTATGTTGTCGTAAGTAATCCTTGTGGTTTGTTGTCGTAAGTTGGCCTTGTGGTATGTTGTCGTAAGTAAGCCTTGTGGTATGTTGTCGTAAGTAAGCCTTGTGATATGTTGTCGTAAGTAATCCTTGTGGCACTGTGTCGTAAGTAAGCCTTGTTGTGTGTTGTTGTAAATAAGCCTTGTGGTATGTTGTCGTTAGTAAGGCTTGTGGCATGTTGTCGTAAGTACGCCTTGTGGTATGTCGTCGTAAGTAGGCCTTGTGGCATGTTGTCGTAAATAATCCTTGTGGCATGTTGTCGTAAGTAATCCTTGTGGCATGTTGCCGTAAGTAGACCTTGTGGTCTTTTGTCGTAAATATCCTTGTGGTATGATGTCTTAAGTAGACCTTGTGGCATGTTGTCGTGAGTAAGCCTTGTGACCTTGTGGCATGTTGTCGTATGTAAGCCTTTTGGCCTTGTGGCATGTTGTCGTAAGTAAGCCTTGTGGCCCTGTGGCATGTTGTCGAAAGAAAGCCTTGTAGCCTTGTGGCATGTTGAACATGTCATAATTATTGTTAATAACATTTAATCAGTGAAAGAATTCATGTTTCGGTGTAGCCATAGGTCTTTCACATCAGACGACCTGATGGTAGATTGTTTGTAACATGTATAGGCGGAGGTTCATGTATTTAAAAAGGCTTGAAATAAGAATCCAAACGCTCGGCATTCTGAAATGAAAGTCACGGGGTCCTTGGGAAGGGCCTTAAAACTGATGTTTCCTACATCCATACACATTGCCCTTAGCACACTACAGAGGTCAATATTTCTGTCACTTCACTTACAGCTGGCTACATTACGAAATAATCGTAACATTCTTGACTGAGATATATAACCCAATTCAATCAATAATTCAGATAACAAACAAAAGGTTGTATTCCCGGATATTTGTTATAAGGAAATATGGCTCATGTCTTGCATAGCATTATTCCCCAAACACAAAACGTTTCATGCATAGCATCAAAGTTTCACTAGAGATTTTTGGTTATTTCTAACTTAACATTTAAATGTTCAGAAGTTCGGTAAAACAAACATTCTTACCAACACCCATAAAGGCTGCTCGATGTTTTTGTTATCTTTGTAATATTTGTGATGCTATTTACATTTACTATTATGTATGGTTTTATGATTTTGTCAAGGTTGTCAACTAGCAAATGCATTTTTCCGGAAAAATTGAATCGGCTATAGGAAAATTTTGTCAGTTACATCAAAAAAATTATGTGTTAATTAAGTAATTAATGTGTTTATGGAAAACAGCAAAATGTTGTTAATTATAGGTATTGAAGAGTAGACATTAATGTTTCAGCATCGAATAACGTTATAGAAAGCCTTCCGTCCACTTGCACGCACATGCAATAAATTCTTCTACGACACATAGGACGCAAGCACCATTGACTCCAAAAGGTAACTATATGATAAATCCAAAACATTTAGTTTTACTTGAATGACATTTACTTTGAAATCATTAAAGCCGTTCTTTACCAAATCGCAGACACGAAGAAATCAATGTACCGACAACACAGCTAGTCACTGTTGACACGCCACAGGTCAATCTATTGCCTGTCTACAAAAGACCATCACAAAAAAGCATTGAAACGTAATCTGTAAAAATCCAATGCCACCACTTGTTTTTCAAATACCAACATTTGATAAAATCTCACAACATGCGCTAAATTCGAAATGAAAAGAAAGTTTGTGACCAGAAACACGCCACTACGACAGTTCTTTGAATTTCTGTGAGGATTCCGTTTTAAATCATATCATTTATATATATTTATTATATAATTAATAAATTCCATCTTTATGATTGGCTAAAACGGTAACACGTGACCATTGGATCTCACATGATATACCACGGATTTTCCAGTGAATATCAAATTCGGTATACGTCATCGATTTTTGTTGACGTTCTCCGTAAAATGATTAGAACGTCATCAATTATGTGTGCGCATCCGGGATGCGTAGAACGTTGACGTTATGTGTAATTGATTGTGTCTCATCAGGAATGCCATTTATTTTTCCATAGAATCAGATTTAAAAAGTCAGATTGATCTAATTAATGCGGGATAATTTTAGTGTGATCTGCCGATCTCAACCAGGGTGGGCAGGGAAATCTAACATCGGTAAAATAGTTAGATTGCCTGGTCACATGTTTGAGAAAACATTGTCAACCGAAGTGCCACAGTGACTAAATTATATAATAAAACAGTTATGGACTTTTTAGTGGTTGTATATGGTGTGATATTCACCGGAAAAATAAATATTGACCTCGGCTGTCGCCTAGATCAATATTTGTTTTTCCGGTGAATATCACACCATATACAACCACTAAAAAGTCCATAATTGTATAATATATAATAAAAAGGAAGGCATAAGAAAAAAATTAATAATAATAATAATAATAATAATAATAATAATAATAAATAATAATAATATTAATAAAATTAACATAAAAATATAAATACATTGTATATTATATTCCAATACCATTATATGTAAAACATGAATGCAAGTGTTGCAGGTAGCATGTTTTGTAATCTAGGGCTAATGTTTAATTTTAAACGTGCATTTTTATGGACCACCATTTATAACATGTTTGAACCGATTGGGGCCTCCAATAGTACTATGACTACACCATTGGATTGTTTCTCGCTTGACAACACTAGGAATATCATAATCAGTGTCCCAAATTATTGTTAGTTTGTTTTGCTGTCTGTTTCATCATTGATTTACATTGTGTCATTTTTCTGTTTGCCCAAACATATATTGTTTAGTTTTTGTCTAATTTTAATTACATGTACATAAACGTGCTTTATAAATTTTTAAAATGAATCCAAAACAAAGATACTGGTCTTTGTCCCAATTCCAATCCCAAAGCAATGTAAATCAATTTAGAACCGGTAAATTAAGTAAAGCACGTGACCTTCCGTCAGTGAAACGAGGCCTATTGCTACGGACAGGTAAGTACCTTCTGTTAAACTAGCTACAACTGCCACTTGTGCAACAAAACCGAGAATGAAAGGAACATGAAAATATTGGACGTCAAATATATCTAAGGTCATTTTGATTTGGAGATATTATACTTATCAACAATATTATGATGATGGCCATAAAACATTTTCTAGAGGGCCGTGATAAACCTAGGTATGTAATATTCCTTGGCAACAATTTATTAGTAAGAATTGTACTTCCTTGCATAATGTTCCAATATTGGTAACAAACACTCCAATAGCGTATTAATTGTGTAACAAATACAACATAAGCATGAGATGCAGATATATTGATGTAAAGAAAAGCAATCCTGGTAATAGAAAAATTAAAGTCAAGTTTATCATAAACAAAGCTACCAATGTAGCTAAGAATATGTAACAACAAAGATCAAGGTATACAGAAAAACAACAAATAGTTATACTTCATTTATCCTATTTACAGAACATTCCACAACATCTTCAATAACAATGACAACAACGAGACCCGCGGCCAAGACAACAAAATCAGTGATGCTAAATAATGGTACCATTATTACTTACACTTCTGGAGCAACCGGAGTCACTTCCTTGGTAGAAATTAACGTGTTTAAATTACTATCCGTTTACTCTCCCGTAATGACACAAATATTTCAAAAGTTTTCAATGGCAAGGTTAAAAACAATTATCATTTACTTACATAAGCCAAGTCGTTGCTAAAAAACCTAATTTCAATCTAATATATGCAATATTACTCCTTTAATACACCAAAACGTATTTTGGGTGGGTGTTTACAATGGTAAAAAAATTTGACAAAATGGCGGTGTCTTCTGTGTGATGTAATAATGACGTAAGAATTTATAATTTACGTAGGTGCGTAAGGGGTACAATGAAGGGTAGCTCAAAGATCGGGTTGAGTTTCAATTTACGTCAATTTTTTCAAAGTTTGAAAATGCAGAAAGTTAGTTTAATTTATTAGTTTATTAAATCAATTTGGGTCAATCCAGTTACGCCAAAATGAATCCATTCTTGAGCTGCACTAACCTTTGTAAATAGTCAACTCTTCTGTCATTACTATTTAACATAAAATACCCACCATTTCGTAAAAAATTACTATTGTAAACACCCACCCAAATTAAATTTTGCAGCCTTAAATGATATATAAAGTAAGGATAGAGCCAAAACAGGGATTTTTAGTAACGACTCGGCTCACGTAAGTATAATAATTATTGATTTGTACCAGTGCTATTGCAATCTATAAAATATTTGCGATCTTGCTTTCTCTGAAAAAGCCTTAACACAGTAATTTGCTAGTTTTAAAGTTTGTGATTTTGACATGGATTGGTTTGCTTGTTTTGGATTATCAAGATTTTTTTTGTAAACGTAAAACAATCCACTCCACTCATATTTCTATCGTCATGTAAAAGTTAATTTTATCTTTGAATAAACTGACCTTCGTGTCACCTAACTGTTTATGTGTCCCATTTCTATGTGTTGTGTTAAGGTTAAAATTGATACTAGAAGCGGGGACGCTTCAAAACAGTTTACTGTAGTTCGCAGTTATACCATGTGATATCGCTATACCATGTGATACCCACTAACGTTTTGCGGTACACTTGTTTCCAATGTTAATAGAATCGCATAAGGTGACGTCATCTTGTAAAATCCACGTTATTCCCGGAATTTGCAATGTTCATGTTTTCAAAGGGTCCCGCACAAACAATAGGATTTATAGATTAGTTGATTCCATGGCGAAACGCATTATTGAAAATTTGCTTACATTAGAAATGATATTTCTTTAAGAGTAAAATACCCAACAAATTTTAAAAGTTAATTTTTAAATCATCACCCGCTCGCTTCGCAAAGGGTGGGGGGTCGTTATTCCGATTCCCTTAGGAATTCTCTGACCAAGACATGATAATAGGTAATTACTGTTCTATCGCAAATTACTCGGCATTTATAAATGAAAGTCACTTTGTCCTTCAGGGGAGACCTTAAAAACCGATGTGTCACGGAAGGCATGGAACAGTAAATATCCATCCCTGCATGTTACTCTGATCGCACTGCAGAGGTCACTTACCTATAGTTAGCTACGTCTAGATAGAAGTGAAATCTTGACTGGAACGTAAATCTTCATTCAATATTAATCAACTATAAATATATCGTCTCTTTTTAATATTTTCCTGGAATTCTCATCCTTATCAAAAGAGGTTGCACTATGTTCCAGTAATTTGAGAATTATAAATAGTGAATCTAAATGTTTTGTCCCTAGTCATTTACTGAAAGATATGGAACATATGTTATGATTTATACATAGTACTTCTTGAAGGAGCCAACTTCAGATTTTTTTTAAATGGACACTTTAATTCCCAGATTTATTTTCAGGTATAACATGTGATAAACTTGACATTATAACTGCACTTGCACATTCTGAGATAGTAACAAGTCGTCCTGACTTAGTATGTTCTGACGGCAGACATTCCCTATCCGAAGCCGCAGTAATAAAATTATGTAACACAACGGAATCTCGACGCTGGGTAAAGGGTGCACAGGTACATCTATAACCATAATAACAACTACACTCAGTTGTATCCATATGACTTTTAAACTACTTTAAATTTACACGTATACTAACTAGTGAAATATAGTATAATATGCATTAATTTTTGTAATGAACCTTCAAATAGTTTGTAAATTGTCAACATCTTCCAGTGGTATATCGTCGAGTAATACACGGGTCTGAGTTCACATACGGAAGACTATGTCGGGTAATATCGAATACGAGACCATGTTAGTTTTACTCAATAAAAGTATACACTACACAATCCCAGAGCAAAGTGAAACTTTAAATAATGGCAAATTCCACCACCGAATACAGACCGGGTGCTCCGGAAAGATAAACACCTCAAATCAAAACCTAACATACTAATTATGTCCGAATTACAATCCAGAAGCAAAGTAAAAACATTGAACTGACAATTTAGGGTAGACACGTGAACTGCCGCCAGGGAAGTGAGGCTAGGTGCACCTGAAGGATAAGCACTTCCTGTTTAGTTAGTTACACCCACCAGTGTGTGATCAAAATCGTGTCAAAGAAACATCAAAATTTAGAAATAAAAAAGAAATAGGACTATGCGACTTAAAACAAACCCCATACATACTGAGACATCACACTTTTCAACAATGTTGCGATGACGGACCTGGGACTTTTTGAGGGACTTGACTAGGCTTTTTATATCCATGTGTAAAGAATTTATTTGTAAGCAGATTGCTTCGTTGTATAAAGTTTCCATAGTGATAACGAGCTGTACCATAATGCACCAACTGTGAAACAAATACATACACTATATGCAGGAGAAGCAGGTACGTTGATGTATAGATAAGGAAAGTTGACTTGTGTATTAAGATGTGAGCTTAATCCTGCTAATGAGCCAAGATAATGGGGACGTAAAATATAATTTTAAATTTGTAGGTCATACCTAATTGTTTCCATATAAATCATACACGGCCATTGCTTCAATAACTGATTCTGGATATTCTAAAGACGGAGTTTCTGGGGTAATGGTGAGCTGTAACTCAACTCATATCAAGGTAATGAAATGATTTGAAGGTAAGGTAATTAGCATTGGAATTGACAAAACAATTGGCGTTCATTACATAGGGGTCTATAAGACATTTCCAACCTACCTGTATACGCTGACTATGACCGTGAATGTAAACTAAAGGAGGGATGCTTTCAAAATTTAAATTTGCATTATACTAGTAAATATAATATATTGCACATATCTACATGTTCATACATATATTATATTATAGTCCGTCCACTATTTGATGGCACAGTGGTTATAAACATGGACAGCTTAAATAACGCAAACAGGTGTAAATAGCGTATATACGTATGAGTATAATCACGCCGGCACACGTTTTATTCTTTACAATTGCCCTAATATTAAAATGAATCACCTATATAGGCAAACAACATTGACCTGTCCGCTTGACTTTTTATTATGAACATTCATATAAGATATTCCACCCAATAAATTGGTAATGTTAAGATTTAAGATAATACATACACAGTGCACGTGCCTATTTTATGAATTGAATATCACTCGTGATGTAGTAGACTATATGAAATACGTTCCCTACACATAAACGAACTGATCCATGATAATATTTAAGTTAAAGTTCAATCGGACAGGTCAATGTTGTTTACCTATTCCAGGAGTTCTTTATTATTATTAGTAGTAGTAGAAGTATAGGTAAACATCATTGACCTGTCCGTTTGACCTTTCATCAGGAACATTCATATAGTAGGCTACGCCCAATAAACGGGTGTTAAGATCCAAGTTAATACATACGCAGTGCACAGGTTTACTCTGATGTATACAAAATAAACACATGTGCTCCCTATACACAGATGTACTTGGTCCGTGATAAATATTTAAATGAAAGGTTAAACGGACAGGTCAAAGTTGTTTGCCTATACTAGTAGTAGTAGTAATAATATATGAAACAGAGAAAACTAGGAATAATTGAATGTTGCTGTTGCTGCAAGAGATTGAACTTCTAGTGCCTTTTAAAGGTCTGGTATAGAACCTTAACAATTATATTACAGTGGAACTACATACATTCTGCATTTTGTTAGAAGTGATTTTCGTGGCCTTGAGAATGACGCCCAAAGTTTTCGTTACAAGTTTACCAAATTACATATTATACCAGTTTTTTATTTTACAGCACTAGACGGCCGTTTCGGAATACAATTCCTCATCAGTAGTGCTTGGACCAAAATTATGAAACCAAAGTTATTTTGAAGATGTTAAAAAGCTACCCAAAGGACCAAATATATTTTACCAAATTAAGCTAAGGAAATACTTTGCATGAGGGAGTATTTCTTAGTTTTTGAGAAATTTCAAATTTTAACTTGCAGGAAAAAACATAGAACTTAATTCGGAACTTCAATTTCCTGCCAAATGTTTGATTGTTTGAAGTATATGTATTCTTTAGTAACCCTTTAAAAAGGCATCAAATAAAAAGAAAAAACTCATAAAATAAGACATAAATGTGAAAAGTTTAACGATGGTATAAATAATATAGAGTGCAAGTTGAACATGCAATCTGGGGAATAAAAATCTACACGACTGTTGGAACACTTTGGAGATTGCTGAGACGTAAATTTTCGTCTGTTGTTGATATTTTCGGCACTTTATCTCTGGTGTAAACGCCTCTTTCGTTGGTAAATGAAAACCATACTTGTAAAACCAGTCTAACTTTATTTTTTAAATTCCGATTTTAAGGGGGTCTCTAAAAGTTTGTCCAGGATCTTGAATTACAAAGTAATATAAGAAAGACGGAGCTTTTTGTAATTGATCGTGTTTTATTATTAAAAAAAACCAAGTTTGTGATATAACCCCTCATTTAGTTCACATTCACGGTCATAGTCAGCGTATGCAGGTATGTGGACATGTCTAGTAGTAATGCATTAACCAATAGTCTAACTGACAGGAATCACATCCGTGACACTGTGGAGTAAAAACTACGGAGACTCGCAAAGCAGTTCCGGAAGGGTAAACACCCCTTGTCTTGCTAGCTACAACCGCCATGTATGAGAGCGTTTAATTATATGTTGCCCAATCCATCCATGGGTCATATTAACAGGACTATTGTGATACATAAATTTCCCATGTTGACGTCTATGATAGATAGGGTTATATTTTTATTCTGGAAAGAGTCTTGTTGTTGGCTATTGCAAGCCTTTGCATGTATTGAAAATTTTATAGTAAACAATTAGATGAGCATTCTTTGTAACATCATATGTTAAGTCGTTTACAATTTCAGTTTTGATTCTTGCCCGTGATGTATTCACTGTACATGTTTTAAAAACCTTCGCATTTATTCATTCATATGTTATACCTTACATAACGACTTCTCTATTTTGTAGTTTGCAACTCAGGACTGTAATGGTGGATTAGGACTTATAGAAGTGAATGTATTTGACAAGAATACATACACAAGTAATGCATTGAATTATTATATTATCAACTAGTTTATCAACTAGTTTGTTTATGATTTTGATTTTCAATAAATAAAACGCAAGTTGTGTATTGTTCGATTTGGTCAAAGTTGCAGTTATATGTCATACATTTGAAATGCCACATACATAAATTGTACACTTACCCATACGTACAAGTAATGCAATCAAAACCAAACATACCAATCCATATCCAAATTACGATTTCAAAACTAAGAAACTTTGAAACTGGCAAACAAGTTAGCCACGTGAATTTCCATCAAGGAAAGAAGCCTGGATGCTCCAAATGAAAGCACTCCCTTTTTAGCTAGCTACACCCGCCACGTGTAACGTTATGCAATTGAATACTCGATTTATGTAGGTCATTATGCGGTCATAAAATGTACTTGCAACAAAAAGAGGTTGATCAGACAATTGCATCTTGACAACTTAACTGGTACATCCGAAGTAGAGACTATCTACTTGACAACCAGCTTTACTTGAGTAGTTTTGTCGTATGTGTCGCCAATATAATAAAATGACTCAGGTCAAACCGGGTGATAATTGATCAATTTTATATTAACACATTTTTATAGTACATTTGAACTACATAGGTACTACCGATGCTTTACCCTACTTTTGAGAAACAATAAATATTTTGAAGATTGTAAATTACACGAGTACAATGCAATAATTCATGAACAAAAAGCAGGATTATGAGCAACTGATGAACTCGTGTAAAAAATGAATAATCTTATGATTGAAAGTCTAAATAAATATAAATGTTCAATTTCTGTAATGCACGGCAAATAAACAACATTGTATTCTGTGATGGCATGTACTTAAATTGACACTCGTGAAATAAAAACGAAAAAGTTATAAAATTTTGATCAATCGATACACATTGTAGTAAATAGAGCAAGTGATAGTTGAAACGAAAAGTTAAAACGGAAATCTATACAGACACAGTGTAGATATTGAAAATACAGATTTCAGTCTTGTTCAACAGATGTAAATATCATAATACTCATACCGATCCGTGTCAAAATCACGTTTTCAAAGCAAAGTAAAAAAAATGAAACTGACACAACAAGTTAAACACGTAAACTTCACCCAGGGAAGTAAGACTAGGTGCTCTTGAAGGGTAAGCATATACTGTTTAGCTTGCTACACGCAGCACCTGTGAAATCGAAATTAAGAGTGAAAGGAACACTATTGGGTGTAAAATATGTCAGGATAATTTTGATTACAGAGACATTATACTTGTCATACTTATATTTTGATGACTGTCATTAAATGTTTTGATAGCCCTGATTAGCCTGGACGTGATACCGTGAACCACCAGTAGAGTAGTTTTTTAATAGAATAAATTCGATTGTTTTAAGAAACGATAGTTTTTTGGTTCCAAATGGGACTTTATATTTCTTCACTCAAACAGTAATCATGTCTTTCTTGTGTAGTACAAATTCAAAGGTCTAATGTCCTGATATTTTGCATCATACGAGAGAAAGTCAGCAAGTTCATAGAACAGCGTATCAGCCAAGCGTAACACACTCTTTACTTATTTAGACAACACAACATTCCGCTATTTCAAACATATCAAGTTTATTTGTCACTACATATTTGTATATTTCTCAAAAGCATTCAAAGTTGGTGACCATCAAGCAATGATGGAAAATCAAAATGTTGAGTTTAGGGCAGTAATAAAGTTCCTCACAGTAAAGGGATCAAATGCAAAAGAAATTCACCGGCGAATGGCCGAGGTGTACGGTAACAGTGGTCCTGTCTAGGCCTATTCCGCAGTGGCAAAATGGTCAGCTGAATTTAAAAGTAGGCGCACCTTACTGCAGGATGATCCACGGTCAGGTCGGCCAGCTGATGCCATCACAAAGGAAATTGTCACGTCTGTGGAGACCCTCATCATGAATGATCGTCGAATTAGGATGACATAGCTACGGAGTGTGACTCAAGTCAAGTCGGGAGCTTCTTGGCATTTATAATGATAACCTGGAGAGCTTCCATTTACGTTTAGTAACTGGTGATGAAACATGGATTTATCAATGGGACCCAGAAACCAAAAAGAGTCCATGCAATGGAAGCACCCTTGCTCACCCCACCAAAGAAATTCAAAACCCAACCATCAGCTTGCAAAGTCATGGCCACTGTGTTTTGGGATTCTAAGGGTGTTCTGTTAATCAAGTATAAACCTGCTGGAATCTTTATCACTGGATGGGAAAGTTGAGCCGAGGGTTATTGCTTCTTCACGACAATGCTCCTGTGCACAAGTCAAGAGTTACACAAGCAGCGATTTGTGAATGCAAGTTCGAACAACTTAATCACCCACCCCTCAGTCCCGATTTGGCACCCAGTGATTATTTCTTATTTAGAAATTTGAAATCCGATTTACGGGGAATCAGATTTCCTGATGATGATGGATTTATGACTGCCACAGAGGCATGGTTTCAGGACCAAACCGAAGACTTCTATTTCAATGGTATAGACAGTCTGAACGAAAAGTGGGCTAAGTGCATTGGGGTAAATGAGGACTATATTGAAAATAATAATAAAATGTATGGTTTGTTGCGGCAATATATACCCCGTTCTATGAACTTTTTTACCTCCCCTCGTACAACGAATTTTCTGATCACAATCAAACGTGTTTTAATTACAACACAAGTGAACCAATAAAAGTTTTCTTTTAAAGACAGGTGGTCCTTACATACAGGTACAAATAGAATGAATAAAGATCAAATGGAATGCATTTATACTGGTCTTTAAAAGCAGGTGATCCAGGTGACTCCAGTGGAGATCGTGTCTCAATAGTTCAATATCTTTTAAATATTTCAAATGAAGCTATTAACAATATTTCCACGATTCTGATTGTATTTTTGAATTATCAATATTGACTCAATTCGGATGACAAGGCTTTGTTCTTCTGCTATTCCGAAATAATAATGTTTCTTTATATCAAAAACAAACATACTAATCCATGTCCGAATCATAATTCAGAAGCAAAGTAAATACTTTGGAACTGACAAGTTAGGCTAGACACGTGAACTTCCACCAGGTAAGTGATCATTATTTCTGTAATTTAAGTAACTAGGAATACAAAATAATCTAATTTATAAAGGAATTTGTATACAAATAATTAAAATAAAGTATTCACTATTTCAGCAACACGCATAAATACAACTCGATGACGTTAAAAACAGTTTGCAAGTTTGCCGATTATTTTACAATATCGTCAAAAATCATGATGTTATTGCTAATTTTGGCCTATTTTTGCATCAGATTACGTCTTTGACGTTTTATAGCGAAATATCGAGCAGGGGGACATATGTTTTTCTTTACATTTTCAGAAAATTCAAATTTTTAACTACATGTACATTATTTTAGTTTTTCAAAAACTTGTAGGGCAAACTGTTATTTTTCCAAACTTTTTTTTAATTTTCCAGAGCTTGATAATTTGCGATTTCCTATTTAGCCCATGTTAAATTTCCAAAATTTGTTACATTTTTACTCTTTATAGCTAAAAAAGTAAAAAGGGAACCCCTATATTTTTTACATTTTCAGATGCGCATCAAAAAGATTTACAAGTATGAAAAACAGAAACTTGTAGGATAGTGCCCATTTGTACCACTTGGCCTTAAGATATGGTGTATCATGTGGGAAAAATCACGAAAAAATCCAATTAGAATGTTAAATTGCTTCTTAAGTAAAAAGTTGAACCAGTTCATTTTTAACATGCGCGTCTTATCATCGTCCTGCATATAGACTAGTGTGTAGGCATTAAAAATCATTGACATGCGTCAAGATATGAGCGAGGATTTTGCATATGGAACAGCAATATGGTAAGTACAGAAACATATTTTATTTTTGCTTATAAAATAATTTTTTCACATTACCTATTTCCATAACTTTGTCAACGCACTAATAATGGGGAATATAATTCTGAAACGGCCACTTGTACTATCTATTTAAAACGGTTTATAATAATAGACTAAGCACATTTTCAGAAAAATCGTCGTTTTAAAGAGGAAGAGGCATTTTTTAGTAAAAGCAAACCATATATCCTTCTTACCTAATTTAAGTGTGCGGAGTACGAAAATGGCGGATACCAAACTGAAAAATTGCTCTAAGAAGATCAAAATTTAAAAACACAATGGCCGCCAAAATCAAAATGCTTTTTTGCATGAAAGTCGATATAAAAGTTTTTTTAGTGGCAAGAAACAGCTATTAACCAAAGATTGTAATAGTTCATTAATACTTGGGTGTTAATGAGCAAAGAAATTTAAAAAAGGCCTATGCATCTCATTGCTTACCTGAAAACATTTAAAAAATCTTGAAATTTTACGGACAACACCTTCGTTGATAATCATATACAAAATTTGCTACGGAGTTAGATCTTGAGATGTTGATTATGTTTTGCAGCTTGGTATTTTTATCTATTGATACTACTTTTTAAAAATATTGTCAAACCACAACTTTGCAAAATATTATACTTTAGGGGTGACAACTCCTCTATGGATCATCATATGTTACAAACATTGTTACTTAGCTTGTCATGTTTATTATTTTTCAATGTATTGCTTTTATATAACACTAACAGTTTTCAAATAGCAACAAAACCAGCAAAATTTGCAAAAATATTTTTGAGAGGCTATAAGCGACAAAGATCATTATGAAAAAATGTAATATATTTTACTCCTGAACGAAGTTCACATGATCAACTTAAACCAGCGTTAAAAGTTTTCGTTTTTGTTTTTGTAATTGTAATTTGAACATGGGACTGTATGTTTCTGTTTGATGAAATGAATTGAATGAAGTATAACACATAACATGCTGAAACACTGATTTATCAAGATCAGAGTGCGAGTGAAATAGCTTACAAAACCGAAGCATGTGTTTGCACCAAATGCTTAAATTTTTTTCATTTTCATCAAACACAAACATTCAAATCTATGTCCAAATCACCATTCAAAAGCAAAGTAAAAACTTTGAAGTAAAATAAGAACTCACAATCAGGAAATTGAGGGCGGTTGTACCGGAAGTGTAAGCACAATATTATATATTTCTCAGTACAAACTGTTAATTATTCGGATGAGTATTCATTTTATATAATTTACAACATTTTTTAGGGTCGTCTTGCAAATTTTGATGAATAACACTTTCTGACATATTACGATTCCACCATGATTTACTAGATGACTTACTAGATCGGTGTAATTATGCGTAAATTTGATGGTAAGATTTGGATTCCTATGATCATGTTATCGGTCGTGTTGAAATTAAAAAAAGATTATTGCAACTTAAAAACATATATACGACAATACCTAATGAGACCTGTTTTACCCTCCAGGACTACAACCAAAAACTAAATTATAATAGATTTTTCATTTTTCAGAATCAACGTCAATTGTTTTCCATAGTCTTGCTATCCATTGGAGTCTCAACGGCTTTCACGTGTAAAATTTGTCCAAGAAGTCATGGGTTTTGTTTAAGAAGAAGAACATGCGGGTCTGGTGATTTAAGTCTTCAACATTCCGAATTGTATTCCGATATTGTTAAAAATTTGGAACACATGTTAAGCGGCGAGCGATGTGCGCATCATTCCGACTGCACCTTTTTCCATAATATTCGCAATATTCATATTATTGAATACAATAATATCTTTTTTAAATACTTCCAATACGACGAGGATCAGGTATGTTTACTTATTTGTTCAATATACTGTGAGTGTACTAATTTTCGTTTATTTCGCGATAAAAATTTCCGCGTAAAATAATACATTAAAGTACATAGCCACCATCGATATTGTCTGAAGACACAACCGCAAAATTGTTTTCTTGAAATTGAGTGCGTTCAATGTATGTAGCTGTTGAATCTTTTTTTCTATTTTGTTTCTCTCTCTTACATAATACATTAAAGTACATAGCCACCATCGATATTGTCTGAAGACACAACCGCAAAATTGTTTTCTTGAAATTGAGTTCGTTCAATGTATGTAGCTGTTGAATCTTTTTTTCTATTTTGTTTCTCTCTCTTACATAATACATTAAAGTACATAGCCACCATCGATATTGTCTGAAGACACAACCGCAATTTTTTCTTGAAATTGAGTGCGTTCAATGTATTTAGCTGTTGAATCTTTTTTTCTATTTTGTTTCTCTCTCTTGTCGAGTTTATGTTTTTTAAGTATTCAAATGTAAATACATGTACTTTTAATGTACACAGTGTTTGTTCTAATATCTCAAAATGGGCGCAAAGAATAGAAAACAATTATAGTACATGTAGTTACAAAACATGTATTTTAATAAACAGAAAATAGAAACATATAAAGTTGCAAGGCATGATAAATCTTTTGACTACGGATGGAATGTTGCAAATTTAACAACTTCGCTGTACAAAATATTCCTGACCTGGTATCGAAAAAGGAGTTAAAATATTTCATTCACAAAATTGTAGCGATTCAGATGTTTAGTTTCAAAAAACTCTTCTTTGTGTATGCATTTGTAAAATTTAATAGAAAGGTCCCGAAAATATATAGATGTGCTATTCTTGACCTATCAATATAGTATAGACGCCTGAAAATTAGTTCGGATTTAAAGTCTATTATCTTTTTTGAAACATTAATCATATATCATCGTACAGTAAATGGAATCTTTCTACTTTTTAGAAATAACATTCTATTTGATTGTATTTCATATTCCGTATTATGAATGAGAGTAAGGAATAGCAAATTGAATGAACTGCGAAACAGTTCAAGTTAAATATGCTATTCCTGACTGTGATTCATAATACCGAATGAATACACTCAAATAGAATGCTATTTCTTATACGTATATTTACAATCATAAAAAATATTGTTTTAACTTAAAACTATCGCTGCAATGATTTATTTTATCCAAGATTCCGACAAAAAAAGAGTTTATGGAACAGCCTTTTTCCAAATAAGGATAGACACGTCGGATTTAGGTTAGAATTATGTAAAATCAAACAATACGTGACACAATGATGTTGTATGACATAATAGGATAGTTAAACGTTACGTCATCAAGAGTTCATTTCCCACACCGTATTGCAGAGCGATTGAATGCTAGCGAAAACAAATACATTCCTCTAAACAAGGTAAATTCCTATTGTAAATATTTTTCACTGATCATACAAAATCATTTAAATAGCTTAAACTGACTTTTACAGCAACGGGACAACTAGAAACCACAAAACTATTCCTTTGGCTAAATGAATTATAATACCACTCAGTCTGTAGAAGTTCTGCATTAGCAAAACAGTACTACAATAATTTTGAAAAAAATTAATGAACAGAAATTTGACAGAAGAGGGACACTGATAACGTGTGAGACATAATGGGATACATGTACTTGAAATGTGACATAATGGGATACATGTACTTCAAATGTGACATTATGTGATACATGTACTTCAAATGTGACATAATGTTATACATGTACTTCAAATGTGACATAATGGGATACATGTACTTCAAATGTGACATAATGGGATACATGTACTTCGAATGTGACATAATGTGATACATGTACTTCAAATGTGACATAATGGGATACATGTACTTCGAATGTGACATAATGTGATACATGTACTTCAAATGTAACATAATGGGATACATGTACTTCAAAGGTGACATAATGGGATACATGTACTTCAAATGTGACATAATAGGATACACGTACTTCAAATGTGACATAATGTGATACATGTACTTCAAATGTGACATAATGTGATACATGTACTTCAAATGTGACATAATGTGATACATGTACTTCAAATGTGACATAATGGGATACACGTACTTCAAATGTGACATAATGTTATACATGTACTTCAAATGTGACATAATGGGATACATGTACTTCAAATGTGACATAATGGGATACATGTACTTCAAATGTGACATAATGGGATTCATGTACTTCAAATGTGACATAATTGGATACATGTACTTCAAATGTGACATAATGGGATACATGTACTTCAAATGTGACATAATGGGATACATGTACTTCAAATGTGACATTATAGGATACATGTACTTCAAATGTCATTTATGCTATACTTTGTTTGCTGATCAATATGTTACTTACGATATGGGTAACTTTGATTTAGTATTAGATAAATTTTGTTGATGGCGAGATATATATTCAAAATTAGATCTTGATATTTTATATTACATAAGTGATACTATGAAGATGTAGGCAAACAACATTGACCTGTCAGATTGACCTTTTAGTAGGGATATTGATATAGGAGGGTCAACCGAATATATGGAACGTGTCGGTATTCGCAAGGTATATAAAACACACGGATTTACACCTATAGTAAATGAAGATTAATATTCCTGTAGTGTCTCAAACCATCGATCCTAGTGCTTCTTAATATAGACGAAACAAATACTAACTGGTGTTCATCTGTAGTTAAATGTTCTGGTGTTCATCTATAGTTAAATGTTCTGGTTTTCATCTATAGTTAAATGTTTTGGTGTTCATCTATTGTTAAATGTTCTGGTGTTCATCTATTGTTAAATGTTCTGGTGTTCATCTATAGTTAAATGTTCTGGTGTTCATCTATTGTTAAATGTTCTGGTGTTCATCTATTGTTAAATGTTCTGGTGTTCATCTATAGTTAAATGTTCTGGTGTTCATCTATAGTTAAATATTCTGGTGTTCATCTATATAGTTAAATGTTCTGGTGTTCATCTTTTGTTAAATGTTCTGGTGTTCATCTATAGTTAAATGTTCTGGTGTTCATCTGTAGTTAAATGTTCTGGTGTTCATCTATATTGTTAAATGTTCTGGTGTTCATCTATAGTTAAATGTTCCGGTGTTCATCTATATAGTTAAATGTTCTGGTGTTCATCTATTGTTAAATGTTCTGGTGTTCATCTATAGTTAAATGTTCTGGTGTTCATCTATAGTTAAATGTTCTGGTGTTCATCTATATAGTTAAATGTTCTGGTGTTCATCTATTGTTAAATGTTCTGGTGTTCATCTATTGTTAAATGTTCTGGTGTTCATCTATAGTTGAATGTTCTGGTGTTCATCTATATAGTTACATGTTCTGGTGTTCATCTATAGTTAAATGTTCTGGTGTTCATCTATAGTTAAATGTTCTGGTGTTCATCTATAGTTAAATGTTCTGGTGTTCATCTATTGTTAAATATTCTGGTGTTCATCTATAGTTAAATGTTCTGGTGTTCATCTATATAGTTAAATGTTCTGATGTTCATCTATAGTTAAGTGTTCTGGTGTTCATCTATAGTTAAATGTTCTGGTGTTCATCTATAGTTAAATGTTCTGGTGTTCATCTATATAGATAAATGTTCTGATGTTCATCTATATAGTTAAATGTTCTGGTGTTCATCTATAGTTAAATGTTCTGGTGTTCATCTATAGTTAAATGTTCTGGTGTTCATCTATATAGTTAAATGTTCTGGTGTTCATCTATAGTTAAATGTTCTGGTGTTCATCTATTGTTAAATATTCTGGTGTTCATCTATAGTTAAATGTTCTGGTGTTCATCTATATAGTTAAATGTTCTGATGTTCATCTATATAGTTAAATGTTCTGGTGTTCATCTATAGTTAAATGTTCTGGTGTTCATCTATATAGTTAAATGTTCTGGTGTTCATCTATAGTTAAATGTTCTGGTGTTAATCTATAGTTAAATGTTCTGGTGTTCATCTATTGTTAAATGTTCTGGTGTTCATCTGTATAGTTAAATGTTCTGGTGTTCATCTATATAGTTATATGTTCTGGTGTTCATCTATATAGATAAATGTTCTGGTGTTCATCTATAGTTAAATGTTCTGGTGTTCATCTATACTTAAATTTCTGGTGTTCATCTATATAGTTAAATGTTCTGGTGTTCATCTATAGTTAAATGTTCTGGTGTTCATCTATAGTTAAATGTTCTGGTGTTTCTATATAGTTAAATGTTCTGGTGTTCATCTATATAGTTAAATGTTCTGGTGTTCTTCTATAGTTAAATGTTCTGGTGTTCATCTATACTTAAATTTCTGGTTTCATCTATATAGTTTAATATTCTGGTGTTCATCTATAGTTAAATGTTCTGGTGTTCATCTATATAGTTAAATGTTCTGGTGTTCATCTATATAGTTAAATGTTCTGGTGTTCATCTATAGTTAAATGTTCTGGTGTTTATCTTTAGTTAAATGTTCTGGTGTTCATTTATAGTTAAATGTTCTGGTGTTCATCTATATAGCTAAATGTTCTGGTGTTCATCTATAGTTAAATGTTCTGGTTTTCATCTATTGTTACATGTTCTGGTGTTCATCTATAGTTAAATGTTCTGGTGTTCATCTATATAGTTAAATGTTCTGGTGTTCATCTATAGTTAAATGTTCTGGTGTTCATCTATACCTAAATGTTCTGGTGTTCATCTATAGTTAAATGTTCTGGTGTTCATCTATAGTTAAATGTTCTGGTGTTCATCTATAGTTAAATGTTCTGGTGTTCATCTATTGTTACATGTTCTGGTGTTCATCTATAGTTAAATGTTCTGGTGTTCATCTATTGTTAAATGTTCTGGTGTTCATCTATTGTTACATGTTCTGGTGTTCATCTATAGTTAAATGTTCTGGTGTTCATCTATAGTTAAATGTTCTGGTGTTCATCTATACCTAAATGTTCTGGTGTTCATCTATAGTTAAATGTTCTGGTGTTCATCTATAGTTAAATGTTCTGGTGTTCATCTATAGTTAAATGTTCTGGTGTTTATCTATATAGTTAAATGTTCTGGTGTTCATCTATAGTTAAATGTTCTGGTGTTCATCTATAGTTAAATGTTCTGGTGTTCATCTATTGTTACATGTTCTGGTGTTCATCTATAGTTAAATGTTCTGGTGTTCATCTATAGTTAAATGTTCTGGTGTTCATCTATATAGTTAAATGTTCTGGTGTTCATCTATAGTTAAATGTTCTGGTGTTCATTTATAGTCAAATGTTCTGGTGTTCATCTATAGTTAAATGTTCTGGTGTTCATCTATAGTTAAATGTTCTGGTGTTCATCTATTGTTAAATGTTCTGGTGTTCATCTATAGTTAAAAGTTCTGGTGTTCATCTATATAGTTAAATGTTCTGGTGTTCATCTATAGTTAAAAGTTCTGGTGTTTATCTATATAGTTAAATGTTCTGGTGTTCATCTATAGTTAAATGTTCTGGTGTTCATCTATAGTTAAATGTTCTGGTGTTCATCTATATAGTTAAATGTTCTGGTGTTCATCTATAGTTAAATGTTCTGGTGTTCATCTATAGTTAAATATTCTGGTGTTCATCTACAGTTAAATGTTCTGGTGTTCATTTATAGTTAAATGTTCTGGTGTTCATCTATAGTTAAATGTTCTGGTGTTCATCTATATAGTTAAATGTTCTGGTGTTCATCTATAGTTAAATGTTCTGGTGTTCATCTATAGTTAAATGTTCTGGTGTTCATTTATAGTTAAATGTTCTGGTGTTCATCTATATAGTTAAAAGTTCTGGTGTTCATCTATATAGTTAAATGTTCTGGTGTTCATCTATAGTTAAATGTTCTGGTGTTCATCTATTGTTAAATATTCTGGTGTTCATCTATAGTTAAATGCTCTGGTGTTCATCTATATAGTTAAATGTTCTGATGTTCATCTATATAGTTAAATGTTCTGGTGTTCATCTATAGTTAAATGTTCTGGTGTTCATCTATATAGTTAAATGTTCTGGTGTTCATCTATAGTTAAATGTTCTGGTGTTAATCTATAGTTAAATGTTCTGGTGTTCATCTATTGTTAAATGTTCTGGTGTTCATCTGTATAGTTAAATGTTCTGGTGTTCATCTATATAGTTAAATGTTCTGGTGTTCATCTATATAGATAAATGTTCTGGTGTTCATCTATAGTTAAATGTTCTGGTGTTCATCTATACTTAAATTTCTGGTGTTCATCTATATAGTTAAATGTTCTGGTGTTCATCTATAGTTAAATGTTCTGGTGTTCATCTATAGTTAAATGTTCTGGTGTTCATCTATATAGTTAAATGTTCTGGTGTTCATCTATATAGTTAAATGTTCTGGTGTTCTTCTATAGTTAAATGTTCTGGTGTTCATCTATACTTAAATTTCTGGTGTTCATCTATATAGTTTAATATTCTGGTGTTCATCTATAGTTAAATGTTCTGGTGTTCATCTATATAGTTAAATGTTCTGGTGTTCATCTATATAGTTAAATGTTCTGGTGTTCATCTATAGTTAAATGTTCTGGTGTTTATCTTTAGTTAAATGTTCTGGTGTTCATTATAGTTAAATGTTCTGGTGTTATCATATAGCTAAATGTTCTGGTGTTCATCTATAGTTAAATGTTCTGGTTTCATCTATTGTTACATGTTCTGGTGTTCATCTATAGTTAAATGTTCTGGTGTTCATCTATATAGTTAAATGTTCTGGTGTTCATCTATAGTTAAATGTTCTGGTGTTCATCTAACCTAAATGTTCTGGTGTTCATCTATAGTTAAATGTTCTGGTGTTCATCTATAGTTAAATGTTCTGGTGTTCATCTATAGTTAAATGTTCTGGTGTTCATCTATTGTTACATGTTCTGGTGTTCATCTATAGTTAAATGTTCTGGTGTTCATCTATTGTTAAATGTTCTGGTGTTCATCTATTGTTACATGTTCTGGTGTTCATCTATAGTTAAATGTTCTGGTGTTCATCTATAGTTAAATGTTCTGGTGTTCATCTATACCAAATGTTTGTGGTTTTGTTCATCTATAGTTAAATGTTGTGGTGTTCATCTATAGTTAAATGTTCTGGTGTTCATCTATATAGTTAAATGTTCTGGTGTTCATATATAGTTAAACATGTTCTGGTGTTCATCTATAGTTAAATGTTCTGGTGTTCATCTATAGTTAAATGTTCTGGTGTTCATCTATTGTTAAATGTTCTGGTTTCATCTATAGTTAAATGTTCTGGTGTTCTCTATATAGTTAAATGTTCTGTGTTCATCTATAGTTAAATGTTCTGGTGTTCATATATAGTTAAATGTTCTGGTGTTCATTTATAGTCAAATGTTCTGGTGTTCATCTATAGTTAAAATGTTCTGGTGTTCATCTATAGTTAAAGTTCTGGTGTTCATCTATTGTTAAATGTTCTGGTGTTCATCTATAGTTAAAAGTTCTGGTGTTCATATATAGTTAAATGTTCTGTGTGTTCTTCTATAGTTAAATGTTCTGGTGTTTCATCTATAGTTAAATGTTCTGGTGTTCATCTATAGTTAAATGTTCTGGTGTTCATCTATAGTTAAATTTCTGGTGTTCATCTATATTAAATATGTCTGGTGTTCATCTATAGTTAAATGTTCTGGTGTTCATATTATTAAATGTTCTGGTGTTCATCTATAGTTAAATGTTTCTGGTGTTCATTTATAGTTAAATGTTCTGGTGTTCATCTATAGTTAAATGTTCTGGTGTCATCTATATAGTTAAATGTTCTGGTGTGTCATATATAGTTAAATGTTCTGGTGTTCATCTATAGTAAATGTTCTGGTGTTCATTATAGTTAAATGTTCTGGTGTTCATATATAGTTAAATGTTCTGGTGTTCATCTATATAGTAAAATGTTCTGGTGTTCATCTATAGTTAAATGTTCTGGTGTTCATCTATGTTAAATGTTCTGGTGTTCTATATTAGTTAAATGTTCTGGTGTTCATCTATATAGTTAAATGTTCTGGTGTTCATCTATTAGTTAAATGTTCTGGTGTTCATCTATAGTTAAATGTTCTGGTGTTCATCTATAGTTAAATGTTCTGGTGTGTTTCATCTATATAGTTAAATGTTTGGTGTTCATCTATAGTTAAATATTCTGGTGTTCATCTATTGTTAAATGTTCTGGTGTTCATCTATATAGTAAATGTTCTGGTTGTTCATCTATATAGTTAAATATTCTGGAGTTCATCTATAGTTAAATGTTCTGGTGTTCATTATATAGTTAAATGTTCTGGTGTTCATCTATAGTTAAATGTTCTGGTGTCCATCTATAGTTAAATGTTCTGGTGTTCATTTATAGTTAAATGTTCTGGTGTTCATATATATAGCTAAATGTTCTGGTGTTCATCTATAGTTAAATGTTGTGGTGTTCATCTATAGTTAAATGTTGTGGTGTTCATCTATAGTTAAATGTTCTGGTGTTCATCTATTGTTACATGTTCTGGTGTTCATCTATAGTTAAATGTTCTGGTGTTCATCTATATAGTTAAATGTTCTGGTGTTCATCTATAGTTAAATGTTCTGGTGTTCATCTATAGTTAGTTAAATGTTCTGGTGTTCATGTATAGTTAAATGTTCTGGTGTTCATCTATAGTCAAATGTTCTGGTGTTTATCTATAGTTAAATGTTCTGGTGTTCATCTATAGTTAAATGTTCTGGTGTTCATCTATATAGTTAAATGTTCTGGTGTTCATCTATTGTTAAATGTTCTGGTGTTCATCTATAGTTAAATGTTCTGGTGTTCATCTATACTTAAATGTTCTGGTGTTCATCTATATAGTTAAATGTTCTGGTGTTCATCTATAGTTAAATGTTCTGGTGTTCATCTATAGTTAAATGTTCTGGTGTTCATCTATAGTTAAATGTTCTGGTGTTCATCTATAGTTAAATGTTCTGGTGTTCATCTATAGTTAAATGTTCTGGTGTTCATCTATTGTTACATGTTCTGGTGTTCATCTATAGTTCAATGTTCTGGTGTTCATCTATATAGTTAAATGTTCTGGTGTTCATCTATTGTTAAATATTCTGGTGTTCATCTATAGTTAAATGTTCTGGTGTTCATCTATAGTTAAATGTTCTGGTGTTCATCTATTGTTACATGTTCTGGTGTTCATCTATAGTTAAATGTTCTGGTGTTCATCTATAGTTAAATGTTCTGGTGTTCATCTATAGTTAAATGTTCTGGTGTTCATCTATATAGTTAAATGTTCTGGTGTTCATCTATAGTTAAATGTTCTGGTGTTCATCTATATAGTTAAATGTTCTGGTGTTCATCTATAGTTAAATGTTCTGGTGTTAATCTATAGTTAAATGTTCTGGTGTTTATCTATAGATAAATGTTCTGGTGTTCATCTATAGTTAAATATGCTGTTGTTCATCTATAGTTAAATGTTCTGGTGTTCATCTATATAGTTAAATGTTCTGGTGTTCATCTATAGTTAAATGTTCTGGTGTTCATCTATAGTTAAATGTTCTGGTGTTCATCTATACTTAAATGTTCTGGTGTTCATCTATATAGTTAAATGTTCTGGTGTTCATCTATAGTTAAATGTTCTGGTGTTCATCTATAGTTAAATGTTCTGGTGTTCATCTATATAGTTAAATGTTCTGGTGTTCATCTATATAGTTAAATGTTCTGGTGTTCATCTATAGTTAAATGTTCTGGTGTTCATCTATATAGTTAAATGTTCTGGTGTTCATCTATAGTTAAATGTTCTGGTGTTCATCTATAGTTAAATGTTCTGGTGTTCATCTATACTTAAATGTTCTGGTGTTCATCTATATAGTTGAATATTCTGGTGTTCATCTATAGTTAAATGTTCTGGTGTTCATCTATAGTTAAATGTTCTGGTGTTCATCTATAGTTAAATGTTCTGGTGTTCATCTATATAGTTAAATGTTCTGGTGTTCATCTATATAGTTAAATGTTCTGGTGTTCATCTATAGTTAAATGTTCTGGTGTTCATCTATAGTTAAATGTTCTGGTGTTCATCTATAGTTAAATGTTCTGGTGTTCATCTATAGTTAAATGTTCTGGTGTTCATCTATACTTAAATGTTCTGGTGTTGATCTATAGTTAAATATTCTGGTGTTCATCTATATAGTTAAATGTTCTGGTGTTCATCTATATAGTTAAATGTTCTGGTGTTCATCTATAGTTAAATGTTCTGGTGTTCATCTATAGTTAAATGTTCTGGTGTTCATCTATACTTAAATGTTCTGGTGTTGATCTATAGTTAAATGTTCTGGTGTTCATCTATACTTAAATGTTCTGGTGTTCATCTATATAGTTAAATATTCTGGTGTTCATCTATAGTTAAATGTTCTGGTGTTCATCTATAGTTAAATGTTCTGGTGTTCATCTATAGTTAAATGTTCTGGTGTTCATCTATATAGTTAAATATTCTGGTGTTCATCTATATAGTTAAATATTCTGGTGTTCATCTATAGTTAAATGTTCTGGTGTTCATCTATAGTTAAATGTTCTGGTGTTCATCTATATAGTTAAATGTTCTGGTGTTCATCTATATAGTTAAATGTTCTGGTGTTCATCTATATAGTTAAATGTTGTGGTGTTCATCTATAGTTAAATGTTGTGGTGTTCATCTATATAGTTAAATGTTCAGGTGTTCATCTATATAGTTAAATGTTCTGGTGTTCATCTATAGTTAAATGTTGTGGTGTTCATCTATAGTTAAATGTTGTGGTGTTCATCTATATAGTTAAATGTTCTGGTGTTCATCTATATAGTTAAATGTTCTGGTGTTCATCTATAGTTAAATGTTCTGGTGTTCATCTATAGTTAAATGTTCTGGTGTTCATCTATACTTAAATGTTCTGATGTTCATCTATATAGTTGAATATTCTGGTGTTCATCTATAGAGTTAAATGTTCTGGTGTTCATCTATAGTTAAATGTTCTGGTGTTCATCTATAGTTAAATGTTCTGGTGTTCATCTATACTTAAATGTTCTGGTGTTGATCTATAGTTAAATGTTCTGGTGTTCATCTATATAGTTAAATGTTCTGGTGTTCATCTATAGTTAAATGTTCTGGTGTTGATCTATAGTTAAATATTCTGGTGTTCATCTATATAGTTAAATGTTCTGGTGTTTATCTATATAGTTAAATGTTCTGGTGTTCATCTATAGTTAAATGTTCTGGTGTTCATCTATACTTAAATGTTCTGGTGTTGATCTATAGTTAAATGTTCTGGTGTTCATCTATACTTAAATGTTCTGGTGTTCATCTATATAGTTAAATATTCTGGTGTTCATCTATAGTTAAATGTTCTGGTGTTCATCTGTAGTTAAATGTTCTGGTGTTCATCTATAGTTAAATGTTCTGGTGTTCATCTATATAGTTAAATATTCTGGTGTTCATCTATATAGTTAAATATTCTGGTGTTCATCTATAGTTAAATGTTCTGGTGTTCATCTATAGTTAAATGTTCTGGTGTTCATCTATATAGTTAAATGTTCTGGTGTTCATCTATATAGTTAAATGTTCTGGTGTTCATCTATAGTTAAATGTTGTGGTGTTCATCTATAGTTAAATGTTGTGGTGTTCATCTATATAGTTAAATGTTCTGGTGTTCATCTATATAGTTAAATGTTCTGGTGTTCATCTATAGTTAAATGTTGTGTGTTCATCTATAGTTAATGTTGTGTGTTCATCTATATAGTTAAATGTTCTGGTGTTCATCTATATAGTTAAATGTTCTGGTGTTCATCTATAGTTAATGTTGTGGTGTTTCATCTATAGTTTAAATGTTGTGGTGTTTCATCTATATAGTTAAATGTTCTGGTGTTCATCTATAGTTAAATGTTCTGGTTTGTCATTAATATTTAAATTAAAGGTCAAGCGGACAGGTCAATGTTGTTTGTTTATATATTTGTATTACCAAATGTATATATTCAATGTTTACAGTGTGCCATATTGTTAGCATCTGCTGTTACTTGTAAGGACGACTGTTGTAGTAAGTATTCTATTGATAACCATACACGGCATTGAATAAGTTCTGTTAAGGATAAACCACTTTGGTTAAGGTGTGTCTAGTTCCTTGCTATGAATATAATTACAATTTTTGGTAAAAAAAATCGGATTTTACACTATTTGTCTATTTGTTCCGTTACCTGTGGTTTAGTTACATTCCGTTACCTGTGGTTTAGTTACATTCCGTTACCTGTGGTTTAGTTACATTGATCATTTTTCCAGAACTGTTTTTGTTAGTAAACTGTTTTGGTAGCGGATGTAGCTGGCTTAACAGAAGACGCTTAACCATTCCGGAGCACATGGTTTCACTTCCCAGGTGAAAATGACGTATCAACAATATTTACCAGTCAAACATGATGGAATATATACGATCTTTACCGTTTATCTAGCTAACAGAGACGCTTACCATTCCGGAGCACCTGGAATCCTTTCCCAGGTGGAAATGACGTTTGAACAAAATTTACTGGTTTTTCAAAGTATTTCTAATTGTGATCTAAACTGGACCTGTTTTGTATTTTATTTGATTATATTATCATTTATAAACGATGTTTCAATACAATCGTAATGGAATATATACGATCCTTACCGTTTCGTTATCGATATAAACATAACTATTTAAAGCATTTTACAATTTTTGAAAAAATAAAAATAATGTTAAGTAAAACCAAACATAAGAAACTATGTCCAAACCACATCACAAAGCACTGTAAAAACCTTGGAGTTGCAAGTTAGGTTAAACACGTGAACTTTCAACAAGGAAATAAGGTTGGGTGCTCCGGGGAGGTAAACACCTTATGTTTAGCTAGCTGCACCACAACATATGTAATCAAAGTTGGGAATGCAAGGAATATGGAACTATGGGAGACAAAATATATCCTTGGTAAGTTTGAATACAGATAGATTACATTGATTGATATAACTGTGATGATCGCCATAAAACATTTTGAGGGCAATAATAAGGCTAGGCTTTAGTAACCAATTACTTTATTTCCTTATTCATTTTGACTGCTCTGCTTGAAACTAAAATGAATATAAATATATAGTTTGAAAAAAATCGTTCGGGGTTTGGTAGTGAAAGCATGAATGTGGTTTATCGTTATTCCAATATTACCACCTTTCTTATATTTTCCTTCATTATCTCTTTGTGACAGTATTAGATCACTTAGTTCCCTCAATTTAACACCGGAGTTTATATCCAAATGTAATTCTGTCATGATTATAAATATTATGAATTGAATCAAATCAGAGTTAGATAATTCATTTTCCGGAAAATTGATTAAAATCATTGTAACTCTTTGTTTAATGAATATATCCATTTTAATTTTAAACTGAAGGGGCTATTATAAAATCTGTTTCCAACGTAAAATGACCTTTCCACACTTACCAATAATTGAGCATTTTTAAAATATAATGTAGTATTTTCCGTATTTTATTTTTATTGTATACATGTATATTTATTTATTTTTTTATTTTTTATTATTTTTGGCCTAATGTGGTTTCGGATTCTATTCAAAATATATGTATTTCATAATGTTGGACCAAACTTTACTGATAAGGAATTACATATTGTGGCAGTTTTATGTGTACAATACTAGATAGCCGTTTCAGAATACAATTCTTCATTAGTATATATCATTCCGAAACGACTGTGTAGTGGTAAAACCTAGTAATAATCAATATTATTCATATATTTTATATTTGCATTATCATTATACCCCCCGCAAACGACGTTTGGGGGGGGGGGGTAGATAGGAATCACCTTGTCCGTCTGTCTGTCTGTCCGTCTGTCCGTCTGTCCCACTTCGTGTCCGGAACAGAACTTTTGTACCGTAGCACCTAGGATTATCAAACTTGGTATGTGGATGCATCATTGGAAGGCGATGTGTCATGTACCAAATTTAGGTCACTGTAGCCTTGACTTTTGACCTTTGACCTCTATGATAGTAAAACCTTGTGCATCTTTGTGTCCGGAACAGAACTTTTGTACCGTAGCACCTAGGATTATCAAACTTGGTATGTGGATGCATCATTGGAAGGCGATGTGTCATGTACCAAATTTAGGTCACTGTAACCTTGACTTTTGACCTTTGACCTCTATGATAGTAAAACCTTGTGCATCTTCGTGTCCGGAACAGAACTTTTGTACCGTAGCACCTAGGATTGTCAAACTTGGTATGTGGATGCATCATGGGAAGGCGATGTGTCATGTACCAAATTTAGGTCGTGACTTTGACTTTGAGCTTTGACCTATGATATGAGGGGTACCCATTTTGTGTAATCAACTCCTATTTTGGTTGGATTATATTATTTTTGTAAGATTTTACGGGTAGTTGAACTTAGTCATTTTTCAACAATATTCCATATGAGGGGTACTCATTTTGTGTAATCAACTCCTCTTACAGCTTTTAACCAAGAAGTCTGAAACTTTGCAGGATGTTTCTATATACATTGAACATGTGCACTTCCTATTTTTGTTGGATTATATTGTTTTGTTCATATTTTATGGGTAGTTTAACTAAGTCATTTTTCAACAATATTCCATATGAGGGATACCCATTTTGTGTAATCAACTCCTCTTACAGCTTTTCACAAACAAGTCTGAAACTTTACAGGATGTTTCTATATACATTGAACATGTGCAACTCCTTTTTTGGCTGGATTATATAGTTACTTAATTATATATGATCCAATTTTTTAAAAACTATGCATAGATCGATATTGAGCATCATAAGAACATGTGCACCTGCCATTGTCGGTTTCATCACATGTATTTTGTCGAATTATTAACATTTTTTATACACAGAATTTTTCACATTACAATTTTGCCATACATACAATTTGTCCCCAGATCAAAAGTTTGGAACGGGGGGTATTAGCCTCTTTCAGAGACAGTTCTAGTTTTAGTAATATTTGGAATTTTTATGAACATATATTCAACTAGTTTTTAATAATCAGATGTGTAATTACATTTATATATTTACAGAATCCACTGACAGTGCCATTACAAGCTTTTCTTCAATAAACCCGCAATCTTGTGAAATATGTGTAGCCCGTCATCATCACAGCTTTTGTGGCAACCAGAACCATAACTGTGGTGTTGGTATCATAAGCTTACCACAGTCGGGTGTATATCACAATTTAATGGATGTGACAGAACATCGCGGATGTCATCCCCATTTTGAATGTATTCAATATTCACAATTGAGAAATGTTCATATAGTGGAACAAAATGGAAGGATTTACAAATATATGCAGCATGGCATTACAGTATGTTATGAAAACTGATATTGCATGGTGAACATAAAATTCTCTTGAAACTATTTATACGCTATCATGGTAGACGTTCGTTCTTATACAAGAACTTTATACAACAAAAGAAACAGCTTACTAATGATTTTTGATGCAAAGATAAAAGCTTAAGCTTATCAAGACCCTCAAAAAGTCTTGTGCCCGTCGTCACAATATTGTTGATAAGTATTATGTCTTTATATACAAAGTTACCATAGATAGATTTGAACTCCAATTGATCCATTTTCCTTTCAATCTCAATTCTGATTACACACGTGGCGTGTGTGACTAGCTAAACAGGAAGTATTACCCTTGCGAAGCACCTGGCCTCAGGTGAAAGTTTTACGTGTTTAGCTTATTAGACGGTTACAAAGATTTTACATTGCTTTTGATAGCGACTTGGATATGAGAGATTTCTATACCTTCATTTCCTATAAAATTATAGAAATTATCATGATGCGAGATTTGCAATCACAATATCTCCATCTTGATTTTAAAATGTCCATTGAGTCAGCTATCCTTTTGTAGTGAAATGTCTTTTAAACAAACGACAAGCATCCCTAGCAATACAGTTTAAAGTTTTAAGTCTCAGTAATAGGAATTTAATATATACATATACGAGGGGAGGTCAAAACGCTCATAGAACGAGGTGATTAAGTTGTTCGAACTTTCCTTCACGAATCGCTGCTTGTGCAGTCCTTGACTTGTGCACAGAAGCATTGTCGTGAAGAAGCAATACCCCTCGGCTCAATTGTCCCCTACTTTTTAATTGAATAACAATTCTCAGTTGCTTCATTAGATCATCATAGTAACATCCAGTGATAATGATTCCAGTAGGTTTCTAATTGATTAACAGAACACCCTTAGAATCCCAAAACACAATGGCTATGACTTTGCCAGCTGATGGTTGGTTTTTAACTTTTTTGTGGGGGGTGAGCCAGGATGCTTCCATTGCATGGACTCTTTTTTGGTTTCTGGGTCCCAATGATGAATCCATGTTTCATCATCAGTTACTAAACGTAAATGGAAGCTCTCCGGATTATAATTATAAATGCCAGGAAGCTCCCCACTTGACTGGAGTCTTTTGAAGGCATTCTGCATATTAAGGTTTCTGGGGACCCATCTTGCGGATACTTTTGACATCCCAAGATGCTCGTAGATAACCGTGTATACACTTCCATGTGAAATGTCACGCTCCCTAGCTATGGCATGAATCCTAATTCTACGATCATTCATAATGAGGGTCTCCACAGACGTGACAATTTCCTTTTTGATGGCATCTGCTGGCCGACATGACCGTGGGTCATCCTTCAGCGAGTAGCGCCCACATTTAAAGTCAGCTGATTATTTTGCTACTGTGGAATAGGCAGGACCACTGTCACTGTACACCTCGGCCATTCGCCGTAGAATTTCTTTGGTATTGATCCCTCTACTGTTAGGAATTTTATCACTGTCCTAAACTCAACATTTTGATTTTCCATCATTGCTTGATGGTCACCAACTTTGAATGCTTTTGTGAATTACACAAATATGCTGTGACAAATAAACGTGATATTTTTAAAATGGCGGAATGTTGTGTTGTCTAAATAAGTAAAGAAAATGTGTGTTACCCTTGGCTGAATACGCTGTTCTATGAACTTTCTGACTTCCCTTCGTATATTATTACCTTACCAGTTTTAGGTTTGCAGCAGTAGAAGGCCGTTTAGGAATATAATTTTCTATATGAAAAGCTCGAGCCATAATTTGTTGTGATCCAAATGCTAATATAAGAAAACAGAAGGGCAAAAATATATTTTGCGATATTCTCAACACTTAAGGTATATTACATCATGCAAAGTATTTCCTTAGCTTTTCCTTAAATATAATTTTGTCCTTTGGATATTTTTCAACCCCTTGAAAATATATTGGGTTTATAATTTTGGTCCAAGCACTACTAATGAGAAATTGTATTCTTAATCGTCCGTCTAGTGCTGTAAAATTAACATTGATAAAATATGTAAATAATTATTAATTCATTTTATAGTGTTCCATATTTGACACAGAAGATATTTACTGCCACCATGGTTGTTGTGGTAAGTTCAAGTTTTTACAAACGTCTTAATCAATATATATGATCATGCTAACATGGAAGACAGGGGGTGTATAGACATAACTATATAAGCATTAAGCATTAAATATAATTTTTTAGTGTTGATAAGTATCTATATTATGATCGGAAAAAGCAGGATCTAAGTTTTGTATTTGATTTAGGTCCACAATATTTCATAATACCGAGATTAATGGATACGAGTTAAATAATGGTGTTTTCCTTAAATATGTTTTTCTAGTCTGTTTTCCTAATTTTGAAGTAAACAAGAATCCCTAACCTTTGATATACCACTTTAAAACCGCTCTGTGATCCGCCCGTGTGTGAATTAAAAAACTGTATATTGTTTGATGTAAGAAGTGTCGTTAGTTTAAACATTCTGAAGCAAATCACATTACTTTCTAAGTGGTTAATTATTGATCTGCCGCAGTCTGCTTTAACACTTTAACACATACTTTGATGTAGGTTTGAAACCTGATATTTACTATAAAGTGTTTTGTAGGAATGATGTGAACATAATACATCGAATCGGGACTAATTGTATATTTTGCGCGATATAACGTTTCATACGCCACTGCGAAACTATTCAATCTTCGGAAACAATAGGTTAAAAAAGATTGATGATTGAATTGTGTATTAAATGTGTGACGAACAAATTAGAATTATTAAATAAATCAATTAACGATAAGATTGCTAATTATATTGCCATGTATTTATTTATTTTATACTTAACAGCTGCAATGTCTAATTTTGTTGACACTACAACATCAAGAACATCATCTATAGGACCTCCTATACAAACGACATTACCAACAACAACAACCATACCTAGAACAAACTCTAAGACTTGTTATATTTGTCCAAAGAGTCAATACCATCCAATGTGTATTCGTGGGGTTGATTGTTTATCTGGATTGGATAATATTCAGAATGTTAACATGAATTGTTGTATCTTCAGAACCGAAATTTATGCCACAATTATTCACATTGTAAAACAATCGATGATCACCGGACTATTATAGAAGACGACTTTCACTTTTTATACTTTAGACGACATAAAACGGTACATATTAATCGAAATAGAATTTTTTGATAAATTACTATCCAAAATTAATGTCACATGAGAGTCATGAGTCAGGAGATTGGTACAGAACGGTTCAACAGAAGCAATTTTTCTGAATCAAAGTGTGCTACATAATTCCTTAGTACCTTCAGAAATTTGCAACTGCAATATGTACTTACAAATAGCCATAAGAACTACGAACACGTCAAAACGCGTACGTTAGCATATCTACATCTAGAGGGTCACTGTGAGAGTCTAATAAAAAACCTTATTAACAATTGTGAGCGTACTAATGGGTGCTTTATATCTTTTTCAAGTTTATCAACATATTAAGTGAAAACATATTTCACAACTTCACAGTTTAACTGTGCTTTGAGATTATGATTTAGAGATAAAATTATTTAATTTATTTTTGACTGTTTACAGTGTTATGGGGTCTTTGCTGATGATATTGTTCAGAACTGCAGTGAAACAAGTGAGTATAATTTCTACATTTTAGTATCGTTCTTTATTTGTTCATGACATATGATCCATCTTTCTGCAAAAATGTATTATATGTTAAATTTTATAGCATGGTACGATTTCTCGCAGACCAGGTCAGGTAACACACGATGGGTTACTATACACCGTTAGTTTTCGGTTTCGTCATCAAGGACTTTTGTATTCCTGTAAAATTTTGAAATATTTTATAAGGAAACGGATGCATTGCAAGCCTCGGTATATCAGGGCCATCAAAAAGTGTCATGGCTTCATCACAATATTTTTAATAAATACATATTATTTATATCTTATGTATTTACTGGATTATATTAGAGTAGAGTTTTGTTTCCATGACGATATCCCGACGAGCTGCTGTCCGGCGAGTCGTGATTTGTCATTGGGACAAGATGAGACTGCAAATTCCGTATATGCATAATATATAAATGATATTTTTATCTTACAAATTTTACAAATTTAGCAAAAAATCTAGTATTATAAATTAAAGTTAAACATAGATCTAGTATGTACTATTTTTTCGGATGGATATCTAGAGTGTGTAACGTCACAGTATAAAACGCGGATCACGGTTGACGGGCGCCTTTTCAGTGGACGTCATTATAGAAATCAGACGTGTGATCAAGAGTTACATGTTACGGTTTTATTTTCGGATAATGATGGACATTTTGTTTAATTTATCGTAGTTTTTAACTGCATTCATTTGTCTTGACACGACAGAATCTAGAGGAAATCCCTGATCTTTGTTGACGTTACATCCCAATCTGATGACGTCATTACTAAGAATCTTTCGCGAATCTTTAAGAAGTATTTCGCGAACAAACGCACGTGACCTTGTATCAGGCATATGCCTGATACAGAATTTTGTATCAGATACCCTTGTATCAGTTCATAAATGAATGGATTAAAAACATAATACATATTAATTGTAAGATAAAGATTATGTCGCTGTGACCAGATATACCGCGTATATATTTGACTCACATAGTTCTGTTTATTCGAACGTGGCGAATGTAGCCAGCTTAATAGGAGATGCTTACCCTTCAAGCGCACTTGCCATCACTTCAATGGTAGAGTTCACGTGTATAACTTTCAGTTTCTAAGAACATACTATATATATACTTGTTTTATATTTCTTTTTAAAGTTTAAATCGTTGTAAAGTCATTTTGATAACGAAAGTGGTAAATCAACATAATTCCTTCGATGGAAACGAAGTTGATTGAAATAAATAGCAACTTATCATACGATCTGTATTAGCTCAGGAAAGAGGCATAATAGAGGGAGGTCGCTGACATATATTTTAAAAAAGAACACTGAATGAAAAACCTTTTTGTGTCATTTATCATTTAATTTAAAAAACGACTTTTTTATTAAAATTGTGCATATTCTCCTTCGGGCATTTTCAGATTATCAAAACAAACATATCCACATCAAACCAAAATAAAAAACCATTGAAACTGGCAAATAAAGTTAAACCTTCACCAGGGAAGTGAGACCGGGTGCGCCGGAAGGTTACGTACCTTCTTGTGAGCTAACTACTCCCAATATAGGAATTATCAAAATTTATAATGAAATAAATATGAAATTAATACACGTCAAATATTTATCCAGGGTAATATTGTGGATACAGCGCCGCCATACTTATAATAATATGCCATAATATTATATGATTATATACATAACTTAACAATTATTGTCTTTTAATGTGGTCGATATGGGATTATACGGACCTGATCAAAGTAATAACGACCTCTGTAAATATCATTTTGGTCAGGTTCGTATAATCCCTTATCCACCGAAAGACAGTAATTGTTTTATTATATTAGACTTCAAAATGACATTTAACAATTCAGATGTCAGTGTATTTAGCAAAATGATGCAAACTTTGGCATTACTGGAGACGTCCATCGAGTCGGTAAAGCCGGTTTTAAAAGCTCTTTTGAATAAATTCTTGCTGGTTTCTTTGTGACAATGGGATGTTTTGATGCCAACATTTCCTCAAATCCTGAGGATTCTATAGACGCAATTGTTTACTGTGTTTGCCGCTGACATTTTAATTTTTGTGTATTGCCTTATTGTGTCAATGACGTCAGCGCGTGCTATCTTTTGATGTCTTTTAATCATGACGTCATAATTTACGGGAAGTCCTTTTTCTATTTTTTTTTATTTATATTTTTATTTTTGTATAGCAAACATGAAATATCATATTTCGACCTAATTGTAATAAAAATTTATAATACAATATATACAATATACAACTGTCTGCATGGTTATTCAGTACATCGGTTGTCTATCTGTATATTCAGCGAATATTGATAATGGAGGGGATAAAAGCAAGCTAGCAGTTATATATTTTATGGCTCAGGATTCAATTGATTTATACATTTATTCTACGATTTCAAATTATTAACACCTCAAACTATTCTATTTTTAAACTTCTAATTTGCTTGAATTTACCTATGCATACATGTATATAGTGAAAAAATTTAGAACTGTAAATATATTTCCAAAACCTATAAAAAAAATTCAAAATTTTCCCAAATTGCTTAGTCTCATTTTTCTAATGCTATATTATAGTTTAATTTTGTCCTTAAACTGTTAAAATTTAATTACTATGATTTGATCTGGCGTTGTATATATAATTTCTAACTAGGGTAAATATAAAGTTAAAAGGTTTTAACTTTTCCGAAATGTTTTGGTTACCAAAGATGTTTTAGGATTTATTTCAAAATTTATCCCTTATTTTCAAATAGATTTTCTAATTTCTCCGAAAGATTATAAACATGTTGACACTCCTAAAACACTTTCTATTTTTGATTGGAAAGTGGTCCGCTAACTTTTTGTTACCATTTATAGTTGTCCGCCAACTATTTATCGACTTTTTGAGGCATTGTTATTGAATATCGCTATATGTATCATTATAATTGACCAATCGGAGAAAAGAAGAACCCTCAGTCATATAGTTAAATGCATTATTGAATCAAAATATCAAATAACACAAAATCCCTTTAAACATATTTACAACAGTCTTATTTTTTAACCAATGTCCAAATCTTACTAACAAATTTTATACAAGGCAGATAAGCCATAAAAATAAAAAAAATGAATTTAACATTTTATTTTTTATTTAATTCATATTGTATAGCGCATGGCATAGTCACCCCACAAAATATGAAGTCGACAACAGAAACGAAGGGTAAGCAATTTTAGAGAATGGTATACAATTTCAAGTACAATGCATTTGCATTCTTTAATGACTTTACTGAAAATATCTGTAAAACTTAAAAAGTATTTTTGTTAGTTTATTTAAGTCAGATATATTTTGCAATTATGTCAATTTCTTACTTGAAAAGTGTTAGTCTCCAATAATAGTTTTCATAATAATAATAATATAAATTTAAATAGTTTCTGAAGTGTTTTCTTGTTTTCGTGACTCCAGCATTTCCGTATCTGCATTGTGTAAAGGGAGATCACTGTGTCATTAGCAGTCATTGTGTATCAAGATCAGTTATTGTCCATAAAGGCTATTTTAAACATGTAAATATTGCGATTTAATTTTTTAATTTAATTTTTTGTTAAAATTTTAATTACATTTAGCACAGAAAAGAGAGAAAAGTGGGAAAAATATATTTTGTTTTAAATCTGTCTATGTGCGTGTGTACATACCATAAATTTTGCCATTTTTTCAAGAATATCAATTTGGTTAAGTATAAATACTTCCATTAGGTGCCTCATTATATTTTGGATATATGTAAGTTGTCCAGGTGTGAATTTTTTTTATTCAATCACGCAGGTGAAAGGTAAATTTTACCCAACATTCACTTGTAATTTGGGGCCCAAATGGTTAGCTGGAATACATATTTTCTGTCACAAATGTGATTTTTCTATATACAGACGTTAACCAAAACATGCAATATTGACAAAAATACACTTTTTAGTTAGGTCTCTGAATAATAAATGAATATGCACTGTTAATTTTTCCAAGCAATTCTTTATTAAAATGTAATTTACAATATCCCATGTTCAAAATAGCCTTTATGGACAGTAGTATTATATACGTAAATATAAAAAGCTTGACAAAAGCCAATGTACACAAGAATTTGAAATAATTTTGTAAAAGAAGATTAAATATTTTTATAAAATTTACAGAAAATATCACTCCATTTGCTACTACAACAACAAGACCCTCGACCACGATCATCAAAAGTACAACTCCTCCAACTACAGCAACTGCCACAGCTAAGCAAACTACACCAACTAGTCAAACGCCATCACCCAAAACAACAACAACATCTAGGACAATAATAACAAGTACGTAAACAACATTACAAGCAATATTAATAGCATTAAATAAATACACAAAAATTTAACATTACATGCCATACCATTGTTAGTTTTACAGCACTAAACGTTCGTTTCAGAATATAATTCCTCAACGGTAATGCTTTAACCAATATTGTGACACCAAATTTTTTTCAAAGGGATTGAAAAATTGCCTAAAGGATAAAAATATATTTATTCTTTACTGCAAAAATATACTGAAGAAACAATCAAGAAAATGGAGTTTTTGATAGATAACATATTTGTTGTGTTTGTTAATATAGTTTTTCAGCAAACAATCGGTATACCAATGGGTAAAAACTGCACTATTGCTTGATAATTTATTCCTTTTTTCTTATGAACCAGAATTTATGCAGGACCTTGTTAAATCTGGAGAGAAGACTGTCGCCCAATCATTCAACTCAACATACAGATATATAGATGACGTTTTGTCCCTTAACAATCCTAAATTTGGAGATTATGTCAATGCCATCTATCTTAGTGAGCTTGAAATAAAAGACACGAATGCTTCCTCAAGTTCTGCTTCATACTCAGACTTAAACCTGAATTATGGGCCCACGAGAGGCTACATTTGAAACTTTATGACAAACGTGATGACTTCAATTTTTCTATTGTCAACTTTCCTTTTCTTTGCAGCAATATACCTGCTTCTCCTGCTTATGGTATATTTGTTTCTAAATTAATACATTGTACGCTATTGTAGAGCTTGTTTCCACTACAGAGACTTTGTACAACAAAGCAGACTGTTTGCAAATAAATTGTTGACTCGGGGATATTGCAAGCCTAGGCTTATGAAGGCCATCAAAAAGTTTTATGGCCGTCATCACAGTATTGTTGATAAATTTGATGTCTCTGTGTCCAGGATTACCCTGGATATATTTGACGTCTCATAGTTCCATGTTCATTTTACACAATTCTGATTACACACGCAACTGGTTTAGCTTGCTAAACAGAAGGTACTTACCCTTTAGGAGCATCCGGCTTCACGTCCCCGGTGGAAGTTCACGTGTCTAGCATAACTTGCCAGTTCCAAAGTTTTTATTCTGCTTCTGGATTGTGATTCGGACATGGATTAGTATGTTTGGTTTTGATTACCTAAGGAAATACTTTGCGTTAGCTTTCGAGGGCTGTCAATGATTTATAAAAATTCTAAACTACATTCTTACAAAAACATGAACAAATCGCACATATGAGGACCGCTAAATATAATATCCCCGACTTGAACAAATACTGGTGTAAATTTTCAATAGTATGCAAAAACGTAGTTATAACACTATTACTGAGCTACAAAAACAACCTGTGCATGACTTTATAATTTACATTTCATCACCTAAATTTTTTATGCTTAATGTATACTCATTATGTTGTTTTCTGTGCTTGTCAAGAAATGTATATTATACTAAGCAGTTATAGTCAATTATCAGTTAATTTTTTAGGCGACACCCTCCTCTCAATTAATCATTGGTAATAAGATAAGCGTAATGGTTGCAAATTCATTTGTAGAATAATCACACCATTTCTACATTTAAATTCAGTACCAGCTCACATTTTCCATTGGCTTTTAAGAATGTATTTGAATGTCATGAGACTGACTTTCTTCTATCGTTTGGTACAGATTCATGTGTCATGTTACCCGACTATTGTCAGGTATATATGTAGATATTTTGCTTACTATTGCTACGATAAAGTGCCGTTTTTCTTCTTTTGTTTTCTGTTATCACTTATGCCAATATTGTTTGTTAGAGAATGTCAATGTGATAAAACTGAGCAGGTAAATTACCGGATCTCTTTTCAGGTAAAACGTGTGACAAACTTGACACTATAACTGCACTTGCACATTCTGAAATTGTAACAAGTCATCCTGACTTAGTATGTTCTGACGGCAGACATTCCCTATCCGAAGCCGCAGTAATAAAATTATGTAACACAACGGAATCTCGACGCTGGATAAAGGGTGCACAGGTACACCTATAACCATAATCATAAACGATTTGCACTAATTTGTGTATATGACTTTATTTTGGACATTGGTAATTTATGCAAAATGTAAACAACAGGAGTAACGGTACTGAATTGTTTCTTATTTTCTTAAAGAAAATGGCGTAACAGACCTCAAAATTACGTTTGTTACACAGTAAAAGCAATGTATCGTGTCCTCTGATAATTTGAGAATATACACTTTTTCTTAATTTCAAACCGTAAATGAAAACATTTTACATTTTGTTACGTATTTATCTTTTTTGCGTAAAATAGACTACCCGTGCTTATAAACACTTTGTAGAAATATCACTGAAGGACTATATTTTTACCAAACATATTTGGTATTGGGACGGATTAGTGGGTACAAATATTTTTGCACTTGTAGGTCATACCTAACTGCTCCAATATAAACCAATACACGGCCATTGCTTCAATAACCGATTCCGGATATTCTAAAGACGGAGTCTCTGGTATAATGATCAGCTGTAACTCAACTCATATCAAGGTAACTAAATACCTAAATATCATGTGTAATAGAATAATTATATTTGGAGGAACACTGAAACCTTTTTTGTCATCGAAATCATCCGTCACTCAGGATGGATATAAAATAATTTGATTAACTTGATTGATGCATATATTACAGTTAAATTGCAAATCGTCTAGATGAAAACGTGTGAAATAATATACTTATTTAGTTCCTGAAATATTTTGCTACATAACTGATATAAGTGTTCTGTTCCCCTTACTTGGTTTATTGCTATGTTTAATTTCCCTGTATATAAGTCCTAGATTTGGCAGTAATGGTTTTATTTTACCATTTTTGTACTTTCTACTAAATCCACGTTTAAGGTTGATTGATTTGCTAGCCTGTTCTCACCTGTATTTTCTAGTAACCGATAAGGTGGGCATTCCTATCGAACATCATATAAACAGATGGTTTATATTTTAACTATGACTACGATCCTGATTGCTCATCATTAATATTTTCACAACCTCCATATTTAATAATTTGTTTTAATTTTTTGATTACCGCTCATTTTTGTAGTTTGGTACCCAGGATTGTAATGGTGGATTTAGAGTTATTAATGTAAATGTATTTGACAAGAATGCATATACCAGTAATGCACTGAATTATTATATTATCAGTTATCTGGTTTGCGAATCTGATTCTGATTGTCAATAAAGAATCTGTTTCAAAATAGCATACTTTTGTGTATTGTTTGTACTTTACACTGTTTACTAACATATCACTATCAGTACTTTTCTGGTACTGTACCTACAATTTACACACATTTACACATGAGTAGAAGTACAAGTCTGGTCGTCTCATCATGTACTTGAATTCACACACTCATACATTTCACTGTATAACTAGATACACGTAACTTTTGATGTTTGAATGCATATTTATTCAACCCAAACATGTATTGTACAAATACGAATGAAAAAGTGAATGTGTTTAAGACTCCAGAAAATGGTCAAATTCAATATCCATTTTTCAATGTAGTCTTGGGTCTCCGTCTTTGTGTCCATATGGCTAATGATTAATATGGAACTATAATTCCCTGGTTGAGACATCGAATAGATTAACCAAAATATTCCAGATGGCAATTTTATCAGCAGCATAGAGGGAAATGTAAATAGCTTTTATTTGGAACATATTGAAAAAAAAAGTACAGTGTAAGTAGAAACACGTGTGTTTGGAAGTTTTCGCGGTTTTGACATTCGAAACTCTTTTTGAGGAGACATTTTCATGTTCCGACTTCTAGGGAAGTGTACCAAGCGGCATAAGAAATTTCCACGGAGAAGATATAATAGCGATTCAAGCTAAACAGTGAAAATCGCGAATATTGTTTTACGCAAATGTTTCTTCTTTTTAAAGTATTTAATCCAACATGCTATAGATCTACTTATATCATAAATTCACACGTTTAAAACCAGTCAACATGCCTAAATTCATAATATCTCATACCTGCTTCTCCTGCTTATGGTGTATTTGTTTCTCAATTAGTACGCTATGATAGACCTTGTTCCCACTACAGGGACTTTGTACAACGAAGTAGGCTGCTTGCAAATAAATTGTTGACTCAGGGATATTGCAAGCCTAGGCTTATCAAGGCCCTCGAAAAATTTTATGGCCGTCATCACAATATTGTTGATAAGTTTGATGTCTCTGTGTCCAGGATTGCCTTGGATATAATTGATGTCTCATAGTTCCATGTTCCTTTCACACAATTTTGAGTACACACTTTGCGGGTGTAACTAGCTAAACAGGAGGTGCTTACCCTTCCGAAGCACCCGGCCTCACTTCCCTGGTGGAAGTTCACGTGTCTAACCTAACTTGTCAGTTCCAAAGTTTTTACTTTGCTTCTGGATTGTGATTCGGAAATGAATTAGTATGTTTGTTTTTGATACAGGAACTTGTAGTATAACTTAACTGTGTTTTATACAACAAAGCAAGCTACTTGCAAATAAATTGCTTACACATGGATATTGCCAGTCTTAGCTTATCAGAGACCTCAAAATTGTATGGCCGTCATAATAATGTTTTAAATATAATATCTCTGTGACCATAATTGTCCTGATTATATTTTACGTCCTTAAGTTCCATATTTCTATCACTCTCAATTTTGATTTCAAGTTGGCAGGGTAGCTTGCTTAGCTAGATGTGTATAACCTTCCTGAACATCCGGTGGCACTTCCTTGTTGTATATTAACATATTTAAAACAATTTTTAGTTTCAAAGTTTTTACTTTTCTTTGGAATGGACGATTTCGACATGGATTAGTATGTTTGTGTTTGATTTATTTCAGTTGTAACTTGGTAGGATTTTATCATTAATAATATCTTGATAGTATTTCAATCAAACTTCGTTAAATGTCACGTTTAAGAATGCACAAACCACACATATGACCTTAGTATGATCTGCATTGTGTATGGTAACTTATCTTGTTTTTATCTGGTGGCCGTCGATGGTTAAAGAGTACACAATTTTCGACAATAAAAAGTTTTTCATTCGTTGGGGTTTTTTTTTTTTTTTGTTAAATGAATGTGGTTATCCTTTTGATGTTCGCGTTGACGTCCATCATATATTTTGAAAAAAAACATCATTGCATAATTTTTTTTCTGTGTTGATAATTCAACCACCAAAAGAATCGCACACATATAAGGGTATTTATCTTGAATATACTTGTCAAATATTTTGGTATTTGCATGACCCTTGGCCTATTTTGCACTGCGGTAATAATATCATCATCAACATTATCATCATCACTAAAATGTATGATGTGCACGTAGATTAACAACCGCAACTTCTTTTATTTTGAGTAAAGCAATAGTATAAATGATGATTAGTCTAACAACTCTGTTTATTCAAAGAATATTTCTCGATACTTCGAAATCATGAACCTTGTGTCCTGTAGCACCAATACCTAATTCTCTCCGATCAACATAACATACAACTGATGGAGCACGGTCATCGGGATGGCTAAATATTACAAATTTGGAGAACATGTTATTACATTTACATTCAATATTAAATCCATTTGTTCAAAGCAACCGATATAGTGTGTCCGAATGGTTATTTTGTATATCATAGTGATTATATAATAATATAATAATAATAATACATTTGGCATATTTCTATCAATATCATTTGTTTGCCGGTAAAGTAATTAGGGCCATTGAGAATTATCCGAATGAATACTGGATACAGATGTATAAATATAATAATGTGATTATTAAGTGAATATATGTTTATGGGTCTTCACCTTATGATATGAAGAATAAAAAGCGACAAACAAAGTCTTCAAAACATTTAGAGACAATAAAATGGTGATTCTAACGCCAAACTGGACAGACATTAGATGTACTAGATTAAATACCACAATGATATCAACCTATCAACTAAATTGATCCCACTTATTTTTGTTACCATATAATAATTAAAAACAAACATACCAGTTCATGTTTTATTCTCAATTAAAAAAAGCAAGACAAAATGACAAATTTTGTTAAATACGTGGATTTCCACCAGGTAAGTGATACTGTCTTGAAGAAGAGCAAGCGTCGTCTGTTTAGCTACTTACGAGGGGAAGTCAGAAAGTGTATTCAGCCAAGCGTAACACACATTTTCTTTTCTTTTTTAGAAAACACACCATTCCGCCATTTTAAACATTTAAAGTTTATTTGTCACAACATATCTATGTATTTTTATGAGCATTCAAAGTTGGTGACCATCAAGCAATAATGGAAAATCAAAATGTTGAGTTTAGGGCAGTAATAAAGTTCCTCACAGTAGAAGTATCAAATGCGAAAGAAATTCACCGGCGAATGGCCGAGGTGTATGGTGACAGTGGTCCTGTCTATTCCACAGTGGCAAAACCGTCAACTGAATTTAAACGTAGGCGCACCTCATTGAAGGATGACCCATGGTAAGGTCGGTCAGCTGGTGCCATCACAAAAGACATTGTCACGTCTGTGGAGACCCTCATCATAATTGATCGTCGAATTAGGATTGATGACATAGCTAGGAAATGTGACATTTCACATGGAAGTGTATACACGGTTATCTACGAGCATCTTGGGATGTCAAAATTATCCGCAAGATGGGTCCCCAGAAACCTAGATGTGCAGGGTCGCTTCCAAAGACTCCAGTCAAGTCGGGAGCTTCTGAGCTTCTTGGCATTTATAATGATAACCCGGAGAGCTTCTATTTACGTTGAGTAACTGGTAAAACATGGATTCATCATTGTGACCCAGAAACCAAAAAAAAAGAGTTTATGCAATAGAAGCATCCTGGCTCACTCCCACCAAAGAAATTTGAAACCCAACCATCAGCTGGCAAAGTCATGGCCACTGTGTTTTCTGATTCTAAGGGTGTTCTGTTGATCAATTATAACCCTGCTGGAATCTCTATCAGTGGGGTTTACTATGTTGATCTAATGAAGCAGCTGAAAGCTGCTCATAAATTAAAAAGGAAGGTAAAGTTGAGTCGAGGGGTATTGCTTCTTAACGAGAATGCTCCTGTGCACAAGTCAAGGATTGCACAAGGAGCGTTTCGAGAATGCAAGGTCGAACAACTTAATCAGCCATCCTACAGTCCTGATTTGGCACCCAGTGCTTATTTCCTATTTAAAAATTTGAAATCCCATTTACGGGTCAACAGATTTTCTGATAATGATGGACATAAGTCTGCCAGAGAAGCATGGTTTCAGAACCAAAACGAAGACTTCTATTTCAAAGGTATAGACAGTCTGAAAGAAAAGTGGGCTAAGTGTATTGGGGTGAATGGGGACTATATTGAAAAAAAATAATAAAATTAATGGTTTGTTGCGGCAATATATACCCCGTTCTATGAACTTTTTTACCTCCCCTCGTACCTGCAAATGTGTAATTACAATTGAGAATATAAGAACGTTAAAATGCAACTTTGAAATCTTAGATATTTTCAGGATACTTACCAACACTCTAGTGACGACAGCCATAATTGTATGTGTTAATTTTGAATGCCTTAGTGTACAGATCATGTATACAAGCAATTCACAAACTCGTTTACTTGTGTTTACAATTTATTTATTAAAAATCAAAAGATACGCGGATTAATTGATAACGTAATAATTTAATGCATTAGTAGTATATGCATTTTTGTCAAATATACTTAAATGTAGCAGTTTTAATCCTTCATTACAATCCTGAGTGGCAAGCTACAAAAAGAAAATAATCTTAAAATGAGGAACAACAAATGATTAAATACAAAGGTTATAAAATATGTGTGATGAATAAAACTATATACCAGAACCATAGCTAAATATAAATGAAATAGCTCACTATATCTACTATTTCGTTGGATTCCAATCTATACACAATATTTAATACACCAAATACATACTATAGCTAGCGACGATAGGCCAATTAAGTCTCGAGTTTACCAGAATTGAAAGATAAAAATATTACTCGCACACCAAAGACCTTAACAACGGACATTTACATATCACAATAGAATAATGGTGGATCAGATTCAATGGAAAAGGGGCATAATATAGGACAAAATGTCTCGGTAATTAGTATAACTGTAGTGTTTTCATCTACTCATCTGTAATAAAAATGTGATTTATGTTTGAATAGCTGTTCGTCAAATTATATTATATAAGTACTGACTACAAATGAACATCAATTTTTATTACAAAATTATTTCAGGTGATAAAGTTCCTGTTTCATTGGTCTTCCAAGTATATTGTAATTATTGTATTACAAATGATAATTTTGTAATTACTTACCTTGATATGAGTTGAGTTACAGCTCATCAGTACACCAGAAACCCCGTCCTTAAAGTATCCTGAATCAGTTATTGAAGCAATGGCCGTGTATTGATTTATATTCGAACAGTTAGGTATGACCTACAAGTTTAAAAATATAAATACGACGAGGTCCCGAATCTCCCTTTTGCACTTAACAGTATTATAATACAGGTTAATATTTCAGTAATAAAGACTAATTGCATCTTATCTAAGTTACAGATAACAATGTTTTTGGTTTCTAAGTTCCTTTTTTATGATGTTGTGAATCGTTGGTTGCTTTTTGGGTTTGCAACTAGTACTTTTCAAGAAACAGACAGAATGTGCGACAATAATATTGATCAAAATTTTAATACTCTTTGGTTTGCACTTAATTGTCCTTAGAGTAAATATACGTGCTCATATTTTACAAACTTTACTTTTAACATGGATGGCTAAATTGTTGCCTTTTTCAAGTTATGGATTAAAATAGTTCTATTGTGTTAGTTATGATGCATACCACAGAATTGTAAATTTTCGTGATTGTCTCACGCATTTTTAAGTTAAAATACGTGGCCATCATTTGATTAATTGAAAAAGTTTTTACTTTCAGAAATACGAATTTAACTTAATACTGACGTTAATGGAAAAAGTTTTAACTCAAATTTTTTAGTTATGTCAATGAATATAATATGCATATTTGTATTAAACATTATATGCAATTTTTTATGTCCAAAATAAAATATTGTAACAGATGAAATATATTTACCTGTGCACCTTTTTTCCATTGTTGAGACTGTGTTACGTTACATAATTTCATTACTGCGGCTTCTGATAGGGAATGTCTGCCGTCAGAACATACTAAGTCAGCATTGGTTGTTACGATCTCAGAATGTGCAAGTGCAGTTATAGTGTTAAGTTTATCACATGTTTTATCTAAAAATAAATACAAAACTTACGCTATTAGTGTTTTTATATTAACCCTCTATTGTAACCAACCGATAATCGCAACAGAACAAGACACAATGTAATGGATAATGGATGCAGATAATGTACACTCAATAACAGTCACAGAAATCATGTACAGATACACATAAGGTGGGTAAAACAAAAACTAGACAAAACAAGCAAAGTCGCCCTAATTGTGCTCATTTGATACAACTTTGAACGTTCGACGGATTTAATGACAAAATAATATCAAAATGCTACATGAGTGTTTGCACCACCACGCTGAAGTTACAAGCAGTGTTCAATAGTTACGTAGATTATTAAAATATCGACAAATCACGCCTATATGTGTACTTTTATCGATATTGTATAATCAATTAAAAACCTTGAAACAAGGCTAAAATATTTTTCTGGATTATATCAAGTTGTAACAAAAGTCACTCAGTGTCGTTTTCTGTTTTTAATATGTAATTTCCAAATACGTTTTTAATTGTTGATCAGGATTATAATAGTCATCACAAAATGATTGATAAATATAATGTTTGTATGCAGGATAATCCAGCATATTTCCTACGTTCCGATAAATATTCATTTCATTCCCAAGTTTCATTACACACGTGGCAGATGACGCTAGCTAAAAGGGAGTGTCCACCCTTCCAAAACACTCGAACTCACTTCTCTTTTGTAGTTTCACGTGTTAAACCTAATTTATCAGTTTCAAAGTCTTGACTTTGTTTAGGGATTGTGATTTGCACATGGATTAATATTGTTGTTTTTGACTGACGTATCCATATAATTCACGCAAACGTCGCCAGGTAGAACTCATTTTGCAGCAGTAAAAGCCACGTTTTACGGTCGGCAATCTTCAAATATAACATAATTATCTCCTAAATGAAGGCGGCATATGTTTTCCTTACTGTTAGCTATGTGACCTGTTTAGAAGTGTACTAATATACCGATTTATATTTTATTTATATTACATAATATTGAATCATGAAAAGTAGGTCACAGGTCTCAGTATATGGATTTGGAGATTAGATTTTAAATATTCAGATTACATAAGAAATAGCTATATAAGAGCTGATAATCATATAAGTGAAAACATTGAAACATCCAAAACTAATATAATTAAAACTAAATTAATATAACTAACGATATAAAGACAGGTAATCAAAACATAAAAATACATGTTGGGCAAAAAATTTTGCATGGATAAAGTTTCGCTTATTCTGCGCTAAAGAAGTTACAACGAAAGTTTTAACTCCTCGAAAATGTCTACAATAAAGTAAATATATCATAATATGTAGAATCTACATCAATTTTTATCGGTTACACGAAATTACACCCATTCAAAATGGTGAAAGTTTTAACCCGTGAACCTTCACAGTACGTGGTGTGTATCAATCTGTATATTACATGAGTTTGACTAATTGAAGAATCGTCGGTCACGACCACAATGTTCCGACAAAATTCCGGCTTGCTTGAATTACAAACAAAAAGAAAGAAAACTCGCCCTGAATGGTGCCATTTAATGACGTCACTGACACTAGTACGGCATTAGTTGCTGTGACGTTGCTTTGGTACCCTGGCGGCGGCCAGTGTTGGAACATAAAAGTCATGGCCGGCGATACGTCAATTGTCTTATATACATTAAATTTACAGAGAATACATGATTATAGGAGATAACTGTTTTAACCTTTATTCAAAGCTACTAGCTTTGTGTTTGTTATTGGTGATGTCGCTTGTCTAGTTGATGTTTTAGGACTAGCTATTGTTGTTGCTGATGTCGTTTGGCAAGTTGATGTTGTAGGACTAACTGTTGTTGTTGCTGATGTCGTTTGGATAGTCGGTCTTGTAGGACTAACTGTTGTTGTTGCTGATGTCGTTTGGCTAGTCGATGTTGTAGGACTAGCTGTTGTTGTTGCTGATGTTGATGTTCTTACTGTTGTTTCTTGTGTACTTTTAGTTATCGCCGTCTTTGTTTTTGGTGTTGTTTTAGTAGGTGTGACTATGGTAGTGCCATTTCCTGTTTAATAAGGTTTAATTGCTTACAATGAAATGCATTTAATTATTTATTCTCTGAAAGGTAACATAATGTCGATTTATTGTGTCGTGACCAATTTTCAAACAAACCCATACCGGCATACGCGTTGCAATTACTCTTATATTAAGATAGATTCGTGATGACCTATATAGGCAAACGGCATTGACCTGTTCGCTTGACTTTTTATTAGGAACATAAATATAGGACAATCCACCCAATAAATTAGTAGTGTTGAGATTCAAGATAATACATACAAAGTGTACGTGCCTACTTTACGAGTTGAATATCACTTGTGATGTAGTAGACTTTATGAACTCCTACGTCCCCTACACATAAACGAACTGATCCATGATAATATTTAAGTTAAAGTTCAATCGGACAAGTCAATGTTGTTTACCTATTCCAGGAGTTGTTTATTATTGTTGTTAACAGTAGTAGTAATATTATAAAACAGTAGATAGTCATGAGAGAAAACGGGGAAAAATTGAATGTTGCTGTTACTGCAAAAGATGGAACTTCTAAAGCCTTATAAAAGTCTGGTATAGAACCTCAACAATTATATAACAGTGGGCAGAGACACGTTAACTATATACATACACTGATTATTGTTGATAATTGCGGTATTCTGCATTTTGTTAGAAGTGATTTTCGTGGCCTTGAGAATAACGCCCAAATTTTTTGTTCGGAACTTCAATTTCCTGCCAATTTTTTTATTCTAAAAGCTGAAATTTTTCCAAGTATATGTATTCTTTAGAAATCATTTTCAAAAGACATCAAATAAATAGAAAAACTCAAAATATAAGAAGTTTAACGAAGTTATAAATAATTAAAGTGCAAGTTGAAAATGCAATCCGGGAAATAAAAATCTACACTACTGTTGGAACAATTTTGCGATTACCGAAACGTAAAATTTTGTCTGTTGTTGACATTTTTAGCATTTGCCACTGCGGTAGCTCAGTTGGTAGAGTGCTCGCTCCGTAAGTGGAAGGTCGTGGGTTCGAACCCCGGTCCGGGTCTGACCCAGGACTTGAAAGTGGGTAGTGACTGTTCTTTCGCCAAGCACTCGGCATTACGAAATAAAAGTCACGGTTCTTTCGGATGGGAACTTAAAATAATCGAGGTCCCGTGTCACTGTGGGCTCAGTGGCACGCTAAAGAACCCTGCTGTATAATGCCATCAGCGCAACGCACAGACAAAATTTCTGCACCTTCACCTATAGCTGGCAACGTCTCGATATAAGTGAAATATTCTTGACTGGTACGTTAAACACCATCACTCACTCATTTTTAGCATTTTCTTCCCGGTGTTAACACCGCTTTCGTTTGTAAATGAAACCATATATGTAAAACCAGTCTAACTTGTTTTAAAATTCCTATTTTAGGGGGAAACATCGGTCTGTAAAAGTCTGTCCAGGATATTGAATGACAAAGGTAATATTAGAAAAGACAGAGCTATTTTGAATTGATAGTGTTTTATTATTTTAAAAAACCCAAAAAAACCAAGTTTTGATATAACCCCTCATTTAGTTCACATTCACGGCCATAGTCAGTGTATGCATGTATGTTGGAGATATTTATTAATATATGAGTGATGTTCTGTTGTTTGACTGTTTTTCGAGTACAGTTGTAAATTTCAAATTTCATTCTCCTATATTAGATATTCCAATCATAATCATGCTAACGTTACAGTTACACGTTAGATCAGGCTTTTCCGGCTCTGATACAAGAATAACTGACTCGAACTGATGATGACAGTTCATACACGAAACTGATGACTGCTTATAACACTACCTTTATTCGTCTGTATGCAAGGAAACAATCCAGTTTGTGAATATGGTCCGGCCAATAGGGCACTTAGTAAAGCATATCTATTACAGTCATCTGCAAATATAAAAATATCTTTCTAAATTTGCTGCTTGTCAAAAATGAAAATCCGCAAAAAAACTAAGGTATACGGCCTTATGCAAAGTATTTCCTAAGGTAAATTAACAATTTTACAATTATTTTCCAAACACTCCTGTAAAAAGGATCTCATTCTCAACAGCAATCTTGTGCTACAAAATTAAAACGGGCTTAATAATAAATACAGAAAAGTAGTAGGGCAGATATACAGTTCAGTGACTAAAGCTAAAATGGTCCATTATCCAAAAGAATTACAGATTAATTACTAAATAAGGGAATTTATTGTTTTACCGTTATTTAAAGCTGCTGGTTTTGTAGTTGCTACTTGTAAAATTGTATACTCCCTCATGCAAAGTATTTCCTTAGCTTATTTGGTAAAATATATTTTGGTCCTTTGGGTAGCTTTTCAACATCTTCAAAATAATTTTGGTTTCATAATTTTGGTCCAAGCACTACTGTCGTTATGTCAGAAAGTTATAACCTTCTATTTCGTATAACTACTTTTATTTTATACTAGTAGTGTGGTGAGAATATATATTAGACAATCGTATGGGTAAGTCGATGCCAAATTGTTTTGTTTGTCCCATTTAGGCGTTGTGATTTATTGTAGTAGACAATACCCTTTTAGTAATTACCAATATGGTGTCTACTGTAAAAGTTTCGTTATTTATGCACATTATTGGATGGTTTGGCTGTTTATAGACTCATTAGTGTCCTCTTTTACTGGCATGCATTTTTGTGCTGTCCAGTTCAAGTGGTTCAAATACCAGTACGATTTTGTAGGATTTTAAATTCGCAAATTGTGGTTTCAATCGATAATTTTTAAATATATAATATTCCAAAAAAAGTTTTAAGGCCGTCATCACAGTATTGTTGATAAGTTTGACGTCTGTGTCCAGGAATGCCCAGGATATATTTGACGTTCCATAGTTCCGTGTTCTTTTCACAAAATTTTGATTACACACTTGGCGGGTGTATCTAGCTAAACAGGGGGTGCTTACGCTTTCGGAGCACCAAGCCACACTTCGCAGGTGGAAGTTTACGTGTCTAACCTAACTTGTCAGTTCCAAAGTTTTTACTTTGCTTCTGGATTGTGATTCGGACATAGATTAGAGTCTCTTAATATTTGAATTAGTAGGCAAGGGTATCCACAAAAAAGAATAGAAATATACATTGGTACACCAGGACAATTAATGATTTCATGCAAAGTATTTCCTTAGCTTAATTTGGTAAAATATATTTTGGTCCTTTGGGTAGCTTTTCAACATCTTCAAAATAATTTTGGTTTCATAATTTTGGTCCAAGCACTACTGATGAGGAATTGTATTCCGAAACGGCCGTCTAGTGCTGTAAAATTAAAACTGGTATAATATGTAATTTAAACCCTGACCCGATATCTCTGCTGGTGGCTGGTGCCCCGAGGATATCACCAACTCAGTAGGCAATAATTTCGTACTATTGTCAGAAATATACTATAATTGTCTAAATTTCCTGCAAGTTAAAATTTGGAAATATTCAAAAACTAAGGTATACTCCCTCATCCAAAGTATTTCCTTAGCTTATTTGGTAAAATATATTTTGGTCCTTTGGGTAGCTTTTCAACATCTTCAAAATAATTTTGGTTTCATAATTTTGGTCCAAGCACTACTGATGAGGAATTGTATTCCGAAACGGCCGTCTAGTGCTGTAAAATTAAAACTGGTATAATATGTAATTTAAACCCCTGAGCCGATATCTCTGCTGGTGGCTGGTGCCCCGAGGATATCACCAACTCAGTAGGCAATCATTTCGTACTATTGTCAGAAATATACTATAATTGTCTAAATTTCCTGCAAGTTAAAATTTGGAATTTCTCAAAAACTAAGGTATACTCTCTCATGCAAAGTATTTCCTTAGCTTATTTGGTAAAATATATTTTGGTCCTTTGGGTAGCTTTTCAACATCTTCAAAATAAGTTTGGTTTCATAATTTTGGTCCAAGCACTACTGATGAGGAATTGTATTCCGAAACGGCCGTCTAGTGCTGTAAAATAAAACTGGTATAATACGTAATTTATATTATGTGTGTAATAAATCATATATTTACTATTAGGAGACAATGTCGCTAGCGTTCTTGGTGGTACTCTTGTCCAAATATTTGTCATTTTTGGTACAGAAGTTGTTTTATGTATGTACTCCGGCAGTCCATCAGTACGGTGCTGTACTAAGGCGTTAACAGATGCTGAAATACAAATATCAATCTATTTTACAATACCTACAATACATAGTATTTGATATTTTCTACGTTTTAAGGTTTAAAAGTGTGTTGTATGATGGGCAAATCTTTTTATTGTTAAATAAGCAAATTACCATTTATTCACTCAATTAGTCAACCAATCAGTTATTCGACCGATTAATATATTGACAATCTATTATAACTCCAGTTTTGACCTATCAAACAGTGGCAACGAATTGCACTTTTACTGTAAAAGTTTTTAAAAGCGTTACTGATGATAAAATTTGTTCCGACACAACCGATTATGCTGTAAAATTAAAACAGGTTGAGTAATAGTTGATAGAAGAGTTTCTCATTATTAAAGATTAGTTTCAATTATACTCGTATTTCTAACTAGATCAATCCTTATTCTATGTTGGAAATTTAATGATCAGAGGTTCTCTTATGTTCATTTTTTATTGTCATGTCTGGCTGTTGTATCATGCATTTTATACTAGGAAGCAAATACCTAGGCTAATCAAGGCCTAAAAGGTTTTAATGATGTAATTTTAATACTACTATTGTTGGTAGGTATGATGCCTCTGTAACCATATTTGCCCTTAGATATATTTGACGTTCAATAGTCCCATGTTCCATTTATTCTCCACTTTGATAAGACACATGACGAAAGGCTGTCTAAACAGAAGGTATTTACCTGTCTGCTGAAGCACCAAGTCTTATTTCCTTGATGGAATAGCAATTTGTAACTTCATTTGTCAGTAAGTTTTACTTTGCTTCAGAGCTTTTGATTTGGATATAGATTGGTATGCTTGCGTTTGGTTACATATGTATTTCGGACATAGACACTTTTCAGTTTTAAGCAAAATAGAAAGGTAAACAAAGTATGCAGACTTTTTAAATTAGATTTTGAGATAATAGTATGCAAAATACGAACTTTAAGTTAAATTGTCGTTGGTGCTCATTATTTTCTAACACTGAGATATGTTATCTTCGATTTATCTTTGTTAAAAATAAAAACAAACAAATCCAGGTCCAAATCACAATCTCAAATCGAAGTAAAATTAAAAACATCCACGTAGAGTTCTAGCAGAGAAGCCAGGCCTGGTGTTCTGAAAGATTAAACACCTCCTTTAATGCTAGATACATCCGTAACGCCACGTCTGATTCAAATCTAGAATGCATCGAACTAAATATTTAATGAAATATATAACACTGTCATAGTTTAAATTGCCACTGAGGTTTACTTACGGCAACAATTGTCTCTACACCTAAACTCTTCTGTCCACATTAATACACACTGTAAAGAATATAAATAGGACAATGATAACAAATTTGCGATTCTGTAAATTACGAATATGTGACAACATTAACTGCGAGAGCAAAATTTGTTTATGAAGGAGTCAATTGGTACGCATTTAAAACCACTTACAGCACTACAATGTTCAATCTAAAGAGTCAAATTAGGTCGCTTGGTTTCATAGCGGTAATCAGAAGCTAAATATTTAAAATTGTTGCTGCTATAATGTATTTTCGATCAGAATATTTTTTTTGGTAACGAGATAGCAAAAATTCTTCACTAATAATCCAGACCATGTTTGGTCTTTAACCAGTATCATTACTTCAGAAACAAACATTGGTTAAAATTATGTATAAGTGAACTTTGCAATGTCCTTTATATTAATAATCACAAAGTTCCATGTTCCTTATCTTTCTACATGTTCTACCAGCTGTTGTAATATGAGATAAATCTGCATATTTGTGTTCAAAATGATTATTATTATGTCAGCATAGGAACGTTTGTTCTAATGGATTAATTGTTGCTTTTATGTGATGTTTATGACTTTTTTTTTTTAAAAAACGGGTACCTTTAATATTAATTACAAAGTCATAAAGAAAGAACATCAGGGATTATAATTTTACAATCACTCATGACAACTGTTCTAATGGTAAATAAAGTCAAATTAACCTATATAAGCTCTGTGACTAAATGTTTATACCACCGTTCTCAAAATAAAGTAAAATGTATTTTGCATGGTAACAAGACTGGTATTCGAGTATATGTTTCAGAAGTCCAATGACAAAGAATTTAGTTTCATCTTACAGTTTACCATTTTTCACTCCCAGTGACCAAATGGCTAAGGTATTAACCAAGGCTATGAGTAATATTGATTGGATAGTTCAAAATAATTATGGAAGAATGACAAAAGCTGAATGAAGAAGAATTTTTACTATGGTTGTAGACCACAGTCAAGATTTTTTCACCTCAATCGAAGTGTTAGTTCAGATAAGTTGGAGCAAACCGGAGTTACCAGAGAATGTCATTGACGTTAGACAAACAGATAGACTTTTTTCATATTATAATGTGTTCAAGGTTGAATTATAGTCTAGTTTGTGAGAGGCACTGTGATCTGTAAGCTTGCACCTTATTTTAAAATGCGATAACTAAAAAATACATGCCTGATTGTCACGCTGAAAATACTTGTAAACCTTTCCATGGCGTTCAACTAAATGAACGTTGCGGATATTTGTATGAGTATGGCAGCCTTTGTGCTGTTCATTACAATTGTCATGGTGAACTAATTGCGCCATATTATAATTAGATAGCATTCTGGAATTGCCTGGACTGACAATACCGTCACATTGCTTATATTGTTCGCAGTATGAATCAGTGTGAGAGTTCGTTCTGTAGCAGATGGTACATTGCTTTGACACTATAGCGTCTTCAGGTATGTGCCAGCGATAACTTGTATAGCCTCTGTGTGAAAAGGAATAAAATATAGTCAAACATATATTCTCAATAAAGGTTTGTAGCATAAATGTGTTGGCAACATCAAATACAACACAAAAACACGATGAATCACAAGGGGGATAAAAACAAGTGTGGAGAGGAACGAAGAATTACTTCACCTAATGCAAGAGAATTTCACTAATGTCGATATTGGATGGTAGAAGAAACCAGGATACCCGGTCTAAAAATCACCGACTTTCGACAAGCGGACCGACAATCTTTCTTTGCCCGAAGGATAATGATCTAAGCGGCAAGAGTCGTTATATAATCTGAATGCCTGTTCGTTTGACCATTCGGCTATTGTTCACAGTGTGGTAAGTCATAACGCTATCCTATGTATTGCTTTAAAATTAGACTTGCTATATATGTTGTCAAGGAAAAATCACGAACGATCTATTCCTTAATTGACTTAAATGTATGTGTCATTGATAATAAGAGTACCCCATGCCAAGTGAGAGATATTTCATTTTTTGTATATAACAACCAACTATTAATTATGTGATTTCGTACTGAAACAGTCTTTTTTTGTCATCGGTTTACAACGCAAAGTCTTCGTAACTAAGTTAATATTACTATTTTCTGGAAGATAAGGCAGTCTTTTATTTGTCGGTTTGATATTTTGTATTTAATGCTATAGAGACATATTGATTGAGGTCTAACAAGCTGTAAAATGTAATAAGATAACTGTTCTGTAGCGCTATGGTTTTTGTTCCAACATACCTAAAAACTTATTTTTAAACAACCTACGTACACAACCCTTTATCTGTGCTTTGTATATATGTAATGTATGACGAGGGTGTGTGTGTGTGTGTGTGTGTGTGTGTGTGTGTGTCGTACTAGCAAACTCCATTATGCCTGTGATCCTGTGATAATAATTAGTATGCCGGTTGCAGGTTGATCATGTGTGATTTAGACCTACCTGAGGTACATTTAGGTGATTTATCTGTGATTTGAAAAAAAATCAAAAGTTTATAATCTTTTTCATGATATTAGTTTTAAGTTTGCGAATCTCTTAGGTTTGGTAGGCGATATGAGCTTATTAACAGGAATATCGAAATTTGTACTAGGATTACAATACTTGATACAAAAAATTGAATAGTTTTAGAATATTTGTCCGTAATTTTAATATATACTCACCGCAACAGTAATGGTTACAAGCAACCATAGACGCCTTCACGATAGCACACTGTATTAAAGATATTACAATCACTGATTATTTCTTTAAAAAATTATTTTAAATGACAACATATACGTTTACATTTCAGTTGTAAACCTCTCAATGGGTTGTTTATTGTGACGTCAAAGTCGTGTGATAATATAAGTGAAATTCAAATTCTTCAGCGTCAGAACTGTCGGCAACTTACCAATCATCAACCAATAAAAAAGGCCTAGACACAAGCCACGCTTTAATCATTGATGTCAGTCGATCATGAAACAAAACATGTGTATGTTATACATAGCACTATAACGTTGAATCAAAGGTTGTGATCTGTCATCGAAATGAAACGTTCAGTTGTGGAAAAAAGAGATTTACATAAACCCAGATGAAATGAACTCAATATCAACAATGATCAATTTCTTAAAGCTTGAAGCTCGTGTCTGAGTGGGCACATATGCACGTACATGTGGAGGACCTCCAAGTGATTTGTATGCCGATGGTTGTAGTGACAATTCAACTGAATCAAACATATCTTGAAAAACTTGAACGTTGATGTTTGACAGATGTTCCATTTCATATTTCTTCAGATTGAACATTGTTTCCATATCTCCAAAGATAAAATCATATGCATGCTGGTCAATATTTATGTTTTGATTTTAGGCGATCACCGAAGTAAATGAAATAAATAAATAATGTCTTGGCAATTGTTTTTCATAGTTTTGGTAACCTAAATTGTTTGATTTCATTGTGAAGAAAAAATGATTTTTTTTTCAAATAAAAAATGAAGCTGCCACGTACATGGGAGATGGACGATCCATATTCTGACAACTGGACCCAGCTGATCAGAATGGCAGCAGTTCGCCGTGTTGCTATGGTTGTGTTATTTTATTTGAGTATTTAGGGATTACGTGCATTTACGTTGTGTTTGTATTGCAGTGTGATATTCAAAATTCAGAAATTGAATTATATAAGAATAATGCCTCTATTTCCAAATTACCATGGATATATTTGACGTCCCATAGTTACATGTTCCTTTCACTCTTAATTGTGACTTCAAACGTGGCGGATGAAGCTTGCTAAACAGGACATACTTCCCCTTCCAGAACAAATGGCATAACTTCCCTAGAAGAAGATCGCGTATTTAACTTAAAATGCCAGTTTCAAATTTTTTACTTTGTTTTAGGATTATGATTTGGACATGCATTGGTACGTTTATTTTTAATGGAACATTTTCGATTTGTTGTGATGATGGACACATAGATTTTATAAAGAACATATTTGTACTTACATATTCTCCGAATTGAAAATATTTATAAATATCATCATCGTACTCGACCAGCTGTACATTGCGTAGATCGTCGAATCTTTTGCAATGGTGAATCATGTCACATTCTTGACCATTTAAAAGCTTTGCGAACTCTACCCAAAGATTATCCCTACTCAGTAAACCAGAGCTTAAAGGATCAACCGTACTGGTACCACAGTGTTTTACTCGCATACAGAAGGGACGGTGGTGATCATGTGGACACATCAAACATTCATGTGATGATGATGGTGTTGGTAACACTGCGATACACAATAGAACGAAGGTTGCTATTTTATACAAATCCTAAAATATAAGAAACATATTGAGGTTATATAATAGGAAATAACATTAATTTAAGGAATAGCATATTCATGACTGTCATTGATAATACCGAATGAATACACTCGAATAGAATGTTATTGCTTATATTTACAACCATAAAAGATATTGTTAGCATACAAATTAAATGTAAATTATCGCTACAATTTAAGATTCCGACAAACATACGGGGTTGATGGAACAGACTTGTTCCAAATAAGGATAGTTCCGTCGGGACTTGACTTGAATACTGACCAATCAAACGATGCTGTGATGTAATCGGATAGTCAAACGTTACATTCAAGAGCGATTGAATGCCAGTAAAAACAAATAAGTCAATTTCAATTGTAAATAAATGTACTGTATCCCATTGTTAAAACTTCCATGACAACTATTTAGCACAAGAAGTATTCGCTATTTGTGTATACAGTATTTTGAAAGTATGAGGAAAAGTTATAAAAATGTTAATTCATACATATTTATTGTAGAAAGCATAAAACTTGAAAATGATACTTACCATTCTGAGCACTTTCTACTGTGTACTCCTTGAACACAGACTGTCACCAGACAAGAAAGATAAGATAGCAATGTCGTACTTGCATTGTTGCTAGTTTTATGCATTGTCAATACATGTCGAGAAAAGGTAAAACTTGACGTCATATTGCAGCTGATAGGAAGTTTTACAATGAATTATAAAGGATATAAAATTAAGTCACAAGCAAAGAGGTTCATGTTTAAATGAAAATTCTAAAAGCCAAAGAAATAAAAATATAAAATTAGAAAACGTTCAAATTGTGGCAAGGCTCAAAATAACATATAAACCGTAAACCAATTGCTCTATGAGGAGAAGCAGTTTTATTGATAAAAAATAATTAACAGAAACGGTGATGTTAATAGTTTTGTCATAAAGCCTCAAATGTAGCCGATCGTGGGTGTCAAAAGTGAAGGTCAAAAATTTGAGACCTTGAGTATTCCGTCAAAGGTACAGTAATAGATGACAATCGCTCATTTTATAACGTCATATTTATTAAAATATATGTACAGTTGAATGATTTTAGCGACAATATTACTAATTTCTCCAGGTTTAACAAAGTAACGTATGAATTCTTCTTCATATGACAGGAAGCAAAGGTGCAGTTTTTGCCCATATATCGATAGTTTGTCAAACAATTATAATGCCAAGCAAAACAAAAAATAGTGTCTATCAAAATCGCTAAAACATTTTATTGATGACATTTCAGGTCGTTCAGTACTAGATATTTATTATCTTGACTTAACGGTTTTTTTACATTTGGAAATACAAATGTAAATTAGAACTGGGGTCGATGTTTCCCTACACCTAGTAGTGATTGCAAGTGTTGCATCACAAAAAAGTAATATCAATGGAAAATTAATCTCAAAATGTTTCAAACGATTAACATTTCCCCGATAGATATACCTTTGTGGGAAAAGGAGCATGTAGGTTATCTTGCACAGTGGGTTAAGATGAAGATAACCTTGTGACACATTGATATGGTTAATTTCTAGTTTATCTGGCATTACACAGCCACAACCCTGCGATTCTTATTTTATGTGTCTACGTGAACACAGTGATGTTATCACCAGACTGAACTATGATGGGCTCATAATGTATATACAACAAGACTTTGAACTGTGATGGGCTCATAATGTATATACAACAAGACTTTGAACTGTGATGGGCTCATAATGTATATACAACAAGATTTTGAACTGTGACGGTATCACAATTTATTTTTTTATTAATTTGGCAGTTTACAATTATTTCACCCCACAAACATATACATCAACTATATATATACAGATTAAACATAAGCCAAACAAATAATGATAATATATATTGTCACATTATCTTGCAATGTCTTAATGAAATTGTAAAAAACTGCCCACTGCCTCCGTACACAAGATATTGTTTTATGACAAAAGTAACGTTTGATTTTCAGTTGAAATTTTTAAGTACAAATATTTCCAAATTTATGACCAGCATAAAATCTGTATCAAGTTCTCAATCCGAAAATGGTCTAATCCTCAATGCAAGACTTTGGTTATTCAAAATATCATTAATAGTTTCTTGTTGACCAAATGCGTTAGTAAAAATTTTTGAAACTGGCAAATGAAATACAGTGTAATGTCATTCCTACGACGTTTTTTTTTTAAATTAACACAAGATATTAAGTAAAGGATGATAATTATTACAAATTCACAAACTTTGTAAATCAAAATATAACTTATGTTGCTTTCTTTATATTTACCAGTCAAAAGGGAAAAATCATCTTTTCTTAAAATAAATAAAAAAAAATATCTATTAATTGAATAATTGAACAGCAGCAACACAATGTGACAGTGTGACATTGACTTAATTAACATGTTTACAATTCATTAGAAGACAATTTGCATTTTTTACACAAATGGTGTTTCAAAAAAGAAAAATCTTAACACATATAGGAAAACAACACAACAAAAATAATAATACAAATATTTAGAAAACTAACAAAAAATCAGCACTAGAAGAAGAAATTATTTATATATATAACACTTCAAAATAAAATTCTAAAACAAAAGTGAAACAATGTTCGAAGAGAAAATAATGTAAATAACTGGGGAAAAATCCGATTATAATGAGATTCAGTTAAAAAACGACAAAACGAGAAAAATCCAAGAGAATAAAACAAACGATGAGATTCACTAGTTGTAACCCATTTATTTTATGCATTGTAAATAAAAGACAAAGACATGCACATCTCAGTATAAATTAAAATATGAAATCTCATGAATAAAACGGAAAATTTATCCAAGCTAAACATGTCTTGTATTAAGTCCAATATTTAATTTACTACAATAAATACATTAATAATTATGAGATCATAGATAACGAAAGATGCTAATGATGTTACAAAATTCATATGTATCAGGGAGATTAATATCCTCATACACATTGATTTAGGATACACTGAAAAGTTCGTTATGTATGATGTTTGGAAAAAAATTAATTTCATTTTAAAAGACTTGAAAAAACAGTGATCCTATTACAAATGTTGATTGTTTTTCAAGAGGTTTTGGAAAGCAGGATTTTCTTACACAATGCAATGAATTCGAATGTTTTCAATCAGGCTCAATTTAATTTAATTTTTTTTCGTTTTAAGAGATAAATTTTCAATAACTGAGTAAATTTGTATAAATAAAAATATAATTATACATATTTTAATATATTGTCTAATATGGGGAATATTAAAAATTAATAATATGAATAAAAGGTAAATATATATAAATACAAAACTAAATACTAGGGTATGGTAAATGCATTGTTTTAATCTGAACACATTTAAGATCATGTTTAATTGATATTTTTTCAAATCCAATATCCAGCCGTTACAATAGTCAAAGAGCAGATTACTCATATAAACCTGTTATCAATTCAATAAAATCAGTTATTTTTATCAAACATGATGATTCGTTTTGAGATTTAACATTAGAATTAGATATAAATTTGGTTTTATTATTTTAGTCCAAGCATAACTGATGAGAAATTCTAAAACGGCCATCCACCAACAAGAAAAAAAACCCAAACATCTGCATTTAGAAAAATTATCCAATAAGTCCCTTAAGTTTATGTGCGCCTTAATGATTTTATAAATAATAATACAGTATATATCTCAATATAAAAAAAGACTGGCCATGACTAGACAACACAAAACAATTTACTCCAATACATAGTCCCTGATAAAAACAAAAAAAAGAATATTGAAAAATATTTTCTTGGATAAATGTTCTCAACACAATTTAACAGGCTAAACACGGACAGCTTTATCATGATGGTCGTAATATTGTTCTTTCACTGTTACAATTTATTACATTGTTCATAATATCTTTAAAACATTATATCAGCAAAAAACTTATGTATATAATATAGCCAGCACATTTTTCATTTGTATAATACATATATTTTGTTCTCAGGCGAAAATAATTTAAAATAATCAAAAATCAACTTTTGTAGAACAATAAGAGAGAAAGAGTACCAATGTTATTTAAACAAATTCTACTATCAAATGGCCACTTTACTTTAATAACTAATAAAAAATCGCTGGTTATAAATCTTAAAACTGACATATTCCATTTTATTACTGAATTGATACCCCCCCCCCCCCCCCAAAAAAAAAAAAAAAGAAATACAAATAAAATTAAAACAGTTAAATAAAATAAAAAACAGTGAGAGTAATGTAATCTCTTAATCTATAAAAATAGCATGTCCCATTTCAGCAGATCTGGGACCATTCCATTAATAAATGGCATATCCATTTCTATTTAGGAAATGGCCTGTCTCATATCAAAAGATTCAAGTCGTTCCTTGTGTAAATGGAATGTCCCATTTCAGAAAATCTGGATCATGTCAAAACATGATATAATGTATTATGATTACAAAATTTTAACTGAGCCTTAACAACTATCTACTATCATGCAATATTACATATATATTATAGACTACTATTAAAACCACATTATGAACAGACCTTATAGATATATATATTTACAAAATTATAGCTGAAATGACTTCATTTTACAAATATTTTTCATTTAACTCCCAGGAAATTTTTAAGTTACAACATACAAATACTATTCACTTTACACCCATGAAAATTTGAATTTACAAAATTTAACTAAATTCAAATATTTTTTTCATGAAACACCTCAGAATGTTTATCAAAACTGCTTTTACAGGGTTAATTTAAAATGTGCTGTAACAATTTTTATAAAGGTAGCACCATTTCACCCCTTTATACCAAGATATTTCATATAAATGAAAACACCCATGTGAATTAATCACCACCCTGCACTCTATATTCAGAAATCATATTTAGTCACTAGATAATCCATCTATAGTAGGAATAAATGATAAATTATACTCAGAAATAATATCCCTCAGATCTTATTGTTAATTAGGGGATGAACAAGATGCACTTTTTAGACAACATGCCCTCATCGAGATTCGAACTCTCCATCCTTTGACTATGAGTCCAACTTTTGTAGAACTGAGCTATAAGGTCAAAACATGCCCTCATCAAGTTTCGAACTCGCAACCCTTTGATCACGAGTCCAACTTTTACAAACTAAGCTATATGCTTTCACTAGTTTTGGAATTACTATTAAAGTTCAACAAATCACATGTAGTTTCTGGAAAGAGTTTCTTGTTAACCCCCTGATCTGATGGTAAAGTAACCAATTACAACACTGTTATAACATCAAGGTTGTTGAACAAATAAAGCATGAAAAGGTGTGGTAATATACGAATAACAACACACTATTATTGCCTTGTTACTGTGACTCAAACTTTATCATATTTACAAACACAGTGCTGTCAGATTGTAAATGACCTATACAATTTAAGTTCAACCAATTCTGTCTTAAATTTCTTAAAAGTGTAGCATTATGTTCATACAGTTGTTACAGAAAAGCTTAAAGGAAAAAGCAGTAACTGCAAAACAAGACTTGAACCTGGGACTTTCCCAATACTAGTGGAATGCTCTTTCATTTGAGCTACCCAGCTACATATCACTTCTAGTCTGTCACATATTACTTCAGTTTTCATCAAAATTCAGATCATACATTTTCATAATTTAGATTATTCAAATAACCAATTATTTTTCTGTTAAAAAATCAAAATTAAAATGCTTTTTAACTAGACGGCAATATGCTACATTTTTGTGATTTTTCACAATAATAGCACTATAATCAATCAAAATAAAATTGCAAAGAAATAAATAAATAAAGCACTATTAATTTCATGATCACATTCCTCAAAATTTTAGCACTAATAATAACACATTAGTAGCATATAAATAGCACTATAATGCCTTGCGAGCATGATTATTGGTTGTATTATAGAAGTTTATTAATCAGGTTGGGAAAACCATCCAAACTATCTATTTATATACTATACTGTTGTAGGATTGTTATAATAATGTTAAGATGACTACAGCTATAGATGTAACAGTCCATGTTCAAATCACAATCTAAAAATCAAAGTAAAACCTTTGAATCCCAGCAAATTAAGTTAAAACTCAGGTTTCACTGTGAATAAGGGAAAAAAGATTTTAAATTTTCCAGGTTTCAAATATTTCACTTTAGGGATTGCCATTTGAACATGAACAGGTATGTTTGTGTTTGATCATTAACTTCATGTGTCACAGGAATTAGAAATGTCCTAAAACCTTCACAAAAAGAAATTGATTCCATTTCATAGAATTTTATTTGTAAATAGACAGTTTGTATGGTTTCCCAGACCAGATAATTAGCACGAAAGAAAAGCACAAAAGTGCAGATAAGGTTGTGTAAAGATAAAATAATAACATATAAGTAATATAAAGGTATGTATAGTATTAACACTAAATTAAAGCAGAATTTCTGTAAGTTTTGGCTCTAAAATATCAAACATAAATATAAACAAATTAAAAATATTAGCACTATTAAATTGACAAAAGCACACATATTTTGCAAGTGTATGTTTATGTAATATTCAGTATAGAGTGAAACCATTCAAATGTAGAAACTACAAAAAAGCACAAGTGCTGATAAAAGCATACAGCACTGATAAAATGTAACAAACAAACAATGGATGAATTGTAAATGGGCTTCATCTATGCATCATATGATGACAGCTAACACTATAAATGTACAATACTTAACAGGTTCTGTTATGTTACGTAGAAAAATAATGATAATAATAATATTTGCAAAGAAACGTCATTAACTTTATTGATATCATTTACTAGGTAGTTGTTATGAAACTATGGCAACCATTGCACATAATCGAATAATTGAACTTATTACATTTGATACCCTTTACTAGTATTCAAGTTATTCCAAGTTATTGTATTTGATAGATGCTAAGGACAATAACCAATAGGGACAAGACAGATTGCTATAACAAGTTCCTTATATTACCAATGTTTTTCTGTTTAAACATTTTTCATTAATAACAAAAATGATGCTAAGAGCAAAATACGAGCCATCTCTCTCAGAGATTCACACAGTTACCTATTTATTAGGTTCACATAATGTCATATCCTGGTAATTTAGTAAAAATATTTTCAGTGGTATTGGAAGGGTTGACTAGACAAACTATAATTGATGAATGGACACCATACCATGTTATGTGTTTGTCACTTTTCTAGAAACAGTCCTATAAAAATTTACTCTATCGTTTTTAAAATCTAAAAGGAAGAAACATGTAAAATCAACATAAATCTTCAGTTAGCAATCAACATGTGATACATAAATATAACTCATTATATTTAGTTTATATGTCAGTTAATGTTATCAACAACATAGTGACTAACAATGCTTTAACAGGCATTTATAATTCCATAAAAACAAAGTTTTGTAAGAAAAAAGTTAAGTATTAATATGCATGTATATCCTAGTCTATCAATGTATGTAGGTGGTATATTTAACAATACACAATCAGATTGATAAAATAAATTGTTAATGAAGGTGAAAAAAATTAATCATGGATTTGAGATTACAATCAAAGGTTTGAGATTACAATCATGGGTTTGAGATTACAATCATGGGTTTGAGATTTTAACCATGAATTCCAGATTATAAATATGGGTCCATGATTATAATCACAGGTCTAAGATTTTAACCATGGGTTTGAGATTCCATAGATATGTGTATGTTTAAATAAAAGTAAAAATATAAAGAGAGAGATATAGATATTGCCTGGTAAAAATAATTAGCATTAAAAACAGCTAAATCCAAAAGCCAGCCAATAAATAAACAAATATCTGAGATTTCAAAACGGGTATATATATACAATAAATTCTATAATAAATAAAAATTTGTTGAAGTCAAATTTAATGACTATTAAAGGGAGATAAATCTGTTATCCTTATTATTATTTCACAAGAAAAATAATAAGCAATTTTAAACAAATCTATAATTATTATTATGCAAATTTTATGCATATTGATTTTTTTTTTGAAATCAGAAAAAAATTGAGATTTGAAGGAATTTAAAAATATACTTTTTATATAAGATGAGTATTAAATGAGTGATGATTCTAAAAATATCACAACCCTTATATTATTACTAAGCTACTCATATTGAGAATTCACACAAATCATTCATGCTGAAAACATTTTCAACGAGGTTGAGATGAATACAATTTTTTCCCATCTCAATTAATGAAAGTTGAAATACCCAGTGTAGAAAAGCCAAATAGAATATTTCTGTTATTTATAACATGATTTTTTTTGTCTTTCATCAAGTGATATTGAAAACTCTGATTGAACATCACAATCGAGCAGTGTAGCCATCTGATGTTACGATAGGAATACTATAAGAATTCATTACGGTATTGCTACATCACCTGATCATTGGCATATATAGCTAATATACATATAAACACTATAAGTCTCAAGCAGCTTTTTTCAGAACAAAATTATTGCAAATATAAATATTTAGATGTAAAGAAGCAATTACCTATGTATTATATAGGGTGGGGTATAACAAAGTCATATACTTGGGGGTATATTCATATCTACCAGCAACGGAATGTAAATCACATTTCATATTGAACAGACTAGAAGGGTCGACATTTCGAAAAAAAAATAAAACATAAAAAATAAATAAATAAATACATGAATGCTTGATGGCTCCTGATTTATGCTGAAAAATTAACAAGTTTTTTTCTTACAAAATATTCTTATTTATGGAATGAAAAACAATCATGAAAATAAATAAATAACAATGTTATAAACATTTTAAAAATTCAATGAAAATCTCAACAACATAATTTGACATAAAAAATATCAGCTGATTTTTACCAAAAATATTGTGCCAGATTTTACCACTACATACTTGCTGTTTATTACCCATTAGGATTGAATGGATGCTTATACCTATGAAGTCAAACCTCGTTACAATTCCTCTCAATATCTTTACCACCTTGCTTCTCACCACAATATTTTGAAGTCCCATTATTCATACATGTTATATGTCTGGAACATTCAGGATTGTAAAGTCCCATAATCTCTTTTTCCTATGCTGTTCTTCATGATTAAGTGTCCCTTCATTCACCACCAATTAAGGTTTTAATGCCACAATTTAAATGAACAAATGATGGTGATGAATCAATGTTTTACTGTATATAGTAGATGCTTCTGGAACTTTCAATGTATTTTCTCATTTTAAATTCAGTGTTATCATATTCATCCATAATTGGCTAAAACTTGGTAACTAAACAAGTCTTCCTATTTTCATCACAACACTTTTCCTTCCAATCATAATTAATTCATGTATTTTATTGTGTGCTTCAGAAAAATTACAACAAGTATTCTGGCAAATACTGGATTCAAATGCATGTAAAATATATCCACTCATGCAAGTCTTAATTCATGCTTGCTTTAAGCACAAAGCAGCTGGGGCATAACTGGCAGAAAGCTCTATTATTCAGCCATGCTTGCAGCACAGAGTTTAAATCCTAACCCCCTATAAACTTCATAATAATAAGTATGATCCACTTAAATTTTGGAACATCCTACTAGTCTGTAGGGATGACATAATTTCAACAACTGTGACACTCTTTTCTACATGAAAGCTCATGTAATGTAGAAAAATCTTCACTTATGTTGAACTTTCTGAAAAATGTCAGTTCAAAAGATAAATATGTTTATACAGATTTATTATGGGAAAAAATCCCCAAAAATTATCCCTTTGACAAGACAAAAATCTAAACAAGTGAATTCTCTAAAGAGTAAACTATTTTGAAACTCGATATAAGTGAAAGAATCTTGACTGGGGTATAAATAAGGTAATTAATTCGCTCCATTTATTATTTGAATTTTTAGAATGTTTACAACATTGTTTAACAATGGCAGGGTGTGTAACAACTACATGTAACTTTATCCACCTAAGTATCCTTATCATTAAGTCATCTGTTGAAGTTCCTCCCCATCTTGATCGCCAAATGCCTTGCCTTTCTTGCCTCTCTTCTTTCCAAATGCTATTGAGTTAGCAATATCATCAAATGTTCTATTCTTGGTTTCTGGCACCATGAAGAAGATAAATGTGATAGCTAAAGCCAGCGTCACAATAAACGGCAAGTACACATATCCTAACATGGATTTCTGAAATAATAAATCATATAAATTTTTATTACATTTTAAAAATAAAGTAGTCTATTGAGAGACAAACACCTCCTCATCCTAAAATTGAAGTCATTTTTCTAAGATTTCACCTTGTGACCTTGACCCTAGATGTTATACGCACCTAAATTACCTTATCATATTGATTGTTTTACAGATATGGACATGGGGACATGCAGGGATGAAGCTTAATTATTTTAAGATAAGCGCCCAGCTCACTTCAGAAAAGAGGTTTTAATAGTAATAAATAGCTAAAATGGTTAAACATTTAGGAGTCCAAACTGATTTTTAGGAGCCATGGGCTACTGGGCCCCTGCTAATCTTCATCCCTAACATGATATTGAGACAGTGGGATTTCTATGTACTCCATTTAGACATTGTTTGCAGGAGGTATAAAAACTACCCTCTGCCATAAAGAATTCTAAATATGGCAAACAGTGCTACGGTACACTTGCACCTAGCTAGAATCCTCATTGTTATTTTGTAATCATATCTGAAATTCAGTGGCCAACAAGACAATTTAATTTTCTAGTGCGTCACTGTTTTTGGGGATATAAAAGGTCAAATTGGGAATTTTAGTCATTTTCTCAAAGGGAACAGTAATCGGTGGTTATTTTAGCAATTTTTTGTGGCACTGATTTTTCAGGTATCTTCAGAAGGACTCTATAATTTTCATTTCTAAAATGTAGACTTTTTGGCAAAAATACCGCCACTTCCTATTCTCAATTTTTAGTAAGACCCCGCTGTGATTCAACCTTTCACATATAGACTAAACAAACAACTGAGTCATCATTATGGTCTCATTGTACATGTAATTATGTCAGTTATTACAGTTAGCTACACTTACCTGCATGAATCGGAACACCAACATAAGCACAAAGTTACAAATCCAGTTGAAAGTCAAGGAGAAACTCATGGCAGCCGCACGAGGCTCCTGTCTAAAGATCTCGCTCACAACGATGAATGGAATAGGTCCTGAAAGATATAAAATCAAAATATTTAATAATAAAGGTAAACTTCAGACTTGATAAAATATTCCCTAGTCAATGCTTTTTCAAAGAAATGTTGTCAATCCCATGATATGTGTATGTTATCACTATAGTTACTCCAGTTTCCTGTGCTATCCCATAACTTACGACTACCTCAATATAAATGAAAGAATCTTGATTGGGACATGAAATATTAAAACTTAACTTTATCCAATTCCTGGAATAGGAGACCAATCCATTGCAAAGGTTATACAAAATATATCTACAAATTTGACAGGTGGATGGGGGCAAAAACAATGTAAATTAAAATTCTTATTGAAGAACATAGCTGTAGCCCTACCAGGACTCCAACCCATAACTCATAAATTATGAGTCTGAAAACTTAACAGCTCTTCTAAGTATATCCAAGCAAGCAATACAGTTACAGTATGTTAATTAATCTATTAAAATTCATAACGTTTAGTTTTCTATAACAGAGACATCAATGGAACATTGCCTTCACTTTAAGACCCTCATAAAACAAAAATTCTGAATATTGTCTGAATATTTCTTAAAATATCGGAATTTATTCTGAATTTTTTCTTACACAGAAAATTATCTTATCTACATTCTACATTTTGTCTGAAAAAATCTTAATTCATTCTGAAAATGTTAAAATGTCCACAATTCAGGAAAGATTTTCAGACAAAATTCAGACAATTTATTTTTCATGTGGAATACTATCATAAACCAATTGAATACACATGCAAAGTTAAAGATAGATAGATATTTCTACATACCCAAGCCAATAGCAAATCCTATGACATATGTATGCATCACCACAATACTGATATAGGCAAACACCGAATGGTGGTCCTGTAATAAAAGAAAATCAAATACATTATTAAATAATTATATTTTATACAATTTTCTTGCATTTGCATACAGAACCACTGTGGTCAAGCGTATCACGCCTACCATGAGACAGGTCTCTTCTAAAGGACCCTTGAACTGTTATTTCTAAATAATGAGTGCTTGATAAAAGAACTGTCACTACCTATTTTCAAACCTTGGTTCTGACTTGGACCTCCCTTATATGAAGCTAGCACTATACCAACTAAGATACTGTAGTGGAAGTCAGAACCTCCCTTATATGAAGCTAGCACTATACCAACTAAGATACTGTAGTAGAAGTCAGAACCTCCCTTATATGAAGCTAGCACTATACCAACTAAGATACTGTAGTGGAAGTCAGAACCTCCCTTATATGAAGCTAGCACTATACCAACTAAGATACTGTAGTGGAAGTCAGAACCTCCCTTATATGAAGCTAGCACTATACCAACTAAGATACTGTAGTGGAAGTCAGAACCTCCCTTATATGAAGCTAGCACTATACCAACTAAGATACTGTAGTGGAAGTCAGAACCTTCCTTATATGAAGCTAGCACTATACCAACTAAGATACTGTAGTGGAAGTCAGAACCTCCCTTATATGAAGCCACAGGGGCCAGTTTCATAATAAAATTTAAAAAATACCGATAAGTATATAAAAAAGAGTAAAGGGGAACAACGAATCGGATCTTTCAAGTGTAGGTGCTCCGACAAAACTCTACATTACTTTTTAATTTGTGTCCGATCATCGTGATCTTGGTGTCATTTTGTTCCCAGATAAATATTCTTTAAGTTGGCATTCAATTTTTGGACATAATTTAAAATCTAAATAAAATGTTCAAACGGAAAACACAGAAAAACAGTGTAAATTTGTCCGATGTAGCTAAGCCCGTCCATGTAAAAGTAGCTTAAAATTCGCATTACGCTCATGCTTTTCACTACCAGCGTCCGTGTCAACTACAAATGCTGATGTGGATCGAAGAACTAAATAAAAAGCAATAGATTTCAAAGGTAATCGTTACTCACTTCTAAATCTACAAGCTATTATATCCTATTTTGTTCCAACGCGGACCAACTTTCCTCTATCATGCCTCCATCTTGTTATTATCTATGCAGTTATTTTAAGCTGCGATTTGATTGGTTAAAAATATTTCACCCCCTCCGTTGGCATTTGTAGAATTTTCAAAATGACTTTATAACGATTTATACTTAAAAAAAGAAAGATCAAATAAGTTAATGTAATTTCATTTTCTTAAATTTTCATAAATACAGAGTATATTGAAATATTTTTAACCAATCGAATAACAGCTATAACACATGCGCGGTACATGCTTTATGTATGAGCTCAAAATGGAGGCATGATAGAGGAAAGTTGGTCCGTGTTGGAACAAAATAGGATATAATAGCTTGTAGATTTAGAAGTGAGTAACGGTTACCTTTGAAATCTATTGCTTTTTATTTAGTTCTTCGATCCACATCAGCATTTGTAGTTGACACGGACGCTGGTAGTGAAAAGCATGAGCGTAATGCGAATTTTAAGCTACTTTTACATGGACGGGCTTAGCTACATCGGACAAATTTACACTGTTTTTCTGTGTTTTCCGTTTGAACATTTTATTTAGATTTTAAATTATGTCCAAAAATTGAATGCCAACTTAAAGAATATTTATCTGGGAACAAAATAACACCAAGATCACGATGATCGGACACAAATTAAAAAAGTAATGTAGAGTTTTGTCGGAGCACCTACACTTGAAAGATCCGATTCGTTGTTCCCCTTTACTCTTTTTTATATACTTATCGGTATTTTTAAAATTTTATTATGAAACTGGCCCCTGTGTATGAAGCTAGCACTATACCAACTAAGATACTGTAGTGGAAGTCAGAACCTTCCTTATATGAAGCTAGCACTATACCAACTAAGATACTGTAGTGGAAGTCAGAACCTTCCTTATATGAAGCTAGCACTATACCAACTAAGATACTGTAGTGGAAGTCAGAACCTTCCTTATATGAAGCTAGCACTATACCAACTAAGATACTGTAGTGGAAGTCAGAACCTTCCTTATATGAAGCTAGCACTATACCAACTAAGATACTGTAGTGGAAGTCAGAACCTCCCTTATATGAAGCTAGCACTATACCAACTAAGATACTGTAGTGGAAGTCAGAACCTCCCTTATATGAAGCTAGCACTATACCAACTAAGATACTGTAGTGGAAGTCAGAACCTCCCTTATATGAAGCTAGCACTATACCAACTAAGATACTGTAGTGGAAGTCAGAACCTCCCTTATATGAAGCTAGCACTATACCAACTAAGATACTGTAGTGGTTTAATATGTTTACAAAGTAGCTCAGATGATGGAGCAAATTGCTAAGTTGAAAAAGATTTGATGCTGCAATTTCCCTATTTTGTATAAGTATAGTTAACTGGTCTTACCTTAAGTGACTCAACATACTGGAGGTTGTGGAAAATTGTTAGAATGACAAAAGACAGCAACATTCCAACCATGGGCCAGATCAAAAGTGGACGTCTACCCAATTTTTCCATGAGTGGTACAGCGACAAAGGTTGTCAGCACGTTGATGGTACTTGTGAGGCACACAACCCATTCAACCAGGTCTTTTTCAACACCGGCATTTTTGTACATGAAACTTGAATATGACATTACCTACAAAATATATAGACATTTATAAAGTTGGGTCCATATCTGACAAAACATTTTGGAAATTTTATTTTATGGGAGGACAACAGATATAACAAGACAAAAAATTGTCAAGAAATTTCTTTTAACCATTTTTGTACTGAAAGCTGCCATTCTTGTCATGTTCATTTGCCTGGTCAGTTGTACAGTTTGAATCTTGACTTAATTCCATCTCTCCCTGTGGAGAATTGGGCCAAACAGTTTACATCACCACGATCAAAATCTGATTTATTTTATCATCATCTTAGTGCTTATTAAATGTATTTGTTTTCCTTTGGAGAGCCTACTTTTGCTTTTTATGATCTCTGTCTGTATTATAAGTTATACTGGGTGTATGTGTGTCTTGGACGCATGACCAATAGGTACTGAGGAACATGCCAAAGTATAACATCATGACTAAATCTATACAGATGATCCAAGAGCAGATAACCCAAACGTTGTGTACTGGCTACTTACGGCGTTAATTCCAGACCATTGCTGTGACACCTGCATCATTATGGCAATAAATAAAGGTACTTTTAAGTCAGGTGTGGTCAGTAATTGTTTCAAACTGAACTGCTGAATACTCTGGGATTTCCTGGCTTCTACTTTCATTTCGTCAATCTCATCTTCAACATCTAAGTAACCTCTTAATTTTCTTAAAGCTGTTTTAAAGTACGATATAGAATGAATTATGATAAAATGTATGACAGAAACACCCCGTACTGAACAGTTTAGATAAGACCTTAATATACAATGTGAATAGTAATTATATATGAAATGATCAGGTGCTGTGTACTTGGTATCAAACAAATGTACTTTTATTTCATTTATACTTTCATTTTAGCATTACATTCTGACAATTCAATTTATAGAATCAAGGATGATGTCTAACAAATATTTACTTGTCACTGGGCAGAGTATGAGTAAAATTCCACTTTTCATTTGGCTGTTTAAACTCTGTCAGCATAAATGTCAGAGTGCCTTATTTAAACAGTGTGCAATCTTGACCAGTCTTGCAGTAAACCATTCAGTTGTGCCTACCATGTACAACATTGCCTTTGTCTAACTTATTCATAATACAGTAAAATCTATATATACAAAAAGCAACCTGTTAAATAACACCATTATGTATATATACAAAAAGCAACCTGTTCAAGAACACCATTATGGCAACCTGTTCAAGAACACCATTATGGCAACCTGTTCAATAACACCATTATGTATATATACAAAAAGCAACCTGTTCAAGAACACCATTATGGCAACCTGTTCAAGAACACCATTATGTATATATACAAAAAGCAATCTGTTCAAGAACACCATTATGGCAACCTGTTCAAGAACACCATTATGTATATATACAAAAAGCAACCTGTTCAAGAACACCATTATGGCAACCTGTTCCAGAACACCATTATGGCAACCTGTTCAAGAACACCATTATGTATATATACAAAAAGGCAACCTGTTCAAGAACACCATTATGTATATATATGAAAAGGCAACCTGTTCAAGAACACCATTATGTATATATAAAATAAAGGCAAAAACCAGTTTTCAATTTTAAACAAAGAGGATCCCTAGTGACCTATATATCAGGACCACGTGTGTGTGTGTGTGTGTGTGTGTGTGTGTGTGTGTGTGTGTGTGTGTGTGTGTGTGTGTGTGTGTGTGTGTGTGTGTGTGTCGTGTTAGAGAGAGTGAGAGAGTATTACCATCTCTGGCTTCCTGTTCTTCGCCCTTCTTGATAAGAAGCCATCTGGGACTTTCTGGACAAAATGGCATACAAACCAAACAAACAAATGCTGGGAAAGCATTGAAGACAAATACCCATGGCCAAAGACCATCTCGTCCTGAAAAAAATCAGATTTCAGTTAAAAGCTTTTAATAAATTCTTAAATGTATCAAGGATAAAATCTTCACTGCAAGCCACAGAGAGTTTTTTAAACTATTTTAATCAATATTTCATAAATAGAGCATTTATAGGTCCTTTTCACATCCAATAGCAAGGTGGAGTGGAGTGTGGAATGGAGTAATGGAGAATAATACCCCAGTCAAGATTCTTCAACTATATCGAGGCGAGGAAAAATGGAGTGCCCAGAAAAAAACACTGATCTTTGATTAATTATAAACGAGAAAAAACCCACAAAAAAAACAGAAACTGGCCAGTACATTATCAGTTATCCAGAGTTTTGACAGGTTACACAGCCCCATGTACCTTGTCAAAGATGTATGCACCCTGAGCTGCAGAACATCGATCTTTGACAGGGTACATTTGGCAGTGTAAAAGCGGTATTAGTAATTCAAATTAAGTATTAATATTATGTGTGAATTTTGGACATTGTTCCCATAATTGTTTACCTAACTAGACTTCCAGGATGTACCAGTAATTGCCCTTCTACCACTAAACATTGCTAGAGTTATTTACCTCGGCAAATTTTTTCACACTGTTCTATGTACCCCGGCAAGTTACACAATTGCTATGTGAGAAAAGGTGACATAATGTCATAAACTGGATTATTTAACCATTAAACTGTCTAGAAATGGTGTTTATAGTGCTATAACTTCCATTGCCGTGCAAAGCAAACCGAATAATGCGCGCTAGCGCGTTATGACTAGTTTGCTTTGCACGGCAATGGAAGTTATAGCACTATAAACGCCATTTCTAGACAGTTCAATGGTTATATTTACATTTCGCATTTTTCGAAAATCTTATTTTTGTTTTTTGATCCTGAAATAAATTTAAAACACTGTCGTGTACTACATGCAATTCCAATTCCTGGAACAGCCTATCAATGACGTCACGAGCATAGGTGTCAGCAAGAAATGAGTGACGTCACATTAGCAAATGTAATTATAGTCCTATAACTTCATTTGGTTTAAAACATAGTTTAATACAATCAAACACCATAAACTGGATTATATAGCATTAAACCTACCAGCGAGACTTGATACACCCATAATGTTTGACCACAAGATTCCAATAGTGATGAACAGCTGATGAATGGTTCCCACAGAACCACGGATCTTCTTAGGTGAAATCTCGGCAAGATACAAGGACGCCAAACTTACATTGATACCTAGACAAATTAAAACATAATGCCTTGTTAAATTTAAAAACTAACAGCAGAAAAACACAATTGTATTATGACTTTATCAGATTTATTTCATTTGCAATATCATCTTCTAAGATGGATTTTTATCTGTTGTTGTTGCAAGATGTTGACAATCTGACGGCAAAGTTAGAACAAATTGACTACATCTTGTTTTGATGATTTCAACTTTGTTAAATAAAATTCACCTTTTTCTCCTTTGAAATTGTGTTTGTGAACATGAACATAGAACATTGCTTATTCCAGATTAGGGTGGAAAAATCAACCCCAAACTAAGGTGAGATAGAAAATTCATTCGTAACAACTAAGAATGCAACAAGACAGAGGTGCTTGTGCATGGATGAGAAAAATAAATCCAAGTCTATGGTTGGATCTAAAATGATCTCTTTGAAAATGCAAAACAGATCAAGGCAGGAATTATTGAAATAGATGAAAGCAGGTTCTTAGTTGAGTTACTTTTGCAAAGTACACACTTGCACCATTTAGCTGTAAAAATCTATAAAAAGATTATTTTTAAGAGTGTATGTCACCATCACACAACCATTTACAGTCGTTCCTGCCTTTAAGGCCACCTCTATGTAACAGTCACCTGTATTAAAAGTCAGTAAAAATGTATCCCAACTGCTCTTTATTCATGTTATTTGAATCTGTATATATAAAAGGCCATTTGCTCATAGAGGCCACTTTTACGGGTTCCATTGGGTGTCCTTAAATGTACAGGTTTGACTGTATACAAGAAAATATGTATATAAATCTCTCATGATGTAAACACATGAGATCCCTATACATTAATGCATTGATTCATGATAAACATTTTAATTAAAGGTCAATGTTGTTAGTCTATACTTACCACAATGTAATCCAACAAATGCTCTGTGTACAATTAAAACTTCAAAAGAGTTGACGATAACGGGTATACCGCCAAATACAGCAGCTATAAACATAAAAACTGTGATCACTATCATACCCTTCTTCCTGAAACAATTAAAATTATATCATTACAGTAAACACTGCTATAGCAACATCCTCTTTATAGTGACCACCTGTCTACAGAGTAATCCCTGTAATGTCAACCACCTCTATATAGAGATCTGTCTATACAGTAATAGTAGCATCGATAAAGAGTAAAGCATGTTACAGTGACCAACTTTATATTAAGGCCACTTGCATATAGAGTAAACCCTGCTAGAGCAACTACTTCTTTATAGAGACCACCTGTCTATAGAGTAAAACCCTACAATGTCAACCACTTCTATATAGAGATCTGTCTAAACAGTAAACCTTCCTATAGGTACCACCTCTTTATTAAGAGCAATTGTCTATACAGCAAACACTACTATAGTAAGCACTTTTATAAAGATCATCTGTCTATTAAAATCAGTGTTTAAGGTCTGCTTTATATTTCAAACCAAACAGAACATCTACATAAAATATAAACATCTGTATATATTTGTGAATGATACATAAAGAATGGAAAAACAAAACAACTATAATCCTGAACTTTTTTTCTCATCAACAAGACAGATTGATTTTGCAAAATATAGCATTGTTGTCTCATGAGTAAAATGTTTATATAAATGAACGTTTTAAATGATAGAAAGTGGTGAAAGTCCTCTTTTAATGTTAGCACATGTATATAATAAAGAATGCTCCAGGGTACACAGTTTCAATTTTACCATATATAGTATGGTATAACAGGGAAATTTATTCTTAGTGCAGTAGAGTAATGGTGTTGAATAACAAAATTTGAATAGTCTGGTAGCCAGTATGAAGGTTGCTGAGGAAACAGGCAGCCAAAAAAGTAAAACAACATGAAACTTTGGAAAACAAACTGATAAACATCTGTTATAGTTAGATTCAAATCTAGACAGTATATTAATTTATGTAATGTGATCTGTAAGAAAGTACTTTAGACCACTTGGCCACAGATCACCATCATTTCTTTTTGTTTAATCAGGTGGGACTAGATTGACAAATTAAGATAATGCTCAAATGTGGCTTCTGAGAACATGGTGTTTTATGCCCAGTCAAAATATGAATTCTTTCACTTATAAGGAGACAGTCAGTTCTGGGATGGTGGAGGAAACTAGAGTCCCCAGAGACACCAGACCTTTGCCTAGCAAGCTGACAAACTTTCTCACACTAGTATCTGTCTGAGTGGGATTCAAAACTAGGTGGAGAGGCATCTTATTAAATGAAATATAGAGATGTCTTAATAATATGAGATATTCCTGTTAAATAAAATCACAAAGAAACCCACTGTAATTAGTTATTGTGTCTCCATGCAGTTATAAATAAATCAAGACTATGATGTAACCAAGCTGTTTACATAGCAACCGTTTCCAGATAAAGCAGAATAAAAAAAATTAGTTCATTTATTGATTTTTATCATGATGTTCCAACAATAATAGTAATATAGTTATATCTCTGTGTTACTATATAAAGCTATATACAACACTGATCAGATATAACTAGAGAATACAGATCTTCAAAATCCATATGGTATATGTACTAAGTTTCCATACCTAGAGGCCAAAATTGTTATTGGCTACTAATGTATGGGAAATTCTTTCCTAAATTAATAAGAAATTGGGGGAACTAAAAATGGAGTCTGAATCTTATATCAATATGGCAAAGTTATGTATAATCATAAAAATCTAATGACTGGGTTACATAGTAAAGAATTGTAAATATGAAAGATACAATTTTGCTCTTATTTTATTAAAATTGGAAATATGCACCAAAATAATTAGGAAATATATATACATTTTGAAGCTTAAGAATAAAGATCAATTTTTGGTGCCAAATTAAGCAAATTGACAATCCTCATTTACATATTTAACATACCTTCCAAAATAGTCTGCAACTTTCCCGGATATAAAAGCTCCGACCATACCAAACAGGACAAATATGGCTACAGTTACAGCCCACAGAAAGTCAACTAGAGGGTGAAAATGTTCTTCCTCCTCCACTGGTTTGGCTGCTGGGGCAAGGGTTGTAGCTCCACCAGTGTTGTTTCCTGCTGTTCCATTACCCCCTGAGGATACAGCATATGTTGAATTGTCCACTCCATTCACACTGACCACAAGACCAGAAGTGGACTTTGTGTTATTTGGTGGAGATATTCCCTCACGTTCATACAACAAATTACTATAAAACCTCTGACAAACCTACAAAGTCAAAATAAAAGATTAAAAATTTGTAGAATAAATTTTGAACAAGAAGCTCAACCTGACATGCTCACCTGATAAATAATGACTAGATGAAAAACGAAATTATTTAATTGAATATCGAATAAAATGAGCGCAAACATTATCGAACTAGTCTATGTATGGAATCAAAAACAAACTTACCATCCCTTGTCCAAATCACAATACCGAAAAAAAAACCCAAAAAAACCAAAGTAAACACTTTAAAAACTGAAAAATTAAGCAAAACCATCAAAAAGGAAGTGAGACCGATTGCTCTGAAAATACAGCATTTCATGGCATATTACATTACCTCAGAAATCAATCCTGAAGACTGCCAAGTTGTTGTACCTTGTAACTAACTATATTGAAATGAATAACGGTCCTTCAACAGTCAAAACATTGTAAAATTATAAAGCAACTTAGGTAGCCCAGTTGGTAGAGCACTTGTCAAGTGTTGCGAGGTTGTGGGTATAACCCTGCATTTTGCAATTCAATTTTGCGAGCTTGTTAATCCTCAGAAGCAGCTGATCTAAGCATGGGCCCTGGTCACCTGTTTGATTCAAAGTAATTGAAACCAGAGATTTCTCTGGTAAAAACTTGGAGTAATTAATGTAACAGTTTGGATATCAGACTCAAATCAGAGTTTAACTTTACAGCAATCACCTACACCTATACTGCAGGAGGTTCAGGGTTTGATCTCTGGTATGACAATGCATTTTCCCTTTCCTGTAACCACTATAAAATGAATGTAAAGTTGCAGACAGATTATATCCAAGCTTATATACTTACTGTAGCAGGGTTGTTGACTACACCGATGTTATATCCGAACAAAAACGAATTTCCAAATACAGCAATAATAACACTAAATATAAGTGTAAACGTATAGTTGATTTCCCTCTGAAAAACAAAACAAAAACAACAATTACAAATAAAGTAGTCTTATTTTGTGTACCCATCCATTAGATTCTATGTAATATTGTGATAAATAGTTTTTCATAGAAATGTTTGTAATGAATTGAGTTATTTTCAGGATTTTTCAGTCAAATTAAAAATGACCTTTGAATGTACAAATAAAAGTCTTTCCCTATAGATTATTTCATTCTTTCGATGTAAAGACAGTGGCGTTCACGATCTGATGACAGAGCAGAAACAGGTTGTGGTAGTGTAACTCTGTTAGTACATAGATAAATCACACCCAAGCGCGCGGTTTTTTAAACTATTATTATTTTGTAAAAACGACCATTATATTAAAATGGACTCACTGTATACCTTGCCATCATATTGTACACAGTTATACAATAAATAGGACCATACACCTTACACATTATTGACAGCTGTGAGCAAGCCTCCCTTATCAAATTATATGTATTTTGTTTAAACGCCCTTTTGAAAGTTTTCGCAGGGCTTATTCAGTCAGTTTATGTCTTTTTCGTCCGTTTGGTTCATGATATAAGATATTTAAATTTTAAAGCCAAATACTAAATATCGGTCGATGATGATCAAAATGGTTAATGTACTTTAAGGAAATTTGAGCTAATAATTCGCTTTTATTTCTGTTTGTTCGCTGTTGCTTTAGCTCACCTGGCGCATGACATAATTTGTATGTATAGTGTAGTGTTGAAAAGGTTCGGTTCAACCGCATTAAGCAGAGAAATCTTTGATAAGATGAAGTTGGCCAAAAGAAGAAGTTTACATGCGAGACCGAGTTTATGTGGCGATGTAAAGCGTGGGCTTACAACTTAGTTGTCTTAGGCTTTAAGACTACTTAACCCCTTTATCTCATTATGACTTATACAAGGTTTAAGTGTGCTTAAACTGTTAAGATGGCTTCCAGTTACCCTGCCCTGGATCAAGTTTCACAATCATAGCTTAATGATTTCCATTAACATAAATTTAACGAATTTTAGCAATCCTGTCAGTTAAGTATGGAGCTTCAAGTAATCTTCATAATGACACCTTAAATTCCTGAATATCTTAAGAATTAAAGGCATTCTTTATATTTCGTCAGATTTCAGTTGAGGAAATTCTTATGTTAAGGAATGATTGTAAAAAACTAGGCCTGGTCCTGAATACTCATGATCGTATAATAAACTAGGCCTGGGCCCAAATACTCATGATCGTATAATAAACTGCTGTAATAAGACAGAAACCATTTAATAAAGAATATTCAAAGAATATCTATGATGAAATATACTTATCTCTGTGTAAAGATATTTAAATATGTTTAAAATTTATGTGTGGGTGTGTTCTACAACCACTTAAAGAAGACACATCACACAACATCGATTATTATTCCGTCACCCTTCAAAGATCGAAGAATTTACACGTGGTCGTTCACTCAAGTCCACACAGATAAAAAAATCCATATATCAAAATCCCAACTGAAAATAATTTCTGCCTTTACCTTCTAGCTCACGTGTTAAGAAGTGCACGTGGCACACCCTTATTGTAAATTGAATCCAACAAAAAATAAAAAAAATAATCAAGATTAAAAGTCAAAACTTTAAGGATTGAAATGGAAGGTTTTTAAGTACAAATTAAAAACCCAATCCAAACTTCTCATAAATTTAAAAAAAGTTTTACAAAAAATTGAAATTAAAAATCGGATCCATGATTTATAAGGAAAGGTTATCTAATTTTCAAGCTGAGATTATTCTCAATATTGTTGGTAAATGTATAGCTCTTAATAAGAAAAGGTAAACTAGTTTAATGTTGGCATTCATCGAAGTTAATGTGTCAGAGGTCACTTTTTTCTAATTTTATTTATTTATTTATTGACGGATTTATTGTCGCTTCGTCACACAGCAGGTTATAAATTTTGCATGCACCGAATCATAGCTCGACATTCGTGTGAGTTGTTGCGAATATAAAAGTTTTGAGCCAATCCGGAAATTTTCATCATGATTAGACAATCTTTAAAGTCAAGAATGGACTACTAGTCTTCAGATCTAGTGGAAAAATTATGTTTTAAAAGGGTTCAGTCCGTTATTTTTGCTATCTAATTTTTAAAATTCTACTTTTGTTTTGTTTTATGTATGATGCAACTACATTTATCTTCCATAAATATCCACGATTGATTTTAATAGAGTAAGGAATGTAAAGGCACGTCAATGCAAACGTAAATTGTTATGTGTAAATATCAGACCGTGACTTCAGATTAAAAGATTAAATTCTTCACCTCTATAATCCTCTTTATTAACACTGGCTGATCCCATTGTACTTTTAATTATATATATGCAAGTTACATAATCAGGCCATATTTTACGATCATTTCTTCTGTAGACTTAATACTGAATACTCGTTTTTAATATCACTCTTCGTCGATGTTTACCAGAATGTCCGAAAATTCCACCTTCTCGCAAGCCAACTCTATGGCAAAGCTTCCTTACATTAGGATCCTAGGCGGATGAGAAGCGCTTGGATCCGTAAGTTTGCGCTTTGTAAACCATAAATTCTTTTACCTTCGTGAAATATAATGTCTTCTTTTAATTCCCTTCGTGAAACTTACTACCAGTCAGTTAATCATTTGTGACATTGTTTCCATGGTTGCTTAATGTTCCTACAAGTCTTCTGTGCACGAGCTGTATTTCGAAACACGTCTTCGAGTTGCCTTCAGCAAGAACAAATTGTTTTGTAATACATGCCCATAGTTGCCACAAACAGATCCGAACATCCGTTCAAATGATTCTGGTATAAACGTGCACATGCTTCAAGTATGGTTGCCATGAGATCTACATTATCCAATCAACTCTAATCAATAAAAGTTGCCAGGTACATGGTCGGAGTTTCGAATCATGATCAAGATGCTATCTGCATTATCAAGTCTTCTGTTTAAATGTCTCCATATGACAGTTGCTATGCATATTTTACAAGCTTCAATCTCATGAACCAGTTGTAATCGACGTCGGATTCAGCTTCCGTTCGCAATATAGTCCGACCGTGTTCCCGATTCAAGCGAATCAGTTGAAATCTATACAATGTAAGCTTCGGTTCACCCGATCTAAGCACATGGTCTAAGCTCCCGATTTTCCTAACCCACTTGGAATCTTGCATGCTCCCTGATCGAAGCACATGGTATGAGCTCTAAATTCACATGGCCCAGCAATTTAGTATATTATTATGCAAGCTTCCGTTCACACAGCCCAAGCTTCTGTTCAAACTATCCAATCAGTTACCAAGCACATGATGCAAGATCCCGACTTACATGGCTCTGTTGCGATGTACCCACAAATGCGATGATCCAATATCCATTCCCGTGATCCAGTTTTGATCCATACGATCCAAGTTTTGACTACACGTACATACACAAGACTAAACTTAAAGCCCGAAGTTCGGTTTTACGAGTGAATAGTGTATATTATATATTTGTTTCTGATGTTTCATTTATTACAGTATAAGTTTGTTACAGTTTTCTTGTATACTTATGTACATCGACATCTGCTTGTATGTGATATTAAAATCTATAGATACTATAACAAAATAACATGTAATGTGTCATTAATGTTTTATGTCAGTATTAAAGTCAGACAACACATCCACTTCAATTATAAAACTTTTAAGACTGGCTCATTGTACAATACCTTGTTAACATAGCATCATTTTTCAACAAGACATATAAATCAAGTACTGGGATATTATATATACACGAGTTTGTACAAAATGTTTCTGAGCATGCATATGGTCTGGCTTTAGTATTCCGTTGATATCCACAAAACATGAGGCCTTGGGTTCGACACCCATTGCTTTTAGTGTTTAAAAAACTTCAAATGTGTTTCAGGGTTGAATTCGAGGCTAACTTCTTTACGTTGTGACCCAGCTCAAGTCAAAGAAGTAATCATAATAATAAGTAGCTAAAAAGTGATAGGACATGTGATGAGACAAAACAACAACAGTACCGCCAGAGTCTCACTAAAAGGGACACCAGATGGGAAGAGGAAGCGGGGAAGACCAAAGGAAACATGGAGGCGGACAGTAGAGAAAGAGATGGGGATGGGGTGGAAGGATCTCCGATATCGTCAATCACCGGTGTTTCTGTCTAATACAGGGATGAGGCTTAACTATTTTGAGTGGGGGACCAGCTCACGTCAAAAAAGAGGTTGTTATAAATTTATAATAAGCAGCTAACATGTGTAAAGTTGAGGACCTACAGTGACCTAAGACCTATTTAGGAGCCATGGCTACCGGATCTCCGATATCTTCAATCACCGGTGTTTCTGTCTAATACGGGGATGAGGCTTAACTATTTTGAGTGGGGGACCAGCTCACGTCAAAAAAGAGGTTGTTATAAATTTATAATAAGCAGCTAACATGTGTAAAGTTGAGGACCTATTTTAGTAGTCATTGACTACAGGATCTCCGATATCTTCAATCACCGGTGTTTGACTGAATTTCTAATACAGGGATGAGGCTTAACTATTTTAAGTTGGGACCCAGCTCACGTCAAAAAAGAGGTTGTTATAAATTTATAATAAGCAGCTAACATGTGTAAAGTTGAGGACCTATTTTAGTAGTCATTGACTACAGGATCTCCGATATCTTCAATCACCGGTGTTTAACTGAACTTCTAATACAGGGATCATGGATGAGGCTTAACTATTTTGAGTTGGGGCCCAGCTTGCGTCAAAAAGAAGTTGTGAATAAGCAGCTAACATGTGTAAGGTTGAGGAGTTCTAAGGCCTATTTTAGGAGCCATGGCTACCGGATCTCCGATATCTTCAATCACCGGTTTTTCTGTCTAATACAGGGATGAGGCTTAACTATTTTGAGTTGGGCCCAGCTCACGTAAAAAAAGAGGTTGTTATAATAAGCAGCTAACATGTGTAAAGTTGAGGACCTATTTTAGGAGTCATTGACTACCTGATCTCCGATATCTTCAATCACCAGTGTTAGTCGAAATTTCAAATAAACGTTTAGATGACTAAAGTGAAAAACACAAAACAAACATATACAGATACCATTTTTATTGCATTTTATTGATGTGAACAATTTTGAGAATTCAACACTCCCCATCCACTTTAGCCCTCGATCGTCATGTCCGAGTCCCTCATTTTCTGATCCACGTGTCTGCATATGTTTATGTAAAGGATGGTCTGGATTGTTAGGGAAGATCATCCGCTTTACTCGTAATGTTATCGTTGTAATAGTACACGCGACTCCTATATTACCACACTACATAGACGGACATGGATATTTGTACTACAGCAGTGCGACTACACTCTGTAAGATTCCCGAGAACAATATCCGGGCACAAAGAAAAATCGGGAAATATTATAATCAATACCAAATCCAGTTTGTGTATAGGAAGTGACGGGTGTATTTCACGAGGGAGGTCGCTTCCGTCATTTAAATCAATACTTGATGTTAGAAGGCCAACCCTTAGCAGATTTGTAAAATTCAGTGAAATTTAATTTTAATCTTCGTACCTTTAGAATTTTAAAATAAATCCGCAATTCGTGTATAGATGCGCGTTTGGGAATGCATTTTTTACGTTGTGTTGAAAAATCTACTAACTTTTTATGTTTTCATGTTTATTATAAATATTTAATGATTTTTGCAGTGGACAATTGATTTGAATATTGATTCAGGACAACAGCTTGTCCACTATATTGATTGTCCTGACCTTACTTTGTGTTTGGGTCTCTAGGTCACTGAGGACAAAGATTGACCTTTGATCTTTTCGCTCCAGTAAGTTTCATATACAATACATGTGCTACTTCTCGTAGGGTCATTATAATATTTAGGTCATGTGTAGACAGAATTCTCTAGTACAATAAATTTGTTGAAGTGGACATTGGACAATGGTGGAGAGAGAGAGATAGGGGGTATTTTTCACCCCAGTCAATTTCACTTATGACATGTTTAGGACAGCGTGCGAGAGAAGGGAGAGAGAGAGTGTGTGTGTGTGTAGCAATGATACAGGGTGAAATATACCATGTTTTATTTATGTATTAACATTTGTAACCCATATCGGTATTGTATATATGCCCCTTTGAACCTAATGAGGGTGCTTAATTTTGAAGTATAAATATTTTGGCCGGTTTTTTTTTTTTTGTTTTTCATTTTACAGTCTGTTAAGAAACCCTGAATGTCCATTCACATTAGGAATGATAATATTGAATTTAAACGAATGGAATGTACAAGGTCGCCAAAACAGCAATATTAAATAGCTAACTACAGATAGAGAGAAAGAACACTTCCGTTTGTATCCCTTAAATTATATGTAAAATTTTTGAAAAATTATTTTCCATAGAAATATTCAAAATGGCCTAATTCCGTAATCAGTCAAAAAAAAAAAATATTGGATGATAAAATGTTTATGGAAGTGTTTCCAAAAAATAAAACAGAAACTAAAACAAAAGATTTACATAAATCTTTTATGAATAATAATTTAACTATTAAGTTTTGAAACCGCGTTTACTATAGAATACTAATTTCATTATATACTTAGTCTGGCTGGTTAGAAAAAAATGTTCCGAATGATTTTCAATCGTGGGTCCATCATGAGAGGAACATGTATAAATGATTACAAATAATTCGTCGTTATCATAAATAAATAAAAACCAATAAATAAATAAATAAATAAATAATAATATAAATAAATAAATAAATACTATCATTAGCATCCCAATTTAAATAAATCAGAAGATGGTTCAAACTGTCAGGACTTAACCACCTTACGACAATAACGCAAGTTCCCCTCTGAAGACGGGGTTGGGGTTGGGGGTGCTCTGGAGGGGGTTCGAACATTAAAATACCTGTTCGACGCTTGTCAAGCGACGATGTCAGTTTTTCTGCTCGCGATTCTATGTTTATGTTCGTTTTACAAGTTGACCTATTAATCGTGATGAGACGGTTACTCTTGGTTACCAATGTTTAACATCGAACATGATTTGTATGAAGTGCCACGTGGTTTCATCAGATCGAAGTCAACCTGCATTTTGGAAAAAAATAATTTATCGAATTACGAAAGGAAACAGTAGTATTTCTTCAACATATAAGACTTAAACACCAACAATTTTACGGTAAAATCTTGAATTTTTAAAATTAAACTCGGACAAAATATAAAGCTGTCTATCAATAATATATCTCGCTAACAAGTTGTACTGTTGTGTGTAAATAATACACCGACTTCAAGGTCACAGCTTGTAGTAGATGATATTTTCGCTTCACTGTAATTTTCAGACTGAAACGTAGTTATGAAGAATGACTTATCAATATAAATTCTAATATTACTCACCTCAGTCATGTTTTTGATGCGTGATTTCGCTATGACAGTATAAAATTATTTCGTTTACTCCGCTGTCTTCTTGGTTTTTCGTAATGCGGAAAGTGACCTTGTTTATTAATACTTGATTCTGATTGGTTGAAATCACCACACCCCTTTTCTATTTGTGAATGAAGTTGTAAAACGTCACTATTGAATTTTTTTACGATGTGACGTACAGGATTATAGTAAAAATTTGTAAATATTTCATCATCCTACTTATAATGTCTCTAGACGCAATCGATACACACGGATAGATTTTGCAATTTGTAATTAACTTTTTGTGTCTGTCGAATCTTCAGGAATTACTATTCTATAGGATATTATGTAATAAATGCCGGTAAGCTTGAATTAATTAAATGATCCCGAAATATTGAGACAAAAGAGTTACACAATTACACAAAAAAATTCAATGACATTTCAGCAAAAAATAGTGGCTATTTGCCAAAATGTCTTGCAGTTGATATTTGAAAGAGTTCCATTTCGGTACGGTCTACTCAGAAGAATTTTATCAACAAAAACGACTGATTTAATCAACTGAGCTATTTTAGGAAATTAGGAAACTTGTACCCTTCACTAAAAATTAATTCGACTAGCAGTAAAAACCCTAAAAATGACGAAATCAAACAGTTTTGAACATTTTTGTAAAAATAATTTTAAAAACTTTACATAAAATTTTACTGAGTTGGATGTACAAAGGAATTCCTGTCCCATGTTTACCATTTCCGTCAAAAACTTATTTTCATACACTTGTATTTTCATGTAATTTAATAGGCGCCTTTAAATGGAAAGGTTATATTGGCGAACACTGACGAGCGCAAAAGTAATTAATACCGTATTAGAATGATAACAGTGTTATTATTATTATTATTATTATTATTATTATTATTATTATTATTATTATTATTATTATTATTATCATCATCATCTTTGCCTTCGGAAATGTCTCTTAGGCTGTGGGTGGCATCTTTCGACAAGTTTACAGAAAACGATCTCGGTAACTTATATCTATGATCTAGTAGTTTGTCGTGAATTGGACCAATTCATCATTTACGGATAGTATACATATATAGATGTATACTTGTATTTTTTATATACGTCAACAGTGATTTAAATGATATATTTTCTTAAAACACATCTCACATTCTTCATTCTGAAAATTTGAAACTGTGTTATTTAGTTTTTTCTTTAACAATACATTTTCTATCACAATAGACCAGACAATGTGTACACAGATAAGAATCCTTCTTATGTTACTTTGAAACTCTCATTGTGGGAGATAATGGGATTTGTGAACTTTGTCATACAAAATATACCTCTGGAAAAATGTGATGACACTCGAGACTAGCTAGACGATCTCTGAGACCCCCCCTCCCAATTATTCACTTTGTCGTTTTTAACCTACGTAGGTATTCCTGACTAACAGAATAAATGATTGATTTACTGATTGATTGATTGATTGTTTGTCTGACTGACTGACTACCTATCGATCTCTCTGATTGGTCGATTAATTGACTGCCCGTTTGTCTTTAACTGACTGACTGCCTGTCTGCTTCTATGTGTCTCTGACTAATGGACCAACTATCTGTCTGGCCACCTAACTGTCTGTTTTTATGACTTTCTTATTGAATGACTAACTAGCTTTCTCTCTATCTACATGTGTATGACTGCTCTACTGAATGCCTGTCTGTCTCTATCTGACCGACTGAATGCCTGTCTGTCTCTGTCTGACCGACTAAATGCCTGTCTGTCTCTATCTGACCGACTGAATGCCTGTCTGTCTCTGACTGACCGACTGAATGCCTGTCTGTCTCTGTCTGACCGACTGAATGCCTGTCTGTCTCTGTCTGACCGACTGAATGCCTGTCTGTCTCTGTCTGACCGACTGAATGCCTGTCTGTCTCTGTCTGACCGACTGAACGCTTGTCTGTCTCTGACTGCTCTACTGAATGCCTGTCTGTCTCTATCTGACCGACTGAATGCCTGTCTGTCTCTGTTTGACCGACTGAATGCCTGTCTGTCTCTGACTGACCGACTGAACGCCTGTCTGTCTCTGTCTGACCGACTGAATGCCTGTCTGTCTCTGTCTGACCGACTGAATGCCTGTCTGTCTCTGTCTGACCGACTGAATGCCTGTCTGTCTCTGACTGCTCTACTGAATGCCTGTCTGTCTCTGTCTGACCGACTGAATGCCTGTCTGTCTCTGACTGACCGACTGAATGCCTGTCTGTCTCTGACTGGCCGACTGGATGACTGTCTGTCTCTGACTGACCGACTGAATGCCTGTCTGTCTCTGTCTGACCGACTGAATGCCTGTCTGTCTCTGTCTGACCGACTGAATGCCTGTCTGTCTCTGTCTGACCGACTGAATGCCTGTCTGTCTCTGTCTGACCGACTGAATGCCTGTCTGTCTCTGACTGCTCTACTGAATGCCTGTCTGTCTCTGTCTGACCGACTGAATGCCTGTCTGTCTCTGACTGACCGACTGCATGCCTGTCTGTCTCTGACTGCTCTACTGAATGCCTGTCTGTCTCTGTCTGACCGACTGAATGCCTGTCTGTCTCTGTCTGACCGACTGAATGCCTGTCTGTCTCTGACTGCTCTACTGAATGCATGTCTGTCTCTGACTACTCTACTGAATGCCTGTCTGTCTCTGACAGACCGACTGAATGCCTGTCTGTCTCTGACTGCTCTACTGAATGCCTGTCTGTCTCTGACAGACCGACTGAATGCCTGTCTGTCTCTGACTGACCGACTGAATGCCTGTCTGTCTCTGACTGACCGACTGAATGCCTGTCTGTCTCTGACTGACCGACTAATGGACTGTTTGTCTCTAGCTCTCTGGCTCATTTATTGTCTTATTCAATGACTGACTAGCTCCCTATTTATCTCTATCACTGGTCGAGTAATTGTCTGTCTCTCTGACTGACTGTCTGTCTTTTAATTCTGACTCGTGGACTCTCTTATTCAATGACTGATCATGAGTAGTTCTATGTCTATCTATATGACTGCTCGATTGAATGCATGTCTCTCTGACTGACTGCCTGTTTCCCTGACCCATAGACTTCTTGACTGAATGTCTGCCTGTCTCTCTGACTCATTAATTCATGACTTATTTATTCTTTTAATGAATGACTGAGTAGCTCCATGTCTATCTATATGACCGCTCGGTTGAATACATGTCTCTCTGACTGACTGCCTGTCTCCCTGACCCATAGACTTCTTGAGTGATTGTCTGCCTGTCTCTCTGACGCATTAATTCATGACTTATTTATTCTCTTAATGAATGACTGACTAGCTCCTGACTGCTCGACTGAAAGCCTGTCTGACCCATTGACCGTCTTATTGAATGACTGACTATCTCGCTGGCTATCTCTATGGTGCTCGACGGAATGCCTGTCTTTCTGACCGACTGCCTGTCTTTTTGACCCATTGGCTGTCTTATTGAATGACTGGCTATATCGCTGTCTATCTTTATGGCTGCTAGACGGAATGTCTGTCTGTTTCTCTGATGCATTGACTCTTATTGAATGATTGACTAAATGGTTCTCTGTCTCTCAAACTGATCGACTGTCTGTCTGTCTCTTTGACACATTGACTGACTAATAGAATGGCTGACTTAATGTCTGTCTGTCGTTTTGCTCATCGACCAACTGATTGACTGTATAATTGAATGATTGACTAAATACTTGTACTTGTCCGACACTGATTGACTGACTTATTGACTGCTTACCTGTTTTTTCTCTTTGACTGGCTTTCTCTCTAATTAATTGACTGACTGGCTGCATGGTTATCGAACTGATTGACAATCTCTGTGACTAGCTGTTTGTCTGTATGTCTGACTGATTGACTGACTGACTAACTTACTGCCTGACTGACTGACTGACTGACTGACTAACTTACTGCCTTACTGACTGACTGACTGACAAACTTACTGTCTGACTGACTGAGTGACTGACTAACATAGGTCAGTAAACAGCTAGGATTTTCGTAAGACTAGGTTACAATCATTACTCGTTGAAGGCTTTCTAAAGATATGCTTACTTCAGAATTATCTATAATTAGCAACATTGCCTTATGGTAAATTTTGAATACTTTAATTACTTTAATTGTTAGAAAACTTTCTTTCATAAATAGTAAATAAAATAGCACATACAGAATTGCAAGACTTATTATACCAGAAATATTAAAAGGGAGTGGAGAGTGTAGTAATTGTGTCTTATGGGCTAGTCACGGTTCTTTCACTTTATATTAAGGCAGTTGGTTTTGGGATGGATGGGGAAACCCAAGTTCCCTGAGAAAGCCACCGACTTACTACAAGCAAATTCACTGCCTTTTTCTCAATAGCACGTGTCCCGAGAGTGATTCGATCCAAAGAGCTAACAGATTTTTATGATATTGTGATCCCAACGCCAGCAATTCAGAACGCTCGGTCAACGAGATCTACAGATACTAGGGACATTACATTAACATTTTCCCAGGACGTCGACGGTGGTCAACAATTGATAAATTACCCATGAAGAAAAATCATTAATTATACTCGAGTGTCAAATACCTGTATACAGCACTTTATAATTAAACTATATGGATATGCTTCTTTAAAACATTGTACACAATATTTATTCGGAATACTATGTTTTCTCACATACCCTAATTCAAAAAAATTAAATAATAGACTTTTGAAATTGTGCCAGCTCAGATTGGGATAACTAGACCGAAACTTGAATTACTAAAATCTCCATGTTTGGCATACATTCACGTGTGTTAATTACGACCTTGGTTGTACATGTACTTAAACATTTATTATTTTAGAGTGCATTAAAATCGACCTTGACACATGTCTGAGGCCGTGCAGTTATATATACATGACGGAGTTTTGTATACAGTACAGGTCCGTCGAAAGTTTAACACAGTAGACGAAGCTCGCTTGTCACGTGACAGACATATGGATCACTGGTGACTGAAAGGTAAAGGTGGTAGATAGCAGCTGCTGAAAAGCATCCGGGAGCGATGTGTTAGCTTTGTATTAAACTTTCGACAGGTCTGTACTGTGCATGTCGGGATAGTCGAGCGTTTAGCACTGGGCTTACGGAAAGGAATCTCGGCAGTCGAGAGATGGACAGCAGTTATGATATAGATAAAGATATAGTAAAGATAAAGTAAAGATATAGATAACGAGAAGCCGAGATTAGCTGCCAATTAGGCATCACATCGTTAGCTTAGTGGTAAACTTTAACCAGCCCTATACACTGTATACTGTATATATAACATGACAAGACATCATTGTTAGGAAGGACTGAACATTTACTGAAAAAGCATAAAAATTACGGAATTGAATATTAAGAGTATTTTGTGAAAATTAAATTTTTAACAATTTTACACAGAACATTAAATGGATGGGGAGTACAAAATGAAGTCCTACCGTTAGTTGTTGGTATTCTTGTTTTTGACGTACAGTACAAAATGAAGTCCTACCGTTAGTTGTTGGTATTCTTATTTTTGACGTACAGTACAAAATGAAGTCCTACCGTTAGTTGTTGGTATTCTTGTTAACGTTTTTGACGTACAGTACAGGCCTGTCGAAGGTTTAACATTGAAACTTGGCTCCTTGTTAGCTACATATATCAGCTTTTCGGAAGTTCTCACGAGCATCGAACACTTTAGTCTTTCATACTTCATAAATGGGTTTTTTATTTGAAATGAAAACATTTATAACTACATTCCAGATATATGTATACGTCATCAAAGATGCAACTATTTACCACCAGACGCATTAAAATCCCCCAATCTGAAATAATTTTAATGGTGTTACTACAAATCGAATTTTCTGATTCATTGAAAATGTTCACCTTCACGTATTTAACCGTATGGCCATGGGTGAAACTTTGGATCATAAACAACCTACCTTATTGAACATTGTTGAAACTGAAGTCATTACAAACCAAATATTCAGATTCTTTTAAAGTAATGGAGTTAACGCCTTCTTTCACTTATATCGCGACCAGTTAAGAAAATGATTAGCAAACCTGAGTGCCCGGACAATACCACTGACAAACACTCGCAATATGATGTTCTTCGAATTATAATTGACCTTAGATATTAGACCACTCAGATAACATCGACAAGCAAACTGAAAAACTTTCTTACATCGAGATTATCTTCGAGTAGTATTCGGACTTAGGCGGTGGGCGACACTTAACATCGACAACCTACTGACAAACTTTCTTACATCGAGATTATCTTCGAGCAGTATTCGGACTTAGGCGGTGGGCGATGCTGTGATCCCGGTTAGGATACTCGACCACCACCACCCTCCCCCTTCTCAATTTTCATGGTATTTATCCACCTTATGTATATACACATATTTTTCACGCTTTACTGTAAATAATCTTTTTTATGTCTTATAACTGTCAGAACAATACAGCTTCTCTAAGTAGTACATACTTTATAATACTTGTACTACTGCAGTATAGTAAAGTACTAAAAACAGGATACCGATGTTTTTATCTGATAACATTGTTTACTTTGTGTACACGTGCATTTGTTTTCGTCAATATATCGGATTGTTTGTCCATGCATGGACCTTTTTTTGTATGGAATGTGTTGATTATAGCTGCACATGTGTCTGGTTTTAAATTCCAAAAGTCAATGATGGACTGTTTGGCATGCCAAAGGTTATTTTGGATGTATTGATGACCGTTTTAGATCATTATTTTGTCAAACAAGAGGGACCATTATGTGCTATTATTGAACAATACTAAAATATTATTAATATTATATATTTATGACAAGATGATTAATATCACATAAAATATTCTAACGAAACCACTAGACACTAAATTGTATATTTCCGTCGTCCTAAATCGAGGATTTTATTATTAAGTTCATTGTCTGTTGTCCCAGTTGTTTTCTTTAGTTTTGGTATTTGTTGTGTTCACTTGTTATTTATTTGTTGTTGTGTTCACTTGTTATTTATTTGTTGTGTTCACTTGTTATTTATTTGTTGTGTTCACTTGTTATTTATTTGTTGTTGTGTTCACTTGTTATTTATTTGTTGTTGTGTTCACTTGTTATTTATTTGTTGTTGTGTTCACTTGTTATTTATTTGTTGTTGTGTTCACTTGTTATTTATTTGTTGTGTTCACTTGTTATTTATTTGTTGTTGTGTTCACTTGTTATTTATTTGTTGTTGTGTTCACTTGTTATTTATTGTTGTGTTCACTTGTTATTTATTTGTTGTTGTGTTCACTTGTTATTTATTTGTTGTTGTGATCTCTGTGGCTGTTGTTATCTGTTTTGTTTTAAGGTCTCGGTAGCCTCTATTTGGTTGTTATTGTGTTTGCAATGGATCTTGTTATTTGTCATTGTTCTCTTGGCGGCTTTCGTTATTTGTTGCTGCGTTGGATAGCTCTTGTGTTTGCAGCTGTGTTCTCTATCTATTATTCTTGCTATTTGCTTGTAGTTGTGTTTTTGGTGTTGTTGGAAGTGTTGTGTTCGCAATGCCTTTTGCTATTTGTTTGTCGTTGGTATCTTGATGGCTTTGCTATTTGAACCTGTGTTTGGTGGCTTTTGCTATATATTTATTCTTATGTGTTTCGATGGCCCTTGTCATTTGCTCTGTTCTCTAGATTGCTCTTACACTATTCATGTTTGTTTATGTGTTCCCGGTGGTCCTTGCCATATATTTGTAGTTGTGTCCTATCGAATACATTTGCCATTTGTTGTATTCTTTAAGTTTCTCTTACACTGTGTTTGTTTATGTGCTCTCGATGGCCCTTGTCATTTGCTGTGTTCTCTAGGTGGCTCTTACACTATGTTTATCTATGTGTTCTCGGTGGTTCTTGCTATATATTAGTTGTTATGTGTTCTCGATGGCCCTTATCATTTGCTGTGTTTTCTAGGTGGCTCTTACACTATGTTTAGTTATGTGTTCTTGGTGGTTATTGCTATATTTTTGTTGTTTTGTGTTCTCGATGGCCCTTGTCATTTGTTGTGTTCTCTAGGTGGCTCTTACACTATGTTTAGTTATGTGTTCTTGGTGGTTAACCTATTGCTATATATTTGTTGTTGTGTGCTCTCGATTGTCCTTGTCATTTGCTGTGTTCTCTAGATTTCTCTTACACTATGTTTGTTTATGTGTTCTCGGTGGCTTTTTATTATTTTCTAGAACAAAATGTCACGTACAATCATACTTCATCTTATATCCGTCTTCTATACTGGTATAAATTATATAAACTCATATGATATAACAACTTGATAGTTTAAACGGATACAACAACACTACATAAAGTACATGTCGGTCCAGATAAACAAAGCCTCATCTAGCTCGAACATTTAGAATACTTCAGATAATAAAAGAAGTTCCGGGAGGGTAGGTGTTTCATTTCTCTGTTTTCATTGAAGAACCCACAAAACATCTTCCGGAATCCTGTTGATATATTTGTTTTAGTTGTATCATTTCTGAGGAATTAAATTAAGACTTAAACAAAATAGTTAAAGCTGCTACAGCATGTACTCGATACGAGCTAAAACGACAGGTCTAAAACTAAAACGTTTTATGGCCATTATCAGAATATTGTTATGTATGATGTCTCTGTATTCAGGGTTATATTTGTGCCATAGTTCAATATGTTCATTTTATTCCTAATTTCGATTTCAAAAGTGACGGGTGTTGCTAGCTAAACAGGAGGTGTTTACCCTTCCGGAACTCCAGGCCTCACTTTCTTAGGCCTGTTGGAAGTTCACGTGTTAAATTAAGTTTGCACGTTTCAAAGTTTTTAGTTTGCTTTGGGGTTGTGGTATGTTTGTTTTTGGTTGTGCAAATAACAAGCGGGTGATATGGGAGTGGAGTGGACAAATGGGGTCCAAGTCAAGATTATTTCAGTATTTTGATGGTGTAAGTTCTGCATGGAATAATGAATGAATCCGGAGTACCAAAAGAAAAATTTCAACCCATAGCAAGCTTACTGTTAAACGTTCTCACACTAGAATTTGCCTGAACAAAACAATTAAAAACGCAGAGATTTATTTAACCCTAAAGCACTTCCTATAGTGCATTAGCGTAGGGTGGCCTTTTCAATTCGTCGATATTTAAATAGTAAATAGAAAAACTAAATAAAACTTTAATATGTCAAGTTATCATGACAAATGAATGTGTTTGTATAAGAAAAGTTCAAATAACATTTAAACCTAAAGAAAATTGAAAGTGGGTAGAATGGAACGTTTCGTAATACATGTATATTTGAAAAGGTCAGTTATACCTTGTAACAATAGCCGTTACCTTTTGTACGTTTGTTGTCGCAATGTATTGTACATAGTGTAAAGTGCTAAATCCGGATTATCGGCCAGATCAGGCTTCCCTGACCTTATAAGGATTTTAGAATGCATAATCCATTTTTCTCAATGATTGACCTCATATGTTTTCAAAATATTGTATAAGGGGTTGAATACCGAACATATTTTGTTTATATTTTAATCCCTTCGGACTTAAAGAATGCAGGTGCTTTGATATTCGTTTGAGCTGACTTAGTTCAAATTGAACTGTAATTGAACCAATTAAATATATTTAAATGAACCTAGTTGGAACATTGCCTAATTCAACAATCATGGTCGTCCTTTTAGGTAGCGATAGCGTTTGACGTTTCTCAACTTCCGACGTTAACCTCAACGTTAACCCATAGACCCCAAGTCAGTAGACGTGGTCTATATATTTTCTATTACTATACAGTCACTCCTGTCTGTAGTGGTCTAGTCAGATACTGGATATTTCTAGCTACAAATATGTTGGTACCAAATATCAATAGTTACTAATTGCTCAACGTTGTTTATTAAAATCCCCGGGGCTTAAAAAATACAGGTGCTTTGATATTAAAACATTCATACTTTAAACTAGACTAAGCACTTAGCGGAAACAAAATTAAGCATGTAAATTAAACTGTAATTTAACCAATTAAATAATTGTGTACATGTATATCAAAATTAACCCGGTTGGATCGGAGCCCAATTCTGGAATCATAATCACCAAGTTAGGTACCAGCAACGTTTGGCGTTGTGTAACTTACACCATTAGGTTCTAAGTTAACCTGACCATATAACCTAAGTCAGTAGACGTGACGTATATATCCTTCTTATTACTATACAGTTAATCCTGCTGATATTGGTCACTTGCCAGGCATCCGTTGTTAACATATCTACCATATTGAACCAAACACAAATTGCTCAAAAATTCTGTACAATTCAAAGTTTAACTTGTGTTTAATTTAATTTAATTTTTTTTTCATATTGTCATTTGATTTTTGTAACTTTGACTACAACCAAGTACATGTTTGGTTTAGCTATACAAATCTTTCTGTCACAGAATACAATTTGTGGTACAAATTACTAATCTATGAAGTCGGAAATAGAATGCACAATATCTCGCTTTCAGATCGAAATTTATTTATTCCTTCTTCTGTTTGTCTGTTCTTTACTTTTTCATTTTCTCTGCCATTTTTATATTTTAGTTTATTACGGAAACATGTGTAATTTTTATGTGAAAATAAAACAAAACGAAAATAAAATCTAAACTCTACACTATATTGTTTGATGTATTAATCGATACTATGATGCATTTTGTTAGAAAGACAGGTGTTTTTCTAATTTTTCTGTTTCCATGGTAACCGATTTATTAATATTGATAATACAATGCATAGAAACCATAGAACAGACGAAGCTGTAAATTATGACACAAATAGACAGGGTGTAAGTTAGAATACATATAAGATTGTGACAAGTAGAGAATTTAAACGGCTTAGCCTTAATTTGCTGAACAACATACTCTGAAACAAAATGTTTTTGACTAATAAATGAATCGACTAAACATGAATTGATAAATGGTGTTTAACATCCCAGAATATTTCACTTATATCCAGATGTCGCCAGCTATAGGCGAAGGTGAAGAAAATGTCTGTGCGTTGCGCTGTTGACATTATACAGCAGGGTGTCAAGTCACCTCGTTTTTTAAAGTTCACATCCAAAAGTACCGTGACATTCATTTCGTAATGTCGAGTGCTCGGCGAAAGAACAGTCACTACCCACTTTTAAGTCTTGGGTCAGACCCGACCGAGGTTCGAACCCACGACCTCCCACTTATAAAGCAGCACTCCACCAACTGCGCTACCGCAGTGGACGACTTAAAATGCAATTTAACAAAATTAAATTTTGTCAAATTGCATTTTCAGTCAAACTGAATATTAAGCCCCATTTATACGGCGAGAATTGCATACCTAAGTATTTTTACTCATACGTAAATTTACTCACGTAAGCAGAAGTATATTTTGCTTTGCGTTCATACATAATTTATGTACCATAAGTAAATTTGAAGTTTTCAACCAATTTTGGATAATTTTCATTCTGAACATTGAACAGTTTAGACTTGATTATCAGATAAAAACGTTTCCTTACTATTTAAGCACTGATTTGATACTGGGCTATTATAATGACAAAGAAAAAGTTCTACTTGGTGATCCAGTATATCTGTCATATACCAGTTTTTGAATTTAATAATAAAATACATTAAAAATGTTATATGACATATCCTTTAACACGGGGGGTATACCAATTTCCCGAAAATCGCATCCAGCCGATGGATACGCGCTTTATAGCATCCGTCCGATGGTTACTTTATACATTCGTGTGTTACAGCATCCGGCCGAGAAAAATCATCACGGTCAGATACAGGTAGAGAGAGATTTTTGCGAATTTACAAGGTTTTGATTAAGTTAGATGATGGAATGTGGTATAAGAATGGTCTTGCACTGTATTGACATCGTCAGATTGCATATGGCATGCAGAATAATCAAACTAACTCCAGAAATGTTACTCTGAGCAGACAATGTTGATTTTTTCAAAATAAAATGCTTCATCTTCTGTGTAAAGGTGTAATTTTTTATGTACACACGCAAAACACAACACTCTTTTTGTTCCCTTCCATTTTTGCTTGCAACTATGTAATTAAGTGCAATAAATCGGACGTTAAAGATTTCGTAGTACGGCATCCGTTCTGCAGTTTACAACAGTGGTACGGCATCCGTTCCTTAATGTTACGGCATCCGTCTTCAGAAATGACATTTCGTTTTGCTCCACTTTTGATATATAACCTTGTAAGTAGCGTTTGTACGCAATTGATTATAATCAAGCAACATACCTTCACCACTACTGATGTATTAATATTACAATCTGTATATTTATAAAATGAAAAGTGACCTAAAAATAACCAGAGCTACGAATAACATACCACAGCAAAAACAAGAAACTTAAGAAAAAAGAAGCACGATATATGAGAACACATGTATGGACCACTGATTATAAAACTCCCGACTGTGGACGGACAGTGCATGTGTACTTTTGCAGGGCCTTAACTATTTAACAATTAAAATTATAACCAGTAAACCAACAATCCGGCATGAAAAATTCATATATGACTGAGTAACTCTTCTTTCGTTCAGAACTGTCATTATGCATTATTTTATAAAAATTCAAAAGTAGCACATGACAGAACATTGCGGTTTAGCTAGAGGGGGGAGAGGGATCATTTTTAGATTTATCAGAGATCCAACGAGAGGAGCTTGAAACGCTTTAACCACTGACATCAACTCCACTGAGAAGTAGGATTTGCAGTGGTGGGAAGGATTTCTTGGCAAATTCCACTCAAAAGTCCCATTTAAATGTACGACATGCACCCAATTATTTTTACAGTACAGCTGGTCTCAAGGGTCATGTCAAGGCAAAGCACACTAGACATTGGATGTGCAGCAGCTGTGAAAAAGTCTTTAAACGGCGTTCAAACTTGAACGAACACACAAAGGTCAAACATTCTGATAAGGGTAAAAGACTCCTTTGCAATATGTGTCAAAAGAAGTTTACCCGCCTCGGCCATCTGCATAATCATATGAATTGCCATTAATCAAGGACGTCTTTCAAAACCCGATGCAAGCGGAGCTTTGCGAATAAGTGCAGATTTATGCGGCATGACCGTGAGTGTAACGGTCAAGCGAAAAATGTTTGTTCTATCTGCAAACGCAATTTCACTTGCAGCTCATCTCTGAGAGACCAATACAAATAATCCACGGGGGCAAGAGGAACATATGTGAATTTGGTAACTCCTACAAATGGAGATCAGGTCTTCAGAGGCATCTAGGAAGTCTTGTGCATGATCCAGCATACGGGTTCCAACTGCGTCGGATGACTAACTTTGATGTCTTTGGGATCTTAACCTGGCCAAGAACTGTCAATCAGTTTATGATGTTGGGCCAGCTTCACATAAATATATACACGGGTTTCATGTGCATTTTGTTTCAGTGCTACTGCAATTAGATGTTCTAATATTTCAGGGATCAGACATGTACTAATATTGCAACATATGAGATTTTTTTATTTTAATCAGACTTTGGTTCCAAATTATTATACTATTCACTGTATACAAACAAAGATGGATGCCGTACCTAATATTACTTAAAATATCTGGATGCCGTACCATGTTCCGTCGGATGCCGTACTACGAAATCTTTAACGTCCGATTTATTGCACTTAATTACATAGTTGCAAGCAAAAATGGAAGGGAACAAAAAGAGTGTTGTGTTGTGCGTGTGTACATAAAAAATTACACCTTTACACATAAGATGAAGCATTTTATATTGAAAAAATCAACATTGTCTGCTCAGAGTAACATTTCTGGAGTTAGTTTGGTTATTCTGCATGCCATATGCAATCTGACGATGTCAATACAGTGCAAGACCATTCTTATACCACATTCCATCATCTAACTTAATCAAAACCTTGTAAATTCGCAAAAATCTCTCTCTACCTGTATCTGACCGTGATGATTTTCCTCGACTGGATGCTGTAACACACGAATGTATGAAGTAACCATCGGACGGATGCTATAAAGCGCGTATCCATCGGCTGGATGCGATTTTTGGGAAATTGGTATACCCCCCGTGTTTAAAGACTTGTTTTCTCAAGCCTTATACAAACAAACAAAATCTTACACCAGTTATACCGTCTAGTTAGGAAAGAACGACACTGGATTTTCTATCTCTTTGGGTTTCTTGAAATGCCCATTGTGATGTTTGCAAAAAAGATTGATGTTCATGTCGTGTTTGCTTGTTCTGTAAAAGGAGCTTGTGTTGTTCCTCATAACATATATCAGATATTTATATTAGCCCATGTCTCATAAAACCCAGTCTGTGCTCCAAAATTTTTACACATTTTAGCTATTTATTACATTGAAACTCCTTTTTTAACTGAGGTGGACCCCTAACTCAAATTAGTTAAGCTTCATCCCTGTATATGAAGCTGCAAATAAATTCTTTAGGGATCGGTCGAATGTTTTATTGAACTTGATGGTGAAAATTATTTCAGTGATGTTGAAGATGGTGATGCTTGTAATATTTGTTCTCCAAAAACACTTTGTGACGACATGGCATCTCCTTTCATGGACAATTCATTGTCAAATTTGTAAAAATAAATTTTCTTTACATTCTGTGGTTGGCTTTTGTTGCTCAAGCACTTTATTTTTTTAAAACAAGTAAAATGTCAAGTTCTGGTGACAGTTTGTCACTCGTTTTAGTGCTTTTCTCAAATCTATTTCAATTACAACCTTTGATCTTTATTGGATAATTATTACAAATCAATGAGGACCGTGGTGGTTAATAGTGGTTGGCTTCTTTAACCGCTATGAGTTAGATACCCGAGTGTAACACCAAATGTGGTGAGTGGGTTTCCCTTACAATTGACACCTGTTGGTAAGGTCGATGTCAATACAACGGGATGTATGTAATGTTAATCTGTGACATTGTATACCAGTGGACAACACTATTAAACATTTTTTTCTGGTACAAAGCAGATTACAAACACCCATATTCACTCCTGCACCACATGGACCCGAATGAACATTAACCCATAGAGATAAATAACCTGGCATACGTCCATTTGTTTAAAATTATGTGAGTAAATATTAATGTGCGTTCATACGACACTGTAGCAAAATTTGCATACGTAAGTATAAAATACTCACATACTATAGCAAATTTGCACTTGGTCCCTACTAGGTGCAAATTTACTTACATGAGTAAAATTTGCGTATATGCAAAGTTGTTCATACGACACAATTTGCATATGTGAGTAAATTTACATATGAGTAAAAAATACTTAGGTATGCAATTCTCGCCGTATAAATGGGGCTTTAGTTTTATTTTGACTGAAAATGCAATTTGACAAAATGAAAAAAATTCAGTACACGTGTATTTGTAACCATTACGACATGCACCAGTTACTCCAAAACTTAGTAGTACTACACTTACTTCTTAAATAAACTGTAACATTCTTTAGATATATTAAAACGTTTTATACTCCCCATGAATTTAAGTATATAGCTAATTGCGATACAGAAAGGCAAAACCTGATCATCAGGTTTCCGTTAAAAATGATTACAGTTTATGACAAAAAGTTCGTTAAACCATTGTGGTTCCGTATAAAAAGTATATGGGTTGGGGGAGGGGGCTCGGTGTCCAAGTGGTTTAAAGATTGCACTTTTGGATCACATGTTCTCTAGCCGTCTCGAATTTTTCTGTTTAAATTATATCGAGGCGGTCAGTTCAGAAATGGTACGAAAGAAAACGACAGACCTTCCACAAAAGAGCCGATAAACAAGTCTCTTACACTAGGATCTGCCCCGAGTGTGAAAGCTGAGATCAGTAAACCGACGCTTTACACCACTTGGCCATCGAGTGATGTGCTAAGATCTGCCCCGAGTGTGATTCAAACTTAGGTGGTGAAAGCTGAGATCAGTAAACCGACGCTTTACACCACTTGGACATCGAGTGATGTGCTAGGATCTGCACCGAGTGTGATTCAAACTTAGGTGGTGAAAGCTGAGATCAGTAAACCGACGCTTTACACCACCTGGCCATCGAGTGATGTGCTAGGATCTGCCCCGAGTGTGATTCAAACTTAGATGGTGAAAGCTGAGATCAGTAAGCCGACGCTTTACACCACTTGTCCATCGAGTGATGTGCCCATCAGTAAAATATATTCTTATTTCAAATGCTCAACGTCTATAACAACTGTAGTATTTTGTTGTTAAGTTTTGTCATTATTACCAGAGTTTACGGCACTTACAATACGGACCTGTCGAAAGTTTAACACTAAGCTATGAAATTACCAGACAGTCCATCTCGGACCGTCGATATCTGAATCTCGACGGATGCTCTCTATCTCTATCAGCAGTTTCGGTCTCAAGCGATCTATATCTCGACCACTCGACTGTCGAACTAGTGCTTCGACTTCGTTTCGTTGTCTTAATGTTAAACTGTAAACAGACTTGTACTGTATCTACTTATTTCCAATATATCCAAATTAAGTGTTCGACATCTATAAATTAGATTACGTGTGACGTGAAGACTGGAACTGACGATTGTCACGTAGATACAGATCTGTAGAAGGTCTTAGAGTTCAGTCTTTTTTTATATTTCTTAAATAGATTTCCTTATATTACTTCTCCATACGTAGATTTCTAGACATTTCTCGTTAAACGAGCTAAAAACAAACTTCTTATTTAAGACGAAATAACGTCAATGTACTATTTTTAATCCAATTAGAATCATTATTTTTAGGTTTAGATATCTCGGTGACCAAGTGGTCTATAGCAGACCACAACACTCCAAACCTTCTCGAATCCCAATGGAGAAAGATCTTGTGTGAGAAAGTTCAGTTGCCAGAGGCTGACTGTTTTCTCCGGACATTTCGTTTTCTCCATCATCCCTGAACAAACCGTGACCCTTGATCGATAAAAGTGAATGAATCTTGACGTTAAAACTCATTACTCAGTCATTGATAGACATTGCACACCGCAGATCCAAACAGTTACAGTTGTGATTTCAATGAAACTTGGTCAGAAGCATCCATGGACCGGTGCGATTTTGATTTGTTCGTGGGGTTGCCATGGCTACCAAAACTAGATCAAGGTGACCTTGGGGTGCAAAATCTTAAAAAGTGATAGCTCAGACAGTGATTGAGATTGAAAACCGTATACTTGAAACCTTACTTGTAAACCTAGAACTCAATCAGCGTTGAATAGATTGATTGAATGGAGTTTTATTAATAATTCACTTATATCGAGACGTCACTAGCTATAGATGAGTGGCAGAATTATTGATTTTTTTCGTGCGCCGAAGACAATATACAGAGAGAGAGAGAGAGAGAGAGAGAGAGAGAGAGAGAGAGAGAGAGATCTTTAAGGTTCTCTGGCGTGTCATGGGACATCCGAAGGATCCCGTGACTTGCTTTCTATTTTTAAGTCTTGACCAGACCCCGTCCGTGGTTCGAACCCCAATCTCCCACATACATGTACGAAGCAAGCACTCTAACAACTGAGCTACCATAGTGATTAGTAAGCGGACTGATTATACTGAGATTCGAACCTTTGTAACTGTAGTAGTCGATGTAAATAAATTTTTTACACTACAGCACTGGGAACCAAAGCAAATGTAATAGTCGAGAAAATATAAAAACATGTATCAGTCAAAACTTCTGACATTTATTTTAAACCCTTTAGTGTTTAACTAATATCCTGTTCCCGCATCCACGTTTCAGGTGTTCTGTAAATTAGTAACATTCAAATTATGTTGTATTTACATGTGTGGAAGTCACCGTGAGAAAATCCTATATTTTTACCTATAGTCAGTCTACAGCTGCCGTCCAAGGACACGTACATTGAATTATTGTTGTAATTATAATAGGACACAGTATATATATAATATCCAATAAAATATATATGTATGTGCATTACAGACCTGTGTGAAAGTTTAACACTAGGTTACAGAATTGGTACTGAGTCGACAATACATACTGACCCCTCGCTAGCTATATGTCGGCAGCTTTTCGGTAGCTGATATCTGTCTCTATTTTGGTACTAAGTATGTACATACACAATTCGGTAGGTTTCTTGTAAGCTCAGTATTATACTTTCGACAGCGTTGATATAATAAGCATGCGAGGTGTATGATACAGACTTGTCGAAAGTTAACCCCAACGAAAAAAAGTCTGCCAAGTGGCCGAGATATGGATAGCTAGTGGCCGAAATAGATGTAGATAACGGCCGAAATACATGTAGATAACGGCCGGATTGAGAGATGTAGCGCAGTATGATATAACTAACGAACTGTCGATTGATTCGGCACTGCTTACTGAAACACTTAAGACGGGTTTGTACTGTATGTATGTAATGTATAACAACAAAAAATAAATATTATAAATGGCATGTGCACGTACAGCATGTTATACTCTAGTAAACAAATTCCCTTCTTGTGGTTTTGTGGTTGATATATTGAATAATTTCATGGATTTTTGGCAAAACACGTTAACCCTCGTTCATTTATTAGCGACAATTAACATCATTGTAACAGAAAGCCGGATAGCGAAAATATTGAACATAACATTGCTGTATTCACGTATCGTACATGCAGATAATTGCTGTTATATAACGCTGTAAACAGTTATAGAAATCCTCTTTGTTCGTGGAATACCATGTCAAAGGACGTCTGTAGGTCGCTTAAATTACATTTTTATTTTTTCTGAAGGGCGAATCAATTTGAGGTTCTACGTGGGTATAATCTCGCTAACATATTGAATCAGAGAACATCTTGATGCTGAGTCTATCTACTAGAAATTATAAGAATAGAAATATTCATGGTATGATTGTTTCTTTGCTTAAATTTAATTGGAAACATGAACCTAGTCGGTGGCTTAGTGGCTCGGTGGTTAAAAACATTGGCTTATTATAGAATACAGTTGTCTCTTGTCGCTGCGGTTTAAATCCCGCTAGGGCTATCAAATGTGTTATGTGGTCAGTTTGCTTGCAGAAGGTGTTTGGTGGGGGTGTTCTGAGCACTTAAGTTTTCTCAACCATTTCTGAATGATATATGTTTTTTACGGGCTAAAATTACATTTTTAGTCCTATCAAATATGTTGATAAACGTATAATAAACTGAAATGTTTTATGAAACTCACTTCTGGTGAGTTTCTCAAACTGATTGGCTAAAGTATGCGCGAAATGATTTAGTTTTATATCGTTCTGTCATATAATTTTTTAATTTTCTGAATGAAATATTAAAAAATTTATAATATTATAATTTTTTGAATATTTCATTCAGAAAATTTTAAAAAATTATAATATGACAGTCCCACCAAATATTGAAATGCTGTACTAGTGTAAGCACTGGCCACAGCTTATGCCACCATCCATTTTCGAATACCGCTCGGGTGGATTCTAGTGCGCGAAGTATGATCAGGTCGCATAAATGACGAACATTGGAATTTTTTTCGTACGCTCTGGTTTCCTTTACAATTCTATAACTGACCGTCTTGATATCAGTGGAAAAAAATTACTCGGGCACTTGTTGATAGAACAGAAATTACAAGCTTGATAGTCCCGCGACAACAAATATACGCAGCGTTATGTCTCCAATCAATAAAATACAGTAAAGATCCGTCGAACTTTTAAAACTGATCTAACGAATTAGCGCCGAATCGGCATCTCATCTCGGTTCCACGTGAGCTGTATCTTGACATCTTTTCGGCAGCTGTTATCTATCTCTTTGCAGCTTTTCAGTCACAAACTATCGATATCTGGGCCACTCGTCAGTCAAGGGTTAGATTAGTTTTTAACTTTCGACAGGTCTGTACTACACAAGAAACAATGCCATTAATCACGGTTCTGTCAATATAGGGACCATCTGTTAGAAGTAATATTGAATAATGTTTTATAAATCATATTCACATTAAAAAAGAGACATCTGCAAGGAATATTAAATTGTTTTAGTGATTTTTCTTATTCAAACACATACACATAATGTGTTTTGTTCTTGCTGGATGTTGTCTCTTTGCAAATAAAACATAAAAACCTTTTTGTGAAAAACTGAACATTAAACCTAGGAAACAAGACACAAACTGTTCGAGACTTCAGTTGGTGAATTCATGTGTTACCCGGGCGTTCGAGTTTTCAAAGTTGAGGGGCGACATCGCATGTCTTTCATACCTATTAGAGTAATCTTGTGTGGTGATAAACTGTTACTTATAATGGCCAATATCAACTTAATTTTTATATGGAAGAGAATTGTAACAACTCCTAATGAAGTCCGACGCCTAATGAAGTCTGGACTTCATTAGGCGTTAACAATTTCGACGCCTAATGAAGTCCACAGATTGGGGCTCAAGACGAGGAGACTCTTTGATATTACCAAAAAAAAGTCTCAAAATTTTACGACTTCGATTTAGACCAACTAGCAATAGCAACGTACATTCAGGCACATACATCGTGAGATTTGTACAACCGTACCATACCCCGAAAAATTGTTTAGGGGGTATTTATACGAATCATCCTGTCCGTCCGTCCGTCCGTCCGTCCGTCCGTCAAAATATCGTGTCAGCTTTACATGTGTAGCTTCCATGTCTATAAATGGATTTTAATCAAACATAGAACCAAAGTTATTGTCCGTCTGTCCGTCCGTTCGTCCGTCTGGATGTTGGGAAAGGGAGGTATTGGTCTCTCCAAAACCGTTATAGTTTTACCTCTTTTTGGGGAGGCATAAAAGGTACCAATCAAGAACTATTGTTTAAATAATTGTAATCTAAGAATTTTACGGATGCAACTTGATTGCCTGATTGATTGATTGATTGATTGGTTTGTTAAATGTTTTTTTATATCTAGTCAAGAATATTTACCTATATCGAGACGTCACCACCTATAGATGAAATATTTGAAGTTTTTGCCTTTGAGGTGCGTACAGTGTACAGGGAGGGTCTCCAACGAGCCATACTTTCTGTGATACATTGTTATCATGTGATGCATTGGTTCATCAGGTCTTTTCCGAAGGACCCCGTGATTTTCATTGCTACATGTAAATGACATTAGCAACACTCTGCTATTGTTTTGCATTTTACAATATTCTAATCTTGCGTGCATTACCAAGCATGTAATAAGGTGCCCAAAAATAAAAATATTTATTTATTTATTTATTCTTATTTTTATCTATCTTCTCCGCTAAATTTCTCAACAAGGTTTCTTAGAATCCATCATACGTACATGTATATGAAATCAAATATGATTTTTCCCTCAAACTTCCGTGCTTACTTTATCATGTGATGGATTTCATTAAGCTTCGAGGCAACAACACGGCTTACGATGTCCCATACTATTTCATCTTATTAAAAGTCTCCATTTTAATCATGGTTTTTGTGCAACAGATATATGTTTATTTTTATCATGATAAAAAAGTTTTGCAGTGGCCTTTACATCAACTGTTTTAGTAAGTTTAACGGGGAGGATCGTTGATATAGACAATATCTTGTTAGCAGTATTAGATTAAGTAGTAGTATACCTTTATGAAGCTGAACTTCATTAGGCGTCGAGGTAACATAACGCCTAATGAAGTCCCTTACTATATCTTATTACAAAATAAATTTCATAAGGCGTGGAGGTACCTTAACGCCTAATGAAGTCCATTACTATATCTTTGTACATAGTGGATTTCATTAGGCGTCGATGTAACTTAACGCCTGATGAAGTCCCTTACTATATCTTTGTACATAGTGGATTTCATTAGGCGTCGAGGTAACTTAACGCCTAATGAAGTCCCTTACTATAACTTTGTACATAGTGGATTTCATTAGGCGTCGAGGTAATGTAACGCCTAATGAAGTCCATTACTATATCTTTGTACATAGTGGATTTCATTAGGCGTCGAGGTAATGTAACGCCTAATGAAGTCCATTACTATATCTTTGTGCATAGTGGACTTCATTAGGCGTTAAGTTACTTCGACGCCTAATGAAATCCACTAGATAAAGTAAGGGACTTCATTAGGCGTTAAGTTACCTCGACGCCTAATGAAATCCACTATGTACAAAGATACAGTAATGGACTTCATTAGGCGTTAAGTTACCTCGACGTCTAATGAAGTCCATTATGTGATAAGATAAAGTAAGGGACTTCATTAGGCGTTAAGTTACCTCGACGTCTAATGAAGTCCATTATGTGATAAGATAAAGTAAGGGACTTCATTAGGCGTTATGTTACCTCGACGCCTAATGAAATCCACTATGTACAAAGATATAGTAATGGACTTCATTAGGCGTTAAGTTACCTCGACGTCTAATGAAGTCCAATATGTACAAAGATAAAGTAAGGGACTTCATTAGGCGTTAAGTTATTTCGACGCCTAATGAAATCCACTATGTAAAAGGTATAGTAATGGACTTCATTAGGCGTTAAGTTACCTCGACGTCTAATGAAGTCCATTATGTGATAAGATAAAGTAAGGGACTTCATTAGGCGTTATATTACCCCGACGCCTAATGAAGTCCACTATGTACATGTAACGAGATATAATAAGGGAATTCATTAGGCGTTATGTTACCTCGACGCCTAATGAAGTTCAGCTTTAGAAAGGTATACTACTACTTTATCAAATACTGCTAACAAGATATTGTCTATATCAACGATCCTCCGCGTTTTAACTTATTAAAA